>CM019828.1:88617986-88942167 GCA_009763385.1 Coix lacryma-jobi var. lacryma-jobi | reverse complement strand
CGTCGAGGCAAAGAATGAATGGAAATGGCAGGCATAGCGTGCCGTGAAGAAAATTGCACCATGAAAGAAAAGAGGAAAAGGTGAAGGAAAAAAGGGGGGAAGGGAAGGGGGGGGGGGGAAAGGGGGGGGGGGGGGGGATTTTTCGGTCATCAGGGTTAACAACGGCCCTCCACCGCAGTTTTCGGCCTCTTTCCTCCGGAAATGAAAAGTGCCAAATACCCACCAAACATGAGTTTTGGGTCAAACGGAGATCATTGGATGCGCCCGTTTTGAAAAATTAACCGTGAATGTTTCAGTGCATGAGTGGTTAAAACGGCCCTCCTGCGCGAATTTTGCAGCGCCCGTTCCTCCGAAAATGAAAGTGCCAAAAACCCACCAAACATGAGTTATGGGTCAAACGGAGATGATTGGGTGCGTTCGTTGCGGAAAATTCAACTCTGAGTTTTTCGTGCATCAGTGGTAATGGCCCTCCCATGCGAGTTTTGCGGCACCGTTCCATCAGAAATGAAAGTGCCAAAAATCACCAAACATGAGTTTTGGGTCAACGGAGAGGATTGGGTGCGTCCGTTGTAAAAAAATTCAACCGTGAGTTTTTCGGTGCATCAATGGGTAAAACGGCCCTCCTGCGCGAGATTTGCGGCACCGTTCCTCCCGAAAATGAAGTGCCAAAATCCCACCAAACATGAGTTTTGGGTCAAAACGGAGATGATTGGGTGCAATCCGTTGTAAAAATTAAACCGAGAATTTTTCGGTGCATCGGTGGTTAAACGGCCCTCCTGCGCGAGTTTTGCAGCACGTTCCTCCGAAAATGAAAGTGCCAAAAACCCACCAAACATGAGTTTTGGGTCAAACGGAGATGATTGAGTGCGTCCATTGTGAAAATTCATCCATGAGTTTGTTCGGTGCATCAGTGGGTAAAATGGGCCCTGCCATGCGAGTTTTGCGGCACCGTTCCATCGGAAATGAAAGTGCCCAAAACCAACCAAAACATGAGTTTTGGGTCAAACGGAGATGATTGGGTGCGGTCCGTTGTGAAAACATTCAACACCGTGAGTGATTAGATGTTTTCGGTGCATCAATGGGTAAAACAGCCCTCCTACGCGAGATTGCGGCAGCCGTTTCCTCCAAAAATGAAGTGTCGAAAACCCACCAAACATTATTTTGGGTCAAAACGGAGGATATTGGGTGCGTCCGTTGTGAAAAATTCAAACGTGAAATTTTTCGGTGCATCAGCGGTTAAAACGGTCCCTCCTGCGCGAGTTTTGCAGCGCCGTTCCTCCGAAAATGAAAAGTGCCAAAAACCACCACCAACATGAGTTTGGGTCAAACGAAGATGATTGGGTTCGTCCGTTGCGAAGAAAATCAACCATGAGTTTTCGGTGCTTCAGTGGGTAAAATGGCCCTCCCATGCGAGTTTTGCGGCACCGTTCCATCAGAATGAAAGTGCCAAAAACCAACCAAACATGAGTTTTGGGTCAAACGGAGATGATTGAGTGCGTCCGTTGTGAAAAATTCAACCGTGAGTTTTTCGGTGCATCAATGGGTAAAACGGCCCTCCTGCGCGAGATTTGCGGCACCGTTCCTCCGAAAATGAAAGTGCCAAAAACCCACCAAACATGAGTTTTGGGTCAAACGGAGATGATTGGGTGCATCCGTTGTAAAAAATTCAACCGTGAATTTTTCGGTGCATCGGTGGTTAAAACGGCCCTCCTGCGCGAGTTTTGCAGCAACCGTTCCTCCGAAAATGAAAGTGCCAAAAACCCACCAAACATGAGTTTTGGGTCAAACGGAGATGATTGAGTGCGTCCATTGTGAAAAATTCAACCATGAGTTGTTCGGGTGCATCAGTGGGTAAAATGGCCCTCCCATGCGAGTTTTGCGGCACCGTTCCATCGGAAATGAAAGTGCCCAAACCAACCAAACATGAGTTTTGGGTCAACGGAGATGATTGGGTGCGTCCGTTGTGAAAAATTCAACCGTGAGTTTTTGGGTGCATCAATGGGTAAAACAGCCCTCCTGCGCGAAATTTGCGGCACCGTTCCTTCCGAAAATGAAAGTGCCAAAAAACCCACCAAACATTATTTTTGGGTCAAACGGAGATGATTGGGTGCGTCCGTTGTGAAAAATGTCAAACGTGATTTTTTCGGTGCAATCAGGCGGTTAAAACGGCCCCTCCTGCGCGAGTTTTACAGCGCCGTTCCTCCCGAAAATGAAAGTGCCAAAAACCCACCAAACATGAGTTTTGGGTCAAATGGGAGATGATTCAGTGCGTCCATTGTGAAAAATTCAACCATGAGTTGTTCGGTGCATAAGTGGGTAAAATGGCCCTCCATGCGAGTTTGCGGCACCGTTCCATCGGAAATGAAAGTGCCCAAAACCAACCAAACATGAGTTTTGGGTCAAACGGAGATGATTGGGTTCGTCCGTTGCGAAAAATTCAACCATGAGTTTTTCGGTGCTTCAGTGGGTAAAATGGCCCTCCCATGCGAGTTTTGCGGCACCGTTCCATCGGAAATGAATGTGCCCAAAACTAACCAAACATGAGTTTTGGGTCAAACGGAGATGATTTGGTGCGTCCATTGTGAAAAATTCAACCGTGGATTTTTCGGTGCATCAGTGGTTAAAACGGCCCTCCTGCCCGAGTTTTGCGGCACTCTTCCTCCGGAAATGAAAGTGCCAAATACCCACCAAACATGAGTTTTGGGTCAAACGGAGATCATTGGATGCGCCCGTTGTGAAAAATTCAAACCGTGAATTTTTCAGTGCATGAGTGGTTAAAACGGCCCTCCTGCGCGAGTTTTGCAGTGCCGTTCCTCCGAAAATGAAAGTGCCAAAAACCCACCAAACATGAGTTTTGGGTCAAACGGAGATGATTGGGTGCGTTCGTTGCGAAAAATTCAACTCTGAGTTTTTCGGTGCATCAGTGGGTAAAATGGCCCTCCCATGCGAGTTTTGCGGCACCGTTCCATCGGAAATGAATGTGCCAAAAACCAACCAAACATGAGTTTTGGGTCAAACGGAGATGATTGGGTGTGTCCGTTGTATAAATTCAACCGTGAGTTTTTCGGTGCATCAATGGTTAAAAGGGCCCTCCTGCGCGAGTTTTGCAGCACCGTTCCTCCGAAAATGAAAGTGCCAAAAACCCACCAAACATGAGTTTTGGGTCAAACGGAGATGATTGAGTGCGTCCATTGTGAAAAATTTAACCATGAGTTGTTCGGTGCATCAGTGGGTAAAATGGCCCTCCCATGCGAGTTTTGCGGCACCGTTCCATCGGAAATGAAAGTGCCCAAAACCAACCAAACATGAGTTTTTGGGTCAAACGGAGATGATTGGGTGCGTCCGTTGTGAAAAATTCAACCGTGAGTTTTTCGGTGCATCAATGGGTAAAACAGCCCTCCTGCGCGAGATTTGCGGCACCGTTCTCCTCCGAAAATGAAAGTGCCAAAAACCCACGAAACATTATTTTTGTGTCAAACGGAGATGATTGGGTGCGTCCGTTGTGAATAATTCAAACGTGAATTTTTCGGTGCATCAGCGGTTAAAACGGCCCTCCTGCGCGAGTTTTGCAGCGCCGTTCCTCCGAAAAATGAAAGTGCCAAAAACCCACCAAACATGAGTTTTGGGTCAAACGGAGATGATTCAGTGCGTCAATTGTGAAAAATTCAACCATGAGTTGTTCGGTGCATCAGTGGGTAAAATGGCCCTCCCATGCGAGTTTTGCGGCACCGTTCCATCGGAAATGAAAGTGCCCAAAACCAACCAAACATGAGTTTTGGGTCAAACGGAGATGATGGGGTTCGTCCGTGCGAAAATTCAACCATGAGTTTTTCAGTGCTTCAGTGGTAAAATGGCCCTCCCATGCGAGTTTTGCGGCACCATTCCATCGGAAATCAATGTGCCCAAAACTAACCAAACATGAGTTTTGGGTCAAACGGAGATGATTTGGTGCGTCCATTGTGAAAAATTCAACCGTGGATTTTTCGGTACATCAGTGGTTAAAACGGCCCTCCTGCCCGAGTTTTGCGGCACTCTTCCTCCGGAAATGAAAGTGCCAAATACCCACCAAACATGAGTTTTGGGTCAAACGGAGATCATTGGAAGCGCCCGTTGTGAAAAATTCAACCGTGAATTTTTCAGTGCATGTGTGGTTAAAACGGCCCTCCTGCGCAAGTTTTGCAGCGCCGTTCCTCCGAAAATGAAAGTGCCAAAAACCCACCAAACATGAGTTTTGGGTCAAACGGAGATGATTGGGTGCGTTCGTTGCGAAAAATTTAACCGTGAGTTTTTCGGTGCATCAGTGGGTAAAATGGCCCTCCCATATGAGTTTTGCGGCACCGTTCCATCAGAAATGAAAGTGCCAAAAACCAACCAAACATGAGTTTTGGGTCAAACGGAGATGATTGGGTGCGTCCGTTGTGAAAAATTCAACCGAGAGTTTTTCGGTGCATCAATGGGTAAAACGGCCCTCCTGCGCGAGATTTGCGGCACCGTTCCTCCGAAAATGAAAGTGCCAAAATCCGACCAAACATGAGTTTTGGGTCAAACGGAGATGATTGGGTGCATCCGTTGTAAAAAATTCAACCGTGAATTTTTTCGGTGCATCGGTGGTTAAAACGGCCCTCCTGCGCGAGTTTTGCAGCACCGTTCCTCCGAAAATGAAAGTGCCAAAAACCCACCAAACATGAGTTTTGGGTCAAACGGAGATGATTGAGTGCGTCCATTGTGAAAATTCAACCATGAGTTGTTCGGTGCATCAGTGGGTAAAATGGCCCTCCCATGCGAGTTTTGCGGCACCGTTCCATCGGAAATGAAAGTGCCCAAAACCAACCAAACATGAGTTTTGGGTCAAACTGAGATGATTGGGTGCGTCCGTTGTGAAAAATTCAACCGTGAGTTTTTGGGTGCATCAATGGGTAAAACAGCCCTCCTGCGCGAGATTTGCGGCACCGTTTCTCCGAAAATGAAAGTGCCAAAAACCCACCAAACATTATTTTTGGGTCAAACGGAGATGATTGGGTGCGTCCGTTGTGAAAAATTCAAACGTGATTTTTTCGGTGCATCAGCGGTTAAAACGGCCCTCCTGCGCGAGTTTTGCAGCGCCGTTCCTCCGAAAATGAAAGTGCCAAAAACCCACCAAACATGAGTTTTGGGTCAAACGGAGATGATTCAGTGCGTCCATTGTGAAAAATTCAACCATGAGTTGTTCGGTGCATCAGTGGGTAAAATGGCCCTCCCATGCGAGTTTTGCGGCACCGTTCCATCGGAAATGAAAGTGCCCAAAACCAACCAAACATGAGTTTTGGGTCAAACGGAGATGATTGGGTTCGTCCGTTGCGAAAAATTCAACCATGAGTTTTTCGGTGCTTCAGTGGGTAAAATGGCCCTCCCATGCGAGTTTTGCGGCACCGTTCCATCGGAAATGAATGTGCCCAAAACTAACCAAACATGAGTTTTGGGTCATACGGAGATGATTTGGTGCGTCCATTGTGAAAAATTCAACCGTGGATTTTTCGGTGCATCAGTGGTTAAAACGGCCCTCCTGCCCGAGTTTTGCGGCACTCTTCCTCCGGAAATGAAAGTGCCAAATACCCACCAAACATGAGTTTTGGGTCAAACGGAGATCATTAGATGCGCCCGTTGTGAAAAATTCATTCGTGAATTTTTCAGTGCATGAGTGGTTAAAACGGCCCTCCTGCGCGAGTTTTGTAGCGCCGTTCCTCCGAAAATGAAAGTGCCAAAAACCCACCAAACATGAGTTTTGGGTCAAACGGAGATGATTCGGTGCGTTCGTTGCGAAAAATTCAACTCTGAGTTTTTCGGTGCATCAGTGGGTAAAATGGCCCTCCCATGCGAGTTTTGCGGCACCGTTCCATCGGAAATGAAAGTGCCAAAAACCAGCCAAACATGAGTTTTGGGTCAAACGGAGATGATTGGGTGTGTCCGTTGTGAAAATTCAACCGTGAGTTTTTCGGTGCATCAATGGTTAAAAGGGCCATCCTGCGCGAGTTTTGCAGCGCCGTTCCTCCGAAAATGACAGTGCCAAAAACCCACCAAACATGAGTTTTGGGTCAAACGGAGATGATTCAGTGCGTCCATTATGAAAAATTCAACCATGAGTTGTTCGGTGCATCAGTGGGTAAAATGGCCCTCCCATGCGAGTTTTCCGGCACCGTTCCATCGGAAATGAAAGTGCCCAAAACCAACCAAACATGAGTTTTGGGGTCAAACGGAGATGATTGGGTTCGTCCGTTGCGAAAAATTCAACCATGAGTTTTTCGGTGCTTCAGTGGGTAAAATGGCCCTCCCATGCGAGTTTTGCGGCACCGTTCCATCGGAAATGAATGTGCCCAAAACTAACCAAACATGAGTTTTGGGTCAAACGGAGATGATTTGGTGCGTCCATTGTGAAAAATTCAACCGTGGATTTTTCGGTGCATCAGTGGTTAAAACGGCCCTCCTGCCCGAGTTTTGCGGCACTCTTCCTCCGGAAATGAAAGTGCCAAATACCCACCAAACATGAGTTTTGGGTCAAACGGAGATCATTGGATGCGCCCGTTGTGAAAAATTCAACCGTGAATTTTTTCTGTGCATGAGTGGTTAAAACGGCCCTCCTGCGCGAGTTTTGCAGCGCCGTTCCTCCGAAAATGAAAGTGCCAAAAACCCACCAAACATGAGTTTTGGGTCAAACGGAGATGATTGGGTGCGTTCGTTGCGAAAAATTCAACTCTGAGTTTTTCGGTGCATCAGTGGGTAAAATGGCCCTCCCATGCGAGTTTTGCGGCACCGTTCCATCAGAAATGAAAGTGCCAAAAACCAACCAAACATGAGTTTTGGGTCAAACGGAGATGATTGGGTGCGTCCGTTGTGAAATTTTTGGTGGTATTTTGGCACTTTCATTTCCGATGGAACGGTGCCGCAAAACTCGCGCGTGTTGGCCGTTTTTTCCATTGATGCACCGAAAAACTCGCAGTTGAATTTTTTGCAATGGATGCACCTAATCATCTTCGTTTGTCCCAAAACTCATGTTCGGTGGGTTTTTGACAGTTTCATTTTCAATGGAACGGTGTTGCAAAACTCGTGCGGGAGGGCCGTTTTTCCCACTGATGCACCAAAAGACACATGTTGATTTTTTTTGCAACGGACGCACCCAATAATCTCCGTTTGACCCAAAACTCGGATTTTGTGGATTTTTGGCACTTTCATTTCCAATGAAATGGGCCGCAGCATTCGTGCGGGGGAGCCAATATTCCCATTGATGCAACGAAAAACTCGCAGTTGAATTTTTCGCAAAGGACGCACCCAATCATCTCAGTTTGACCTAAAGCACATGTTTGGTAGGTCTTTGGAGGTTTCATTTCTGACAGAATGGTGCCGCAAAACTCGTGTGGGAGGGCCTTTTTTCCCACTGATGCACCGAAAAACTCATAGTTGAATTTTTTGCAATGGACGCACCCAATCATCTCCGTTTGACACAAAACACATGTTTGGTGGGATTTTGGCACTTTCATTTCTGATGGAACGGTGCCGCAAAACTCGCGCGAGATTGCTGTTTTCCCCACTGATGCACCGAAAAACTCGCTGTTGAATTTTTTGCAACGGGCGCACCCAATCATCTCTGTTTGACACAAAACTCATGTTTGATCGAATTTTAGCACTTTCGTTTTACATAGAACGGTGCCGCAAAACTTGAGCGGAATGGCTGTTTTCTCCACTGATGCACCGAAAAACTCGTAGGTGAATTTCTCGCAATGGTCATCTCAGTTTGAACCAAAACTCAATTTTGGTGGTATTTTGGCACTTTCATTTCCGATTGAACGGTGCCACAAAACTCGCGCGTGATGGCCGTTTTTTTCCATTGATGCACCGAAAAACTTGCAGTTGGATTTTTTTGCAACGGATGCACCCAATCATCTCCGTTTGTCCTAAAACTCATGTTTGGTGGGTTTTTGATAGTTTCATTTTCAATGGAACGGTGTCGCAAAACTCGTGCGGGAGGGCCGTTTTACCCACTGATGCACCAAAAGACACATGTTGATTTTTTTGCAATGGACGGACCCAATCATCTCAGTTTGACCCAAAACTCATAGTTTGTGGGTTTTTGGCAATTTCATTTCCAACTGAATCGTACCGCCGGAGCCGTTTTCTCACTGATGACGAAAAACTCACAGTTGAATTTTTCGAATGGATGCACCCAAACATCTTAGTTTGACCCAAAACTCATGTTTGGTGTGTTTTTGGCACTTTCATTTCCAACGAAATGATGCCGCAAAACTCGTGCAGGAGGTATGTTTATCCCACTGAGGCACCGAACAACTCATTAATGAATTTTTCACAATGGACGCACACAATCATCTCCTTTTGACCCAAAACTCATGTTTGGTGGGTTTTTGGCACCTTCATTCCGACATAACTGTGCTACAAAACTCGTGCAGGAGGGCCTCTTTTCCCAATGATGCACCAAAAAACTGGCAACTGAATTTTTCGCAACGGACACGCCCAATCATCTCTGTTTGACTCAGAACTCATGTTTGGTGGATTTTTGGAACTTTCATTTCCGACGGAACGGTGCCACAAAACTCGTGCGGGACAGCCTTTTTTCCCACTGATGCACCGAAAAACTCACAGTAGAATTTTTTTTGCAACAGACGCACCCAATCATCTCCGTTTGACACAAAACTCATGTTTGGTGGGATTTTGGCACTTTCATTTCTGACGGAACAGTGCCACAAATCTCGCGCGAAATGGGTGTTTTCTCCACTGATGCACCGAAAAACTCGTAGGTCAATTTCTCGAAACGGTCATCTCAGTTTGAACCAAAACTCATTTTTGGTGGTATTTTGGAACTTTCATTTCCAATGGAACGGTGCCGCAAAACTCGCGCGTGATGGCCGTTTTTTCCATTGATGCACCAAAAAACTCGCAGTTGAATTTATTGCAACGGATGCACCTAATCATCTTCGTTTGTCCCAAAACTCATGTTCGGTGGGTTTTTGACAGTTTCATTTTCAATGGAACGGTGTTGCAAAACTCGTGCGGGAGGGCCGTTTTTCCCACTGATGCACCAAAAGACACATGTTGATTTTTTTTGCAACGGACGCACCCAATAATCTTTGTTTGACCCGAAACTCGGATTTTGTGGATTTTTGGCACTTTCATTTCCAATGAAATGGGCCGCAGCATTCGTGCGGGGAAGCCAATATTCCTATTGATGCAACGAAAAACTCGCAGTTGAATTTTTCGCAAAGGACGCACCCAATCATCTCAGTTTGACCTAAAGCACATGTTTGGTAGGTCTTTGGAGGTTTCATTGCTGACAGAATGGTGCCGCAAAACTCGTGTGGGAGGGCCTTTTTTCCCACTGATGCACCGAAAAACTCATAGTTGAATTTTTTGCAACGGACGCACCCAATCATCTCCGTTTGACATAAAACACATGTTTGGTGGGATTTTGGCACTTTCATTTCTGATGGAACGGTGCCGCAAAACTCGCGCGAGATTGCTGTATTCCCAGTGATGCACCGAAAAACTCGCTGTTGAATTTTTTGCAACGGGCGCACCCAATCATCTCTGTTTGACACAAAACTCATGTTTGATGGAATTTTAGCACTTTCGTTTTACATAGAACGGTGCCGCAAAACTCGAGCGGAATGGCTGTTTTCTCCACTGATGCACCGAAAAACTCGTAGGTGAATTTCTCGCAACGGTCATCTCAGTTTGAACCAAAACTCATTTTTGGTGGTATTTTGGCACTTTCATTTCCGATTGAACGGTGCCACAAAACTCGCGCGTGATGGCCGTTTTTCCATTGATGCACCGAAAAACTTGCAGTTGGATTTTTTGCAACGGATGCACCCAATCATCTCCGTTTGTCCTAAAACTCATGTTTGGTGGGTTTTTGATAGTTTCATTTTCAATGGAACGGTGTCGCAAAACTCGTGCGGGAGGGCCGTTTTACCCACTGATGCACCAAAAGACACATGTTGATTTTTTTGCAACGGACGGACCCAATCATCTCTGTTTGACCCAAAACTCATAGTTTGTGGGTTTTTGGCAATTTCATTTCCAACTGAATCGTACCGCAGAATTCGTGCGGGGGAGCCGTTTTCTCACTGATGACGAAAAACTCACAGTTGAATTTTTCGAATGGATGCACCCAAACATCTTAGTTTGACCCAAAACTCATGTTTGGTGTGCTTTTGGCACATTCATTTCTGATGAAATGATGCCGCAAAACTCGTGCAGGAGGTGTGTTTATGCCACTGAGGCACCGAACAACTCACTGATGAATTTTTCACAATGGACGCACACAATCATCTCCATTTGACCCAAAACTCATGTTTGGTGGGTTTTTGGCACCTTCATTCCGACATAACTGTGCTACAAAACTCGTGCAGGAGGGCCTCTTTTCCCAATGATGCACCAAAAAACTGGCAACTGAATTTTTCGCAACGGACACGCCCAATCATCTCTGTTTGACTCAGAACACATGTTTTGTGGATTTTTGGAACTTTCATTTCCGACGGAACGGTGCCACAAAACTCGTGCTGGACAGCCTTTTTTCCCACTGATGCACCGAAAAACTCGCAGTAGAATTTTTTTGCAACAGACGCACCCAATCATCTCCGTTTGACACAAAACTCATGTTTGGTGGGATTTTGGCACTTTCATTTCTGACGGAACAGTGCCACAAAACTCGCGCGAAATGGGTGTTTTCTCCACTGATGCACCGAAAAACTCGTAGGCCAATTTCTCGCAACGGTCATCTCAGTTTGAACCAAAACTCATTTTTGGTGGTATTTTGGCACTTTCATTTCCGATGGAACGGTGCCGCAAAACTCGCGCGTGATGGCCGTTTTTTCCATTGATGCGCCGAAAAACTCGCAGTTGAATTTTTTGCAACAGATGCACCTAATCATCTTCGTTTGTCCCAAAACTCATGTTCGGTGGGTTTTTGACAGTTTCATTTTCAATGGAACGGTGTTGCAAAACTCGTGCGGGAGGGCTGTTTTTCCCACTGATGCACCAAAAGACACATGTTGATTTTTTTGCAACGGACGCACCCAATAATCTCTGTTTGACCCAAAACTCGGATTTTGTGGATTTTTGGCACTTTCATTTCCAATGAAATGGGCCGCAGCATTCGTGCGGGGGAGCCAATATTCCCATTGATGCAACGAAAAACTCATAGTTGAATTTTTCGCAAAGGACGCACCCAATCACCTCAGTTTGACCTAAAGCACATGTTTGGTAGGTCTTTGGAGGTTTCATTTCTGACAGAATGGTGCCGCAAAACTCGTGTGGGAGGGCCTTTTTTCCCACTGATGCACCGAAAAACTCATAGTTGAATTTTTTGCAACGGACGCACCCAATCATCTCCGTTTGACACAAAACACATGTTTGGTGGGATTTTGGCACTTTCATTTCTGATGGAACGGTGCCGCAAAACTGGTGCGAGATTGCTGTTTTCCCCACTGATGCACCGAAAAACTTGCTGTTGAGTTTTTTGCAACGGGCGCACCCAATCATCTCTGTTTGACACAAAACTCATGTTTGATGGAATTTTAGCACTTTCGTTTTACATAGAACGGTGCCGCAAAACTCGAGCGGAATGGCTGTTTTCTCCACTGATGCACTGAAAAACTCGTAGGTGAATTTCTCGCAACGGTCATCTCAGTTTGAACCAAAACTCAATTTTGGTGGTATTTTGGCACTTTCATTTCCGATTGAACGGTGCCACAAAACTCGCGCATGATAGCCGTTTTTTCCATTGATGCACCGAAAAACTTGCAGTTGGATTTTTTTGCAACGGATGCACCCAATCATCTCCGTTTGTCCTAAAACTCATGTTTGGTGGGTTTTTGATAGTTTCATTTTCAATGGAACGGTGTCGCAAAACTCGTGCGGGAGGGCCGTTTTACCCACTGATGCACCAAAAGACACATGTTGATTTTTTTGCAACGGACGGACCCAATCATCTCTGTTTGACCCAAAACTCATAGTTTGCGGGTTTCTGGCAATTTTATTTCCAACTGAATCGTACCGCAGAATTCGTGCGGGGGAGCCGTTTTCTCACTGATGACGAAAAACTCACAGTTGAATTTTTCGAATGGATGCACCCAAACATCTTAGTTTGACCCAAAACTCATGTTTGGTGTGTTTTTGGCACTTTCATTTCCGACGAAATGATGCCGCAAAACTCGTGCAGGAGGTATGTTTATCCCACTGAGGCACCGAACAACTCACTGATGAATTTTTCACAATGGACGCACACAATCATCTCCGTTTGACCCAAAACTCATGTTTGGTGGGTTTTTGGCACCTTCATTCCGACATAACTGTGCTACAAAACTCGTGCAGGAGGGCCTCGTTTCCCAATGATGCACCAAAAAACTGGCAACTGAATTTTTCACAACGGACACGCCCAATCATCTCTGTTTGACTCAGAACTCATGTTTGGTGGATTTTTGGAACTTTCATTTCCGACGGAACGGTGCCACAAAACTCGTGCGGGACAGCCTTTTTTCCCACTGATGCACCGAAAAACTCGCAGTAGAATTTTTTTGCAACAGACGCACCCAATCATCTCCGTTTGACACAAAACTCATGTTTGGTGGGATTTTGGCACTTTCATTTCTGACGGAACAGTACCACAAAACTCGCGCGAAATGGGTGTTTTCTCCACTGATGCACCGAAAAACTCGTAGGTCAATTTCTCGCAACGGTCATCTCAGTTTGAACCAACACTCATTTTTGGTGGTATTTTGGCACTTTCATTTCCGATAGAACCGTGCCACAAAACTCGCGCGTGATGGCCGTTTTTCCATTGATGCACCGAAAAACTTGTAGTTGAATTTTTCGCAACGGATGCACCCAATCATCACCGTTTGTCTCAAAACTCATGTTCGGTGGGTTTTTGACAGTTTCATTTTCAATGGAATGGTGTTGCAAAACTCGTGCGGGAGGGCCATTTTTCCCACTGATGCACCAAAAGACACATGCTGAATTTTTTGCAACGGACGCGCCCAATCATCTCCGTTTGACCTAATACTCATGTTTGTTGGGGTTTTGGATGTTTCATTTCTGACACAACGATGTCGCAAAACTCGCGCGAGATGGTGGGTTTTTGAACTCATGGACCGAAAAACTTGCAGTTGATATTTTCACAACAGATGCAACCAATCATCTCAGTTTGACCCAAAACTCATATTTTGTGGGTTTTGGCACTTTCATTTCGTTTCCAACGGAACGGTGCCGCAGAATTTCTGCAGGGAGCCATTTTTCCCACTGATGCACCGAAAAACTCACAGTTGAATTTTTCGCAATGGATGCACCCAATCATCTTAGTTTGACCCAAAACTAATGTTTGGTGGGTTTTTGGCACTTTCATTTCCGACGAAATGGTGCTGCAAAACTCGTGCGGGAGGTCCGTTTTTCCCACTATGGCACCGAACAACTCACTATTGAATTTTTCACAATGGACGCACACAATCATCTCCATTTGATCCAAAACTCATGTTTGGTGGGTTTTTGAAAATCTCATTTCTGACATAATTGTGTTGCAAAACTCGTGCAGGAGGGCCTCTTTTCCCACTCATGCACCGAAAAACTGGCAACTGAATTTTTCGCAACGGACACGCCAATCATCTTTGTTTGACTTAGAACTCATGTTTGGTGGGTTTTTGTAAGTTTCATTTTCGACGGAATGATGTCGCAAAACTCGCGCGTGATGGTCGTTTCTTCCACTGATGCACCGAAAAACTCATAGTTGATTTTTTCGCAACGGACACACTGAATCATCTCTGTTTGACCCAAAACCCATGTTTGGTGGGTTTCTGGCACTTTCATTTTCGAGGGAACAGTGCCACAAAACTCGTGCGAGAGGTCCCTTTTTTCCACTTATGCACTGAAAAACTCGCAGTAGAATTTTTTTCAACGGACGCACCCAATCATCTCTGTTTGACACAAAACACATGTTTGATGGGATTTTGGAACTTTCATTTTAGATAGAACGGTGCCGCAAAACTCACGCGAAATGGCTGTTTTCACCACTGATGCACCGAAAAACTCGTAGGTGAATTTCTCGCAACGGTCATCTCAGTTTGAACCAAAACTCATTTTTAGTGGTATTTTCGCACTTTCGTTTCCGATGGAATGGTGCCACAAACCTCGCGCAGCACAAAATACTGAAAACCGAGAACCGAACCAAAAAATACCAAAACCGAAAAATTCGGTTCCTGTTCGATTCCTATTTCTCAAGAACCGAATTTACCGAGGTAAATACCGAACCGAACCGAATTTACGGAACCAAACCGAATTACTGAATTTAGCTGAAATGTGATAAGTTTGAGTGTAGTTATATTATTTATTGTACTATTATAGACTATTATATTATGTATTTTTGGCACGCACACTTATAGTCTTGTGGACTTTTACATGTATATGTATTTTGCACTATTATTATCTACGAAATCATGTCAAAATTAGTTTTTGAACATGCCATTATATCTTATATATGATTAGTTCGGTACTGCTCGGTAAATACCGGAACCGAACTGAATTTATCGATACCAAACCGAACCGGTACCGATTTTTTTTAGGAACCGATCGGTACCAATTTTTCAGGAACCGAATTTACCGAGGTACCGAGGAACTGAACCGATCGGTTCGGTATTTACCGAATGCCCAGGCTGACGCGTGATGGCCGTTTTTTCCATTGATGCACCGAAAAACTTGAAGTTGGATTTTTTGCAACGGATGCACACAATCATCTCCGTTTGTCCTAAAACTCATGTTTGGTGGGTTTTTTACAGTTTCATTTTCAATGGAACGGGGTCACAAAACTCGTGCGGGAGGGCCGTTTTTCCCACTGATGCTTCAAAAGACATATGTTGATTTTTTTGCAACGGACGCACCCAATCATCTCCGTTTGACCCTAAACTCATATTTTGTGGGTTTTTGGCAGTTTCATTTCCAACTGAACGGTACCGCAGAATTCGTGCGGGGGAGCCGTTTTCCCACTGATGACGAAAAACTCACAGTTGAATTTTTCGCAATGGATGCACCCAAACATCTTAGTTTGACCCAAAACACATGTTTGGTGGGTTTTTGGAACTTTCATTTCCGACGAAATGGTGCCGCAAAACTCGTGCAGGAGGTCCGTTTATCCCACTGAGGCACTGAAAAACTCGCAGTAGAATTTTTTGCAACAGACGCACCCAATCATCTCCGTTTGACACAAAACACATGTTTGTTGGGATTTTGGCACTTTCATTTCTGACAGAACAGTGCCACAAAACTCGCGCGAAATGGGTGTTTTCTCCACTGATGCACCGAAAAACTCGTAGGTGAATTTGTCGCAACGGTCATCTCAATTTGAACCAACACTCATTTATGGTGGTATTTTGGCACTTTCATTTCCGATGGAACCGTGCGGCAAAACTCGCGCGTGATGGCCGTTTTTCCATTGATGCACCGAAAAACTTGCAGTTGATTTTTTCGCAACGGATGCACCCAATCATCTCCGTTTGTCTCAACTCATGTTCGGTGGGTTTTTGACAGTTTCATTTTCAATGGAATGGTGTTGCAAAACTCGTGCGGGAGGGCCGTTTTTCCCACTGATGCACCAAAAGACACATGTTGAATTTTTCGCAACGGACACGCCCAATCATCTCCGTTTGACCTAATACTCATGTTTGTTGGGTTTTTGAATGTTTCATTTCTGACACAATGATGTCGCAAAACTTGCGTGAGATGGTGGTTTTTTGAACTCATGCACCGAAAAACTTGCAGTTGATATTTTCACAACAGATGCAACCAATCATCTCAGTTTGACCCAAAACTCATATTTTGTGGGTTTTTGGCACTTTCATTTCCAACAGAACGGTGCCGCATAATTTCTGCAGGGGAGCCATTTTTCCCACTGATGCACCGAAAAACTTGCAGCTGAATTTTTCGCAACGGATGCACCCAATCATTTTAGATTGACCCAAAAGTCATGTTTTTGGTGGGTTTTTGGCACTTTCATTTCCGACAAAATGGTGCCGCAAAACTCGTGCGGGAGGTCCATTTTTCCCGCTGAGGCACCGAACAACTCACTATAGAATTTTTCACAATCGACGCACACAATCATCTCCATTTGACCCAAAACTCATGTTTGGTGGGTTTTTGAAAATTTCATTTCTGACATAACTGTGTTGCAAACCTCATGCAGGAGGGCCTTTTTTTCCACTGATGCACCGAAAAACTGGCAACTGAATTTTTCGCAACGGACACGCCAATCATCTTTGTTTGACTCATAACTCATGTTTAGTGGGTTTTTGTAAGTTTCATTTTCGACGGAATGATGTCGCAAAACTCGAGCGTGATGGTCGTTTCTTCCACTGATGCACCGAATCATCTCCGTTTGACCCAAAACTCATGTTTGGTGGGTTTCTGGCACTTTTATTTTCGAGGGAACAGTGCCACAAAACTCGTGCGGGAGGTCATTTTTACCTACTTATGCACGGAAAAACTCGCAGTTGAATTTTTTCCAATGGACGCACCCAATCATCTCTGTTTGACACAAAACACATGTTTGATGGGATTTTGGCGCTTTCATTTTAGATAGAACAGTGCCGCCGCAAAACTCGCGCGAAATGGCTGTTTTCTCCACTGATGCACCGAAAAACTCGTAGGTGAATTTCTCGCAACGGTCATCTCAGTTTGAACCAAAACTCATTTTTGGTGGTATTTTGGCACTTTCATTTCCGATGGAACGGTGCCGCAAAACTTGCGCGGCACAAAATACCGAAAACCGAGAACCGAACCGAAAATACCGAGAATCGAACCAAAAAATACCGAAACCAAAAAATTCGGTTCCTATTTGTCAGGAACCGAATTTACCGAGGTAAATACCGAACCGAACCGAATTACTGAATTTAGCTGAAATGTGATAAGTTTGAGTGTAGTTATATTATTTATTATACTATTATAGACTATTATATTATTTATTTTTGGCACTCACACTTATAGTCTTGTGGACTTTTACATGTATATGTATTTTGCACTTTTATTATCTAAGAAATCATGTCAAAATTAGTTTTTGAACATGCCATTATATCTTATATATGATTAGTTCGGTACTGTACGGTAAATACCGGAACTGAACCAAATTTACCTATACCGAACCGAACCTGTACCGATTTTTTTTAGGAACCGATCGGTACCAATTTCTCAGGAACCGAATTTACCGAGGTACCAAGGAACCGAACCGATCGGTTCGGTATTCACCGAATGCCCAGGCTGACGCGTGATGGCCATTTTTTCCATTGATGCACCGAAAAACTTGCAGTTGGATTTTTTGCAACGGATGCACCCAATCATCTCCGTTTGTCCTAAAACTCATGTTTGGTGGGTTTTTGACAGTTTCATTTTCAATGGAACGGTGTCGCAAAACTCGTGCGGGAGGGCCGTTTTTCCCACTGATGCACCAAAAGACATATGTTGAATTTTTTGCAACGGACGCACCCAATCATCTCCGTTTAACCCTAAACTCATATTTTGTGGGTTTTTGGCAGTTTCATTTCCAACAGAATGGTACCGCAGAATTCGTGTGGGGGAGCCGTTTTCCCTCTGATGACGAAAAACTCACAGTTGAATTTATTGCAATGGGTGCACCCAAACATCTTAGTTTGACCCAAAAAACATGTTTGGTGGGTTTTTGGCACTTTCATTTCCGACGAAATGGTGCCGCAAAACTCGTGCAGGAGGTCCGTTTATCCCACTGAGGCACCGAACAACTCACTGATGAATTTTTCACAATGGACGCACACAATCAACTCCGTTTGACACAAAACTCATGTTTGGTGGGTTTTTGGCACTTTCATTTCGACATAACTGTGCTACAAAACTCGTGTAGGAGGGCCTGTTTTCCCAGTGATGCACCAAAAAACTGGCAACTGAATTTTTTGCAATGGACACGACCAATCATCTCTGTTTGACTCAGAACTCATGTTTGGTGGGGTTTTGTAAGTTTCATTTTTGACGGAATGATGTCGCCAAACTCATGCGGGATGGTCGTTTCTTCCACTGATGCACCGAAAAAGTCACAGCGGACGCACCAAATCATCTCCGTTTGACCCAAAACTCATATTTGGTGGATTTTTGGAACTTTCATTTTCGGCGGAACGGTGCCACAAAACTCGTGCGGGAGGGCCTTTTTTCCCACTGATGATGCACCGAAAAACTCGCAGTAGAATTTTTTGCAATAGACGCACCCAATCATCTCCGTTTGACACAAAACTCCTATTTGGTGGGATTTTGGCACTTTCATTTCTGACGGAACAGTGCCACAAAACTCGCGCGAAATGGGTGTTTTCTCCACTGATGCACCGAAAAACTCGTAGGTGAATTTGTCGCAACGGTCATCTCAATTTGAACCAACACTCATTTTTGGTGGTATTTTGGCACTTTCATTTCCGATGGAACCGTGCCGCAAAACTCGCGCGTGATGGCCGTTTTCCATTGATGCACCAAAAAACTTGCAGTTGAATTTTTCGCAACGGATGCACCCAATCATCTCCGTTTATCTCAAAACTCATGTTCGGTGGGTTTTTGACAGTTTCATTTTCAATGGAATGGTGTTGCAAAACTCGTGCGGGAGGGCCGTTTTTCCCACTGATGCACCAAAAGACACATGTTGAATTTTTTGCAACGGACGCGCACAATCATCTCCGTTTGACCTAATACTCATGTTTGTTGGCTTTTTGAATGTTTCATTTCTGACACAACGATGACGCAAAACTCGCGCGAGATGGTGGATTTTTGAACTCATGCACCGAAAAACTTGCAGTTGATATTTTCACAACAGATGCAACCAATCATCTCAGTTTGACCCAAAACTCATATTTTGTGGGTTTTTGGCACTTTCATTTCCAATGGAACGGTGCCGCAGAATTTTTGCAGGGGAGCCATTTTTCCCACTGATGCACTGAAAAACTCGCAGTTCAATTTTTAGCAACGGATGCACCCAATCATCTCTGTTTGACACAAAACACAAGTTTGATGGGATTTTGGCACTTTCATTTTAGATAGAACGGTGCCGCAAAACTCGCGGGAAATGGCTGTTTTCTCCACTGATGCACCAAAAAACACGTAGGTGAATTTCTCGCAACGGTCATCTTGGTTTGAACCAAAACTCATTTTTAGTGGTATTTTGGCACTTTCATTTCCGATGGAACGGTGCCGCAAAACTCGCGCGGCACAAAATACCGAAAACCGAGAACCAAACCGAAAATACCGAGAATCGAACCGAAAAATACCGAAACCGAAAAATTCGGTTCCTGCTCGGTTCCTATTTCTCAGGAACCGAATTTACCGAGGTAAATACCGAACCGAACCCAATTACTGAATTTAGCTGAAATGTGATAAGTTTGAGTGTAGTTATATTATTTATTGTACTATTATAGACTATTATATTATGTATTTTTGGCACTTACACTTATAGTCTTGTGGACTCTTACATGTATATGTATTTTGCACTATTATTATCTAAGAAATCATGTCAAAATTAGTTTTTGAACATGCCATTATATCTTATACATGATTAGTTCGGTACTGTTCGGTAAATACCGGAACTGAACCAAATTTACCTATACCGAACCGATCCGGTACCGATTTTTTTTAGGAACCGATCGGTACCAATGTCTCAGGAACCGAATTTACCGAGGTACCGAGGAACCGAATCGATCGGTTCGGTATTTACCGAATGCCCAGGCTGACGCGTGATGGCCGTTTTTTCCATTGATGCACCGAAAAACTTGTAGTTGGATTTTTTTGCAATGGATGCACCCAATCATCTCCGTTTGTCCTAAAACTCATGTTTGGTGGGTTTTTGACAGTTTCATTTTCGATGGAACGGTGTCGCAAAACTCGTGCGGGAGGGCCGTTTTTCCCACTGATGCACCAAAAGACATATGTTGAATTTTTTGCAACGAACGCACCCAATCATCTTTGTTTGACCCTAAACTCATATTTTGTGGGTTTTTGGCAGTTTCATTTCCAACAGAACGGTACCCCAGAATTCGTGCGGGGGAGCCGTTTTCCCACTGATGACGAAAAACTCACAGTTGAATTTTTCGCAATGGGTGCACCCAAACATCTTAGTTTGACCAAAAAAACATGTTTGGTGGGTTTTTGGCACTTTCATTTCCGACGAAATGGTGCCGCAAAACTCGTGCAGGAGGTCCGTTTATCCCACTGAGGCACCGAACAACTCACTGATGAATTTTTCACAATGGACGCACACAATCATCTCCGTTTGACCCAAAACTCATGTTTGGTGGGTTTTTGGTACTTTTATTTCGACATAACTGTGCTACAAAACTCGTGCAGGAGGGCCTATTTTCCCAGTGATGCACCAAAAAACTGGCAACTGAATTTTTCGCAATGGACACGCCGAATCATCTCTGTTTGACTCAGAACTCATGTTTGGTGGGTTTTTGTAAGTTTCATTTTCGACGGAATGATGTCGCAAAACTCGTGCGGGATGGTCGTTTCTTCCACTGAGGCACCAAAAAAGTCACAGCGGACGCACCAAATCATCTCCGTTTGACCCAAAACTCATGTTTGGTGGATTTTTGGAACTTTCATTTCCGATGGAACGGTGCCACAAAACTTGTGCGGGAGGGCCTTTTTTCCCACTAATGCACCGAAAAACTCGAAGTAGAATTTTTTGCAACAGACGCACCCAATCATCTCCGTTTGACACAAAACTCCTGTTTGGTGGGATTTTGGCACTTTCATTTCTGACGGAACAGTGCCACAAAACTCGCGCGAAATGGGTGTTTTCTCCACTGATGCACCGAAAAACTCGTAGGTGAATTTGTCGCAACGGTCATCTCAATTTGAACCAACACTAATTTTTGTTGGTATTTTGGCACTTTCATTTCCGATGGAACCGTGCCGCAAAACTCGCGCGTGATGGTCGTTTTTCCATTGATGCACCGAAAAACTTGCAGTTGATTTTTTCGCAACGGATGCACCCAATCATCTCCGTTTGTCTCAAAACTCATGTTCGGTGGGTTTTTGACAGTTTCATTTTCAATGGAATGGTGTTGCAAAACTCGTGCGGGAGGGCCGTTTTTCCCCCTGATGCACCAAAAGACACATGTTGAATTTTTTGCAGCGGACGCGCCCAATCATCTCCGTTTGACCTAATACTCATGTTTGTTGGGTTTTTGAATGTTTCATTTCTGACACAACGATGTCACAAAACTCGTGCGAGATGGTGGTTTTTTGAACTCATACACCGAAAAACTTGCAGTTGATATTTTCACAGCAGATGCAACCAATCATCTTAGTTTGACCCAAAACTCATATTTTGTGGGTTTTTGGCACTTTCATTTCCAATGGAACGGTGCCGCAGAATTTCTGCAGGGGAGCCATTTTTCCCACTGATGCACCGAAAAACTCGCAGTTGAATTTACCGCAACGGATGCAACCAATCATCTTAGTTTGACCCAAAAGTCATGTTTTCGGTGGTTTTTGGCACTTTCATTTCCGACGGAATGGTGCCGCAAAACTTGTGCGGGAGGTCTGTTTTTCCCACTGAGGCACCGAACAACTCACTATAGAATTTTTCACAATCGACGCACACAATCATCTCCATTTGACCCAAAACTCATGTTTGGTGGGTTTTTGTAAATTTCATTTCTGACATAATTGTGCTGCAAAACTCGTGCAGGAGGGCCTCTTTTCCCACTGATGCACCAAAAAACTAGCAACTGAATTTTTCGCAACGGACACGCCAATCATCTTTGTTTGACTCAGAACTCATGTTTGGTGGGTTTTTGTAAGTTTCATTTTTGACGGAATGATGTCGCAAAACTCGCGCGTGATGGTCGTTTCTTCCACTGATGCACCGAAAAACTCATAGTTGAATTTTTCGCAACGGACGCACCGAATCATCTCCATTTGACCCAAAACTCATGTTTGCTGGGTTTCTGGCACTTTCATTTTCGAGGGAACAGTGCCACAAAACTCGTGCGGGAGGTCCTTTTTTCCCACTTATGCACTAAAAATCTCGCAGTTCAATTTTTAGCAATGGACGCACCCAATCATCTCTGTTGGACACAAAACACATGTTTGATGGGATTTTGGCACTTTCATTTTAGATAGAACGGTGCCGCAAAACTCGCGCGAAATGGCTGTTTTCTCTACTGATGCACCAAAAAACTCGTACGTGAATTTCTCGCAACGGTCATCTCAGTTTGAACCAAAACTCATTTTTAGTGGTATTTTGGCACTTTCATTTCCGATGGAACGGTGCCGCAAAACTCGCGCGGCACAAAATACCGAAAACCGAGAACCGAACCGAAAATACCGAGAACCGAACCGAAAAATACCGAAACCGAAAAATTCGGTTCCTGCTCGGTTCCTATTTCTCAGGAACCGAATTTACCGAGATAAATACCGAACCGAACCGAATTACTGAATTTAGCTGAAATGTGATAAGTTTGAGTGTAGTTATATTATTTATTGTACTATTATAGACTATTATATTATGTATTTTTGGCACTCACACTTATAGTCTTGTGGACTTTTACATGTATATGTATTTTGCACTATTATTATCTACGAAATCATGTCAAAATTAGTTTTTGAACATGCCATTATATCTTATATATGATTAGTTCGGTACTGTTCGGTAAATACCGGAACGGAACCGAATTTACCGATACCGAACCGAACCGGAACCGATTTTTTTTAGGAACCGATCGGTACCAATTTCTCACGAACCGAATTTACCGAGGTACCAAGGAACCGAACCGATCGGTTCGGTATTTACCGAATGCCTAGGCTGACGCGTGATGGCCATTTTTTCCATTGATGCACCGAAAAACTTGCAGTTGGATTTTTTGCAACGGATGCACCCAATCATCTCCGTTTGTCCTAAAACTCATGTTTGGTGGGTTTTTGACAGTTTCATTTTCAATGGAACGGTGTCGCAAAACTTGTGCGGGAGGGCCGTTTTTCCCACTGATGCACCAAAAGACATATGTTGAATTTTTTGCAACGGACGCACCCAATCATCTTCGTTTGACTCTAAACTCATATTTTGTGGGTTTTTGGCAGTTTCATTTCCAACTGAATGGTACCGCAGAATTCGTGCGGGGGAGCCGTTTTCCCACTGATGACGAAAAACTCACATTTGAATTTTTCGGAATGGATGCACCCAAACATCTTAGTTTGACCCAAAACACATGTTTGGTGGGTTTTTGGCACTTTCATTTCCGACGAAATGGTGCCGCAAAACTCGTGCAGGAGGTTTGTTTATCCCAATAAGGCACCGAACAACTCACTGATGAATTTTTCACAATGGGAGCACACAATCATCTCCGTTTGACCCAAAACTCATGCTTGGTGGGTTTTTGGCACTTTCATTCCGACATAACTATGCTACAAAACTCATGCAGGAGGGCCTGTTTTCCCAGTGATGCACCAAAAAACTGGCAATTAAATTTTTCGCAATGGACACGCCCAATCATCTCTGTTTGACTCAGAACTCATGTTTGGTGGGTTTTTGTAAGTTTCATTTTCGACGGAATGATGTCGCAAAACTCGTGCGGGATGGTCGTTTCTTCCACTGATGCACCGGAAAAGTCACAGCGGATGCACCAAATCATCTCCGTTTGACCCAAAACTCATGTTTGGTGCATTTTTGGAACTTTCATTTCCGGCGGAACGGTGCCACAAAACTCGTGCGGGAGGGCCTTTTTTCCCACTAATGCACCGAAAAACTCGCAGTATAATTTTTTGCAACAGACGCACCCAATCATCTCCGTTTGACACAAAACTCATGTTTGGTGGGATTTTGGAACTTTAATTTCTGATGGAACAGTGCCACAAAACTCACGCGAAATGGGTGTTTTCTCCACTGATGCACCGAAAAACTCGTAGGTGAATTTGTCGCAACGGTCATCTCAATTTGAACCAACACTCATTTTTGGTGGTATTTTGGCACTTTCATTTCCAATGGAACCATGCTGCAAAACTCGCGCGTGATGGCCGTTTTTTCCATTGATGCACCGAAAAACTCGCAGTTGAATTTTTCGCAACGGATGCACCCAATCATCTCCATTTGTTTGAAAACTCATGTTCTGTGCCTTTTTGACAGTTTCATTTTCAATGGAATGGTGTTGCAAAACTCGTGCGGGAGGGCCGTTTTTTCTACTGATGCACCAAAAGACACATGTTGAATTTTTTGCAACGGACGCGCCCAATCATCTCCATTTGACCTAATACTCATGTTTGTTGGTGAAGGACCGGAAAAGCGACCAGAGGGGGGGTGAATGGGAGCCTCAAATTCAACTTGTGAATAGGATGGCCCTTGTCCCAGAAAATCACCCCAAAAGCGAGGACTCGAGACGACCGGAGAGTTCACGACGTACGAGTAGGTGGATACCCTAGGAGATGTCCTAGAGGTACAACGGAACTCACAGAGAAACCCCAAAACCAATTGCCAACGCTTCAAAACAAAACTGCACACTCTGCAGGTTCGCGGACTGTCCGGGGTCAGGTTTCCGGACTGTCCGGTGAACGCCGGACTGTCCGCGACTGGAGGTCCGGACTGTCCGCCGGCAACTGAGCTCAACACATACTGTTCTGCAAGTCTGCTGGACAGGTCCCGGACTGTCCGCGGGTTTGTACCGCGGACTGTCCGCCGATCACGAGACATGGAACAGTATCGCACAGCGCTGTTCTGAACCTGCTGAGTCCCGAGTCCCGGACTGTCCGCCGCTGGGGGCGCGGACTGTCCGCGGATGAACAGAGAGCAGAAAAACAGCTCGGGACAAAAGCCAATTCGATCAAAACTTTACCAAATCAAAAGGGACTTTGATCAAACTCCTCCTAGGTGTTCCTCTATGTATTGGGGTGCTAATCCTAAGAAATCATCACACCAAACCAAGTTAATCAAGAGAGATTCGTGGATCACCGTAAAAGGGGGAAGAACGAAGAACGAACACTAAATCAACCCGATCTATTCGTGAGGTTAGGAGAGAATTCCTTCGGTAGAAAGAAGGAGCTCATGACCAAGAATAAATTGATTCAAGTGGAATCGAAAATCATCTCACGGAGAGGGAGACCGAGGCAAATCTCCGGGAGACGAAAATCCAAAACGTGAAGAACACAAAACACAAGACACGATTCGATTCCAGCCGAAATTTCTCCACACGAGGACACAACGAGAATACGGTCTCGTTTCCTCAAAACATCCAAATACATAGAGGTATGATTCCCGTCTCTGCGGATCGCTTGCAGCGAGGTATGATTAGAACCTAAGCGGGGGCTAGAGAGAGAGTGCTTAGGAACAAATGACTGCAAGGATGGGGAGAGAGGAGGCGTGCCTCTCTTATTTATAGCCTAATACAATAATCCCCTTTCTACCCCTAGATACAAGAGCGAAGCAGCCAACCCTAGGGGTATCCCGGTCTAACTCTTCTTGTTGACGATCCGACGGCTACGCGCCCATCTCATCCTTAGCTTTGCCTCGACGCAAGCCTCAGGATGCCGCCACGTGCTGCCCCAGTCGACCGCCGCGCCTACCTCGCGAATAGTTGCGCCGCCGCGCCAGCCTCTTCATGCCGCCACGCGTCGACCGTCCCTTTTGCGGACCTCCCCCCATGTTTTGAGGCCGAAACCGTGAAACCTGGGCCTTCCCCCGGTTTTGAGGCTGAAACCGGGAAACCTGTCCTCTGGCTGAGTTTTGTGGCCCAAACTCAGAAACCCGCGCGCCCAGGTTTTGAGGCCCAAACCTGGAAACCGTCATCGCCGAGTTTTGAGGCCCAAACTCGGAAACCGGCCACCCCGAGTTTTGAGGCCCAAACTCGGAAACCGTCAAGGGTAGCTTTTCGAGGCTCAGCTACCGAACCCGCGCCGTAGACGGGATGTGGTTCGCACACCCCGAGTTCCAGCACCGATGTCGGAGCATGTCCAGCCTCCACGCCGGGCACAGTGCATTCGCCATCCTTCTCGGCCTTCCGCCAAGTGTCACGACGCCATCACCTTCCTCCCGACTCGGCCGATGCACCGCACATCCCCATGTGCTCTTGCTTGTCAACGCCACGTGCCAGCTACCACAGCTGGTCCTCAGGTCTCCTGGACCGTCGGTCCAAGCTCCACGTCCGCCCTTCACTGCTCCTAGTCCGTCGGCACGATACGCCCCTACTTGACCTTCACCTCACCTTCGACCACTGTCCGAGCTCCGCACCTGCACATCAACACAGCCAAGAGACATGTTGCACGTTGATCGATCACTCATCACTCAGGAAGAGAACCACAAGGGCACATATCGACCTTGTGTTCGCAATCTCCCCCTTGATGAGTGCATCGTCAACTCATAGTAACCGTAACCAAAATAAAAAGAAGCAGAATTCGGTAGAAGAAGAAAACTCACTCGAGATGTCCAAAAGCCAGAGAAAAAGGCCGAAGAAGAACAAATCGAGATAAGCGAAGCTTGGTCCCCAAAGACATGGGCAACGGTTCAACACAACCAAGCAAGAAATCGGAGCAACAACTCATCAAGGAGCAAAACTCGATCAAAATCAAAGCAGAAGACTTAGTTCCCAAAGACATGGGCAACGGCTCGATACAACCAAGTCAAAAACAAGCTAGTCCTCAAGAAGAGGCAGAAAGGGCTCAACACCACTAGCTGAAAGCTCAAAAACCAACTGAAGACTACATCAGAAGCAGCTACTGCTAGTCCCTCAAGATAGAGGCACAGAGGCTCAACACAACCAGCAGTAAGCCTGATACCAATCAAAAACCATCAAAACATGGTGAAAACAGCTAGTCCCTCAAGACAGAAGCACAGAGGCTCAACACAACCAGCTGAAAAGATCGATATCAAATAACACTGACTTGGAGCAGTATAGGCAGAAAAACTCCCCCTCACTCAAAGAACTCCCCCTCAGCAAGTGAAGCAAAAATTGCAAATTCTCACCACAGAAAGTTAAAAATCTCATCCTTGGAAACATTCTCCCCCTTGGGGGCAATTTGCAATCAAAAGAGAAGGGAAAAGAACTCAAGTAAGTAAAACGGAGCTAGGTCATGCCTATCGGAGTCAAGCAAATGCACATGAGTTAAAAATGCAAGTTAGCAGCTTCAGGTATATACTCGAAAGAGTGAAAGAATGCTCTAAAGAGTGCTGATCCGGCTACAAAGCAACAGACAAAATTGCTAGCAAAGGCTCAAACTGATCACCGAATACAAGATATGAATGCATAAGCCAAGTGAGCAATTTTAAGCCGTTCAGAAAGGAGTTTCACCATCAAAATAGCACTGAACATGAAGAGACAGGAAGTCAAGCAAGTGCTAAACATGTATACAAGGTGAACTACCCTTAGCAAAGTTCAACCATCATGCTATAGAATGAAACATTGACTTGTGTTTTCAGATTTTTATCGGAGAATTTGCAGCGGTTATTAACACAAGTATAAATTCAGCATGTGATTGCGAGAGGTTGAAAGCCTATCATTGCCTAACTTTTCAACCGTGCTAAGCCTATGCATATGCAATTAGAAGCTTAAAGCATCGGTTTCGGTCTTACGCTACACGGCTCAAGTTTGACTCAAAGTGCTATGAGAAGCAGTCTCGATACCGTGATGTGCTGACAAAGCAATCCCATCTCGATCTTTTCAATTCACTAACACTTGGTTCATTTTATGCAGAATATGAACAGTCCAAGCAAATGAAAGACTCAGAACTAGAGACATAGCAACCTAGCATATATGAAATAGCTCATGTGACCTCAACACATCCAACACATGCTAGTTGCCAATCTCAATGGTGAACATGTATCAAATTTTAAGTTCATTAAGCATGTTCATCATTCCTAAAAATAGCTTAGCTCACAATATGTAGCAGGGATCAAGGAGAGCCTAAGCATCATCATGTATCATCAAGGCATACACTGATCAGAGCATAAATTCATTCTAAGGAATATAGACAAGAAGCTCGAAAATGCAAGATGTATGCATGATGAAGTCAGAATCAGAGCCAAAACAAAACCAAAAAGACTCAAGACCCAAAAACAAAAAATGATCAGAAAGTCAGTCTATGGTACATCAAGCAAAATGCTTCCCCCATCTAAAAGGGGAAACATACACCAAGCTCACCTCTCAACCTAGCAAAAGTTGAGAGATCCAAAGGCTTGGTGAAAATATCTGCAACCTGGTTATGGGTGTCTACATGCCTAAGATCAATGTCGCCTTTCTCATAGTGATCACAAAGAAAGTGAAAGCGAACATCGATGTGTTTGGTCTTGGAGTGAAGACCAGGGTTCTTTGCTACACTAATGGCAAAAGTGCTGTCGCAAAGCAAAGGAACTCAACTGAAATCTAGACCAAAATCACGCAATGTAGCAACCATCCATAAAAGCTGCGAAGCACAAGAAGCAGCGGCAACATACTCGGCTTCAGTAGTAGACTGGGCTACGTTTGACTGTTTGCGAGAAGACCACGAAACCAAAGAAGAGCCAAGAAAATGACAAGTCCCAGAAGTAGACTTGCGCTCAAGCCGATAGCCGGCAAAATCCGCATTGGAATAACCACAAAGCGAGAGGGTCGAAGAAGAAGAGTACCAAAGTCCGAACTCAGGAGTGTATCGGAGGTACCTCATGATGCGCTTGACCGCTTGCTTGTGGGAAGTCTGAGTGGACGCCAGAAAACGAACGCACAGACACACAGAAAACTATATATCCGGCCTCGTCGCCGTCAGGTACAGGAGCGAGCCGATCATGCTCCTGTACTCCTTCTGGTCAACCGGCTCTCCGTCCTGGTCCGCATCCATCGCAGCAGTCATCGGCATGGGCGTTGTAAGAGGCTTGGCCTCGCCCATGTTGAATTTCTTCAGGATGTCCTTCGTATATTTACCTTGATGCATGAACGTCCCATCTCGGGTTTGCTTAATTTGCAACCCGGGGAAGAAAGTCAACTCGCCCATCATACTCATCTCAAACTCCCTGCTCATAGTATCTGAAAACTTGGCAACAAGCGCGTGAGAAGAGCCACCAAAGATGATATCATCCACGTATATCTAGACTAACAGGGTATCATTGCCTTGCTTGAGGAGAAACAAAGTTCTATCGACCTGTCCCATTTTAAAACCCTTGGAGAGTAAAAAGGTTTTCAAACGATCATACCATGCTCTCGGGGCTTGTTTCAAACCATACAAAGCTTTTGAAAGTTTATAAACATGGTTTGGAAACTTGGGATCCTAGAAACCCGGGGGTTGCCTAACATAAACCTCTTCCTCTATATACCCATTTAAGAAGGCACTCTTGACATCCATCTGGTAAAGCTTAAAACCCTTCGAAGCAACAAAGGCTAGAAGGATTCTAATGGCTTCTAAACGGGCTACAGGGGCAAAGGTTTCCTCATAGTCTATCCCCTCTTTCTGGCAGAAACCCTAGGCTACTAGCCTAGCCTTGTTCCTTACTACCATCCCATCCTCACCCTCTTTGTTTTTGAAAACCCATTTGGTACCTATAGGGTGGCATTCTGGTGGAGGTGGAACTAGGGTCAAAACTTGGTTTCGCTCAAAGTTTTCTAGCTCCTCATGCATGGCATTGACCCAGTTAGGATCAGAAAGTGTGTGTCCAACATCTTTGGGCTCAAAAGAAGCAACGAATGCAGAATGAGCAAAGTGAGAGATTTCATACGCTCGCGACCGCGTGACTCGTTGGTCGATGCCGCCAATCATCTGCCGTGGGGGGTGAACTTGCTGAACGCTCCGGGGCGCTTGCCTCGCCGAAGTCGCCTCCCCCTCGCCAGATGTTGTCGCTCCCACAGGTGCAGCGGGTGCTCGCTGGAGAGGTGGCTCTAGAGGACCCCAAGAAGAAGACGTTGTGGGATCGGGTCCTCGAGCTGAAGTAGTCGTCGCAGGTTCGACGGGGGCAGCCAGTGGAGTTGGCTCGGGATCACCCCAATCGGCATTCTCCTGCTCCTCCTCCACAAAGATGGTCTCTCCCAGCTCATGTTCTCCTGCAACATCAAAAGCAGAAGAAACACAAGGCATAGTCTCATCGAATGTGACCTCGTAGGTCTCCACTATCCGGTTAGTCTCAAGGTTAAGAACTCGATAAGCACGTGAATAAGAAGCATAACCAAGAAAGACCCCATCAGCAGAGCGAGATTCAAATTTGTCCAAATTGCCTTGCTTCAGGATAAAGCACTTGCACCCAAACACCCAAAAATGAGACACCTGGGGTACCCGTCCAAAACACAACTCATAAGACGTTTTCTTCATGAAAGCCCGAAGAAAGATGCGATTTGAAACATGGCAAGCGGTGTTGATCGCCTCGGCCCAAAAACGCCTAGGAGTCCTATGCTCATCGAGCATCGTCCTGGACATCTTAACAAGGGTCCGGTTCTTACGCTCAACAACACCGTCCTTTTGGAGGACATAAGGAGAAGAAAACTGATGCTCGATTCCATTAGAAGAACAGAAAGAGGCAAACTATGAGTTATCAAACTCAGTACCATTATCGCTACGAATAGCTCTAATGGTATCAGGGGGAAACTCAGTTTTCAACCACAAAATCAAATCACGAGCAAAAGGAAAAGCTTCATCCTTACCCTCCATAAAGAACACCCAAGAATACCTCGAAAAATCGTCAACGATCACTAGAACGTACCACTTCCCACCCGCTGAGCAAACCCGAGCTGGACCGACTGTGTCCATGTGTAAAAGCTCGTCGGGTCGCTTTGTCATCACCTGATTAACAGGTGGGTGAGAAGCAGCAACCATCTTACCGTGACGACAAGGATGGCTAACAAGGTCCTTCTGAAACTTAAGCTTGGCCAATCCTTGGATTAGGCCAAGTGAGCTAAGTCTTGCAAGCAAGTCAAAACTCAAGTGACCGAGCCTCCTATGCCACTTCCATAAATCAGAAGAAGGACCAGCCATCAAACATCTAGCAGAGCCGAAAGAACGAGAAAAATTGGCTCTGAAAACATGGCCAAAAGGGATGATCCGACAAACAAGATCTCCCCGAGGATCTAAAACACGACTTAGACCCTTCTTAAAATGCACTTCACAATCATCCTCAAGAAGTTGCGAAACAGAAAGCAAATTGTAATGCAAGTTAGAAACCAAAGCAACATCCTTAAGGACAAAGTTCTCATTGAGCCGAATTGCTCCATGAGAAACTACCTTACCTCTACTATTGTCCCCGAAAGTGATGTACTCCTTGTGGATCACGGGACTAAGGCTGGAGAACCATTCCTTCTTTCCGGTCATGTGGCATGAACACCCGGGATCCATGAGCCACATGTTCTCCAACCGAAGTTCCTCCATCAATAGAAAGGCAGGAAGTGAGCATATGGCACAACACTGGGGTTAGTATACTGAGAAGGATACCAGTGCTGTGTCATAGGCCCAGAAAAAGTGTTAGTAGCAACACCAAACTGTCCTCGTCCCATGGGTGGATAGCGATCACCACCAACCTGAAAGGATGGTCTGCTATGGAATGGAAAACCTCCAAACGGACCTACATGTCCCATTTGAGCAAAGCGATCACCACCATACTGTAAAGGTGGTCCGCTATGGGACTGAGCAGCAAAACCTCTTACACTCGGCTCACGATCGTATTGAGGACGACCGGAACCGCGACGGGCACGACCACCACCTCGTGGTCTAGCTGCCTAGGGCCTAGCCACCTGAGGGGGTGCACCTCCAGGTCTAGCGCCCTGCCTCTGAACTCCCTGACCCTGCACACCATGGAGAGGGTGGTGCCTGGCCTGGTTGTTCAGCTCCAACTCCTTCCTAGCGTCTCTCTTCCTCCGAAAGCAAAACTCAGCTAGGTGACCCTCACGGTGACAATACTCGCACTCAAACCTCACCACTCTCTTGGGTTGTTGGTTCATAGGGTTGCGAGGGTTGTTCACTCTGGCTGACTGCTTGCCCTTCGGAAGGGGGTCACTAGAGACGTCAGGAAGGGTGTCAAGTGTGTTCCTAAGATGGTTAGGTTTGGGAATCCACACTTGCTTGCGAGGTGGAGCCTTGGGAGGTTCATCAAGGAAGCCATCCTTGGTGATAGGCTTGGGAGGCTCAGGTGGGGTGATCTTAGTGAGCTTAGGGACAACGGATGACTTCTCACTCGGGTTCACTCCGCTAAACTCACTGATCTTGCCAAAGATACTAGCGCCCTTTCCACCTGAAGCAAAGCCTACTCCCGAGCAATCAGTCCCCCTCTTGAACTGACTGATCATCATGCCCAACTGCGGCTCACTGCATGACACCCAACTCAGGATGGACCGAAGGTATGTGTTTTCCTCCTCGGTTTGCATCCTGGCATGCCGATAGTTGGCAATCTCAAGCTCCATCCCCACACATCGCTCACATGGAGTGGACAAGGTGCTAACTGAGCTGGCCTTCACGGCTTTAGCAAGCTTGGCACTAACTTCTGCCAACTCAGTTCGCAAGCTAGGACAAAGCTTGCACGCACCCAGCAAAGAAGGCCTCGCCTTCACTTCCTCCAGCTCCTTCTTCATGGAAACACACTCACGACACTCACCCACCAAGTCTAGCCTACTCTTCAGCTCATCGTACACCTCGATCAAAGAGGCATACTTGGTTTGTAGGGTGGAAAAGTTTGCCATGTGTGTGGTGCACTCATCGCACTCCTCCTCATCGGTCACCCTCACTTCGGACTTAGCAAACTCAAGCTCCTTAAGCGCCTCTTTCATCTTGGCCTTAAACTCACTGCGCTCTTGGAGAACCTCCTTGAGTCTCTTCTCCAAAGCAAGGACTAACTCCGCAAAGCTATCGCGCTCATCAGTGAGACGATCGACAAGAGAGGAATTTGATACCTCAGAGGCGTTGTCGTCGTCGTCGTCGCTGTTGGCGTCGTCGGCGTCCTTGGCCTGGCACTTGGAGTCCTCTTCGACCAGGGCCGTGGTGCACAAGCCCTTGGAGGAGTTGCCAAAGAAGCAGAGTTCGTTGAAGCGATCTTCCGTCTTGTGCTCGGACCCGTTGTCGCTAGAGTCGCTGTCGGAGGACTTGTCGGTGTCGCCCTTGCCGGCGAAGAGTACACGTCGACCGGCGTCGAAAGCCCTCTCCATGTCCTCTCGGTGGTAACTGTCCTTGTTCTTTTTCTTCTCGGTCTTGTACTCCGGCTTGCCCTTGCGCCTGGAGTTGTGATTCTTGCCGAAAGATTTCTTGTTGTTCTTGGGACAGTTCGCCATGAAGTGATCCAGGTCACCGCACTTGTAGCAGCCCTCGCGTGCGCCACCACGCCGGCGATTCAGGCGGTTGTTGTGAAACCACGAGAACCGGGTGATGGCGAGGGCGAGCTCGTCGTCTCCAAGCGCCTCCAACTGCTCCTCTGTGACTGTATGCAAAGAAGACAAATCAACAAGAGGAGGTGAAGGGTTAGCAGAGACAGTCGATCCACCCGTGCCTGAGACCAAAGCCATGCAATGTGAAGATGGGTTCTTCAGCTTTGCCTGAGTCAGGTGATCGATCTCGGTGGACTTGAGCTTGCTGAACAGCTCATCCACGGTGAGGGTGTCATACGATGGAGACTCAATGATAGTCGACACCTTCACCTCCCATACCCTCCGATTCAGGGCATATAGTAACTTGAGCGCCCTCTCATGATCGTCATAGGGTAGGTTAGCCCGATTGGCACGCATCTTGTTCACAATCGTTTGGAAATGAGCGAACAAGGCGTCAATCGTCTCTCCCTCCAACTGAACAAAGTTCTCATACTCGCGCTTGTATGTTTCGAAGAGTCTGGTCTTGACATGGGCTGTCCCCTCATGATAGCTTTGAAGCTTCACCCAGATCTCTCATGCCGTCTCAAGCTCAGAGACACGTTCGAACTCAAGAAGGGAGATGCTGGCCAAAAGAGCATTACGAGCCTTGGAGTTGGCCTCGTGCTGGTCAATCTGGATCTGACCCACACAAGCCACAAGGACTACGTACTCAGTATTCTCGCATATCTCCCAGATAGAAGATCCGATGCTGTTGAGGTAAGCACGCATCCGAATCTTCCAATAGGAGTAGTTCGTTCCATCGAACCAAGGAGCCTTGTCGTTCCCTCGTTCCATGTCGCCCTTAGGATCCGAAACCGATTAAGGTAGAGAAGATCCTTAACCTGGCTCTGATACCAATTGAAGGACCGGAAAAGCGACTAGAGGGGGCTGAATGGGAGCCTCAAATTCAACTTGTGAATAGGATGGCCCTTGTCCCAGAAAATCACCCCAAAAGCGAAGACTCGAGACGACCGGAGAGTTCACGACCTACGAGTAGGTGGATGTTGACACTGGTTATCTATCAAAATTAAAGGATAAATAAATATGAAAAGGGCATGAATTCAATCACCAACAAAGGTTTAGGGTTTTAATTGACAATATTCCATGAGTTTTGGTGAATTATGATTCTATAGGGACTAAACCAGGAAACCAGCGCTGATTGCTTCCCCTAGAAGGAAACCGACGGGAGATAACGCAACCGCCACGTCAGGAAGTTTCTAGAAGACTCCAGGGGACACCAGAAGACACCAGGAGATCGACCACCACGAGAGGATGAAAGGTGGGACCGACCGGTCCCACCATGAGACCGGTCGGTCTCCCCCCGAGCCCGCTGGCTTCCGTCTTCTGCAAGCTTCCTCCACCAAACTCTTGGATGCATCTTAGCCGTACCTTAAGTCAGTTTGATCCAACGGCCACGGTTGATCCCTCAGGGCTATATAAGCAGCCCCAGACCCCCCTCTCTAGGCATCTCCATCTTCATTATTCATCTCCACATCAGAAATTAGGGTTTCAATTAGAAGTAGAGGCCCCTCTAGATGAATCTCTTCTAGTTCATCTAGAATTATATCTAGTTCATCTAGTTGTAATCAAGAGCCAGCTATCAAGTAGAAGACTAGTTACCCCTCTAGTTTAGGTTTAGATCCTAGTCTTATATTAGAACTAGAAGAGAGAGAGGAAGAGATCGAGAAGGAACTCCGGCCTGTCGGATCCACTTCTTCGTCTTGTACCTGTGGATTCAAGTTCATCATCAACTTCAATGATTGTTTTGGTAATCAACGTCTATATTTAAGTTTGAGCTATTGTTCTTATTATTCTTAAAGATTTATGACTCTCTTTTGAGTACTTTAATTCTAGTCATTCTAGAGTTAGAGTAGTTGGATAGTGTAAGCGTGGTGCTTAGACTTGATAGCTCATATATGCCTCCTATAACGCCGGTAGTAGTGGTTGTTCGCAAGGGTGACTCTTATAGCCTTGTTGATCCTTCTATAGTCCACTTACCCGTGTGTAGGCTCGGTAGGATTATACATTTGCATAAAAGATTCATACTCTGTTTGTGACCTTTTATGGCAACTTCCCCACTAAGAATAATATAAACATATCACTCTTAAATTGGAATTAGACCGCCTTAATGATCCCCTCTATGCTTCTAGATTCTCCGTCCTTGTTAGCCACTCAGGGGTTAGACTTTAAGACTTAACACTATCCGTTCCTTTGGGTTCGATATTAAAACTGGGTTACTCCGGTGAAGTGCTACATCGGTAGATTTTATCTGTGCGCTTGCGGATAAAGTAGAGTGTGTGTTAATTTATACCAACAAGCATTTCTGGCGCTGTTGCCGGGGAACGGTAGATCATCTTAAGTCTTTGTTTAACCTTGTAATCATACTTTTATCTTTTCCTTTTTGTCCCAGTCTTTTCCTTATTTTTGTTTTCATTCTTATGAATGTTGTTTTTGAATTCCACTCTTATCTATCACTACTCCATGAGCAAGCCATAACCAGTAGAATCCTTACACCCCATCATAATACCTAGTTATGAGCTATGCCTACCTTTCTGCTGCACTGTCCTTGTAATGAGCATAGAAATATAATTATGAAAATATTCCTTCGGGTATTTTGTCACTAACCTTTCTAGGTCTGGAGCAGAAAAGAACGAAGGAACAACAAACACAAGGTATGTCCAACCAATCATCATGCAACATTGAATTACATTCATCCAATCTTGATTTGTGCAAAATCCAAGCTTGGGGAATAGACTTTCTAAGAATACTTCTTGCCATGTTGCTATGTTGGTTGACCCTACCTTTAGGATATGCTCATATACTAATCATACTTTTTCATCACCATCTGAATAAATCTCTACAATGCTTTCATGTTATCTTTATTTTCTATAGTATATTCTTTGGTTTTGATGTATTATCATACACCTTTTAAATTAGGCATGGAGCCTAGTTTAACTGTTTTCATGAATTAAAGTAAGACATGGTGTCTGGTTTGATTCTTGGGCTAAAAGGTGTGCTGATTTTACCTCTAAAGGCTTTTAAATTAAGTATGGTGCTTAGGTTAAAATGCCTTCCTAGATCAAATTAGATGTGGTGTCTAGGTTGATTTCTGAACTGATAGTATGCTATAGTAGATATTGGATATTTTGTTGGACTAACCCCTGCAGGAAAGCTTTCAATATAAATTTGGGAAAGTCCGGAGATGAAATCACACTAGAGATAAAGCAAGGCGTACAATGAACTTCAACAACTCTTGCACAATGAAGACTCAGCTCATTCATCATGGATGAAAGAACTATAAGTATCAAAGTTTATTTATTTTGTCTTCTACTGCAAGTTATCTTTTGCCTCGAACCATGTTAAAGTGCAGCCAACACATAAAATACTAGTCTATGCTAAAATAATCCTAAAAACATCTTTTTATTAGCATAGATGCAAAATACATAAGTTATGGATAACAACCCATGCTTCAAATTCTTGCAATCCTTTGGGTATATGTCCACTAACATTACGCAGGAGAGAGATTTTGTTCATCCATGGTTTGGTCTGAACATTGAAGATCCAAAACTCAAGCCACAAACACACAAACCTACTCTCAGATCACAAATGGTGCTAGCCTAGCTTTGAGTCTTGCTTGGGCGCTGATGACAAACAGGATGCAACTTACCTCATATGAGACAACCTATGCCTGCAACCATCATTGTCCAAGACATCAAGACAAGAAGTGGGGAGTTATCTTCTTTTCAAGAGCTAGCTTGGGAGACAAGATGGTACCACTACAACAATAGCAAGATCTACAAATCCAAAACATGAACATGTTGTTTGGGAATCCATCTACATCACAAGCCAGCCTGGGAGAGACAATTCTGTTATCTAGATGAGTTTCACAATCAAAGGGAGGAAGGAGAAACCCAACTTCCAACATATTGATCTCCTACCCACCACTTTGATCAATACAAACCACTAGATGCTATCCTAGTCGAGAAGAAGAATATGATCCACCACTCATTCTTGGGAGATCGTTCTTGAACACCATCAATGTTATCATCTTTGCCGGACCTGGAGAAGTCAACTCTTGGATCTTTCACTGCATCTTCAACATCTACATCACTTATGAGCAGCCAAAGAGAACCAAGAGAAAACATCGAAGGGAGAACCAACTGTCAAGAATTGAGGAGGGCATCATGAAGGATGAAGCCACTACACCACAAGAGTTAGAACATGAAGAAAGTACCTGAGCCAACAAATCAAGAAGAACAGCCGATAAGATCTCCATCATCTAGACACTGTTGAGAGGACAAGTCTCAGTTGTGACATTACAAGACAAAAGACTCTCATGGAGGCACTCGAGTAGCAGCTCTGAATTCAAGTCTCTTGCCAACCCAATGATTAAAGGAAAACAAGAAAGGTTGACAAGAGAAGAATGCGGAACTGTCCCTACATCCTCATAATACAGAATTAATACAAGAAAGAGAGAGGATCCTAGTCAGCATACTCGAGGAACAATGCACCTTCACTGATAAGTCGACACATAGAGAAGGAAGGTCGATACCTATAAAGATGACTCCACTGTGATCTTCCTCCTCTTAATCACACTGTGAGACAAACAAGAGAAGACAAGCCAGCTAGACAAGAGAAGCTTCCACAAGGAGGTTCGACACATCACTCTTCAATGACAAAGTAACATTTCAAGGTAAGTAACCATCACTTTAAAAGCTTCTTCTTGATTCTAGTATGAACATAAATAAAGAACAAAACATGTTTAAGTTGCACCTCACTTCATCCAACCTAATCAACTCAACATGTTTAGTCCTTTCATCTTTGTTCCTAGCTTTACTCTCTTGGATCTCACTGTCTTAACTAAATGAGCTAAAATGTTGTGCATCTAACCTTTGGAAGATGATCTCAATTATGAAAAGATCGATACTTTATGCATAGATTATCCTTCCTTGGGTTAAGTAATTTGATCTGTTAAATATTTTAAGATGCTACTTTCATGCTCATCCTCTGATCCTATCACTCATATTAAGATTGAATAGAACACATAAACAAAAAGTTTATCTTGTGCAATGTGCCTAAGGTTAGAGGAGAATAAACAAAACTTTTGGTTCTGTTGGTGTTTTTCCACCAACAGAGCACATGCACTTGATCTCTACCTTGTCTTTATGAGCAGGACACACTCTTGAGCAAAGCACGGAGAAGTCACTCCCCAATTCTATAGAGTGAAGGTCCTAGATCTACAAGAACATGCACACTGAGCAAGATGCCGCCAGCGTCCACAATTAACACTTCACTTCAAACTACTGGACGAACAAATGACATGAGTGACACCATATCAAGAGGCATAAACAAGAAGGAATGATGGAAGATGTTGTAGTCAGAATTAGAGGTCATGAAGTCCCCACAGACTTCTTGATTCTCGACATGAGAAGACGATGATGTCCACCTCATCCTAGGAAGACCATTCCTCCACACTATAAGTACAATCACTTACAAGAGGAAATCCATTTTTCACTTTCCTGGAGAAAAGGTACGATGCTACTTCATCAACTACATACCCAATGAAGCACTCAAGAAGAACAGAAGTGAATGACGCCGCTCTCAATGCCAAAGAAGACAAACTATCAAGAATAGAGAGGCCAATCACGAAGAAGAAGCTATCGACACTGTCCCAGAAAAGAAAGGAGAGAAACCTCAAGACAGTGAACCACAGGAAGTGAAGACTCAGACCAAGAAAGTATGGAAGAAAATGTCTGCACCTAAGAGGTACAATCAATAACAACTTTCCAAACGTCTGACATACCTTGGGAGGTCTGAACCAAGGGAAGGTCCGGTTCGTTGGACCTAAATATCCGAACCTTCGCCAAAAGGTAAAAATCGGTTGTTATCTTTATTTTTACTTTGCTGCATATTTCTCATATTTAATCCATAACCATTTCTTGCATCATCATATTTAATTCACAACACATTTTAATTTGTGCATTACACTAGAAAACAAAATAAAAATATTTCACTGCATCATAAAGCCCCATGTGAATAATTCTATGGCGTGTAAAAACCCACAGAAATGTTCACCGTGGTGGCATAAAAATAATAAAAATAAATATGCATGCATTTATCCTGTGGATTTTCTCTTGCACCATAAAAATATAAAATACAAAAATATTAAGAAAGATATCTTACTGAAATTCTAGACAACTAAGGCTTAAGTGGCCAACCACTAACGCTTAATCTGTTCCACAAGTTTTGTTGTCTATTTGAGTTTCACAGGATTTGAAAGGCCAAGAAAAGCTGACGAGCAAGTGAATGCTCCATCTACTGTTGGAGCACTGTCTCAACAAACATAAACATCAATCAAAGCTCCGATAGAGGAAGGACATATCCACTGCCAGTCTGCTCCATTGCAAGATCGAACGACTACGTCAACATTCAGCTTGGGGGAAGGCACCCCCATGTATCCACGTAAGTATCTTTATCCTCTTAAGTTTTTTATTCTATAAATAAATTCAAAACACCAAAAATATGTGAGCACATGAAGGCTCACCCTTAAAAAGAAAAGAACAAAAAAAATATGTGAGCACATGAAGGCTCACCATTAATTAAAAAGGATAAAAATATATGGGCACATGAAGGCTCAACGCTATTAAGCGAACCAGCTTGGGGGAGACGCACCCCCATTATCTTCGCGATTCAGGTATGTCTTTATATTTACTACTATTATTAGCTTTTATCTTAAAGTGTGTTAGATTAAATAAATAAAATAGTGTGTCTAGTTTGTTTTAAGAAATTGATGACCAAAGAAGAACATGCTCTCTCTAATCTTTTGCATGGAAATGATGAATAGTTGCTCTATCTAATTTTTTTCAAGTACCTAGCCTTCAAAGCATGAGTTCTCCTAATTAATAATGATGCCATAAAATAAAATTAAATACATGGATGGCAAATACTTAATATAAGGTCTAGGTAATTGGGATATGTCATGTGATGATCTAAGCTGCTATTATCTTGTTCTAAACAACACTAAAGTTCCGGAGATTTCTAAATATGAATATGACTAATAATTGCATTGAGTTAAATTAAGCTTTGTGACCCTATGAGATGTTATCTTGCCATTGAATTGAGATCACTTACACATTTCATCCATCTTCCGCATAAATGCTCATAATTATCTGTTGCTACCCTCTCAGAAGTTTGTTGGAAGCATATGGCTATTAGAAAAAAGAAAAAAAGAGAAAAGAAAAAACCTCAAAAAGATAGATCCCGAGGAAATAAAAAGGGACAAGTGTCCGGAACCTCGAAAAGAAAAAAAGAAGAAGAAAAAAAAATGTCAGAAAAAATGGGCATGTGCCCGACAGTAGAATTAGCCTGATAGCCATATGTCTCTGATAAACAGAAGAGAGTGAATATATTCAAAAGAGCATCCGACTCCATTTTTCCATACACATGCACTTCTTGATTCAATGGTTGGTTGACTTTCTCTTTGGATCCATTGTTTAATTTGACAACATATGTATTAATGCTTTTGAAAATTAATTAAAACTTCAGGATAAAGGTGAAGTGAAAGAACTACAGACATAGTGCTTGATTCGATTGTTCAATCTCTCAATTATTTAGGATCTAAGGTAAGAGTAATAAGCCCCATGAAGAATAACATGATATGTTTCGGAGAATTTTTGTTTAACAGCAGGTGTACTTGTTGGAAGTAAAGATATTGTAGCAACTCCTGATCCATTGTTAAGTTTTGGTTTTGCTATGGGACTAGCAAAGGGTAAGCTTGGGGGAATTGTTGACACTGGTTATCTATCAAAATTAAAGGATAAATAAATATGAAAAGGGCATGAATTCAATCACCAACAAAGGTTTAGGGTTTTAATTGACAATATTCCACGAGTTTTGGTGAATTATGATTCTGTAGGGACTAAACCAGGAAACCAGCGCTGATTGCTTCCCCTAAAAGGAAACCGACGGGAGATAACGCAACCGCCATGTCAGGAAGTTTCTAGAAGACACCAGGGGACACCAGAAGACACCAGGAGGTCGACCACCACGAGAGGATGAAAGGTGGGACCGACCAGTCCCACCATGAGACCGGTCGGTCTCCCCCCGGGCCCGCTGGCTTCCGTCTTCTGCAAGCTTCCTCCACCGAACTCTAGGATGCATCTTAGTCGTACCTTAAGTCGGTTTGATCCAACGGCAGCGGTTGATCCCTCATGGCTATATATGCAGCCCCAGACACCCACTCTCCAGGCATCTCCATCTTCATTATCCATCTCCACATCAGAAATTAGGGTTTCAATTAGAAGTAGAGGTCCCTCTAGATGAATCTCTTCTAGTTCATCTAGAATTAGATCTAGTTCATCTAGTTGTAATCAAGAGCCAGCTATCAAGTAGAAGACTAGTTACCCCTCTAGTTTAGGTTTAGAACCTAGTATTATATTAGAACTAGAAGAGAGAGAGAGAGAGAGAGGAAGAGATCGAGAAGGAACTCCGGCCTGTCGGATCCACTTCTTCATCTTGTACCTGTGGATTCAAGTTCATCATCAACTTCAGCGATTGTTTAGGTAATCAACGTCTATATTTAAGTTTGAGCTATTGTTCTTATTATTCTTAAAGATTTATGACTCTCTTTTGAGTACTTTAATTCTAGTCATTCTAGAGTTAGAGTAGTTGGATAGTGTAAGCGTGGTGCTAAGACTTGATAGCTCATATGTGCCTCCTATAACGCCGGTAGTAGTGGTTGTTCGCAAGGGTGACTCTTATAGCCTTGTTGATTCTTCTATAGTCCACTTACCCGTGTGTAGGCTCGGTAGGATTATACATTTGCATAAAAGATTCATACTCTGTTTGTGACCTTTTATGGCAACTTACCCACTAAGAATAATATAAACATATCACTCTTAAATTGGAATTAGACCGCCTTAATGATCCCCTCTATGCTTCTAGATTCTCCGTCCTTGTTAGCCACTCAGGGGTTAGACTTTAAGACTTAACACTATCCGTTCCTTTGGGTTCGATATTAAAACTGGGTTACTCCGGTGAAGTGCTACATCGGTAGATTTTATCTGTGCGCTTGCAGATAAAGTAGAGTGTGCGTTAATTTATACCAACAAGCATTTCTGGCGCTGTTGCCGGGGATAGAGTTTATCTCTACTCTTGGTAGCGACGTTAGTAAGTGTCAACAGTGGATACCCTAGGAGATATCCTAGAGGTATAGCGGAACTCCCGGAGAAACCCCAAAACCAATTGCCAGCGCTTCAAAACAAAACTGCAGACTCTGCAGGTTCGCGGACTGTCCGGGGTCATGTTCCCGGACTGTCCGGTGAACGCCGGACTGTCCGCGACTGGAGGTCCGGACTGTCCGCTGGCAACTGAGCTCAACACAGACTGTCCTGCAAGTCTGTTGGACAGGTCCCGGACTGTCCGCGGGTTTGTACCGCGGACTGTCCGCCGGTCACGAGACAGGGAACAATATCGCACAATGCTGTTCTGAACCTGCTGAGTCCCGAGTCCTGGACTGTCCGCCGCTGGGGGCGCGGACTGTCCGCAGATGAACAGAGAGCAGCAAAACAGCTCGGGAGACAAAAGCCAATTCGATCAAAACTCTACCAAATCAAAAGGGACTTTGATCAAACTCCTCCCAGGTGTTCCTCTATGTATTGGGGTGCTAATCCTAAGAAATCAGCGCACCAAACCAAGTAAATCAAGAGAGATTCGTGGATCACCGTAAAAGGGGGAAGAACGAAGAACGAACACTAAATCAACTCGATCTATGGATTTCTGAGGTTAGGAGAGAATTCCTTCGGTAGAAAGAAGGAGCTCACGACCAAGAACAAATTGATTCAAGTGGAATCGAAAATCATCTCACGGAGAGGGAGAACGAGGCAAATCTCCGGGAGACGAAAAACCAAAACGTGAAGAACACAAAACACAAGACACGATTCGATTCGATTCTAGCCAAAATTTCTCCACACGTGGAGACAACGAGAATACGGTCTCGTTTCCACAAAACAACCAAATACACAGAGGTATGATTCCCGTCTCTGCGGATCGCTTGCAGCGAGGTATGATTAGAACCTAAGCGGGGGCTAGAGAGAGAGTGCTCAGGAACAAATGACTGCAAGGATGGGGAGAGAGGAGGGGTGCCTCTCTTATTTATAGCCTAATACAATAATCCCCTTTCTACCCCTAGATACAAGAGCGAAGCGACCAACCCTAGGGGTATCCCGGTCCAACTCTGCTTGTTGACTATCCGACGACCACATGCCCATCTCATCCTTAGCTTCGCCTCGACGCAAGCCTCAAGATGCCGCCACGTGCCGCCTCAGTCGACCGCCGCGCCTACCTCGCGAATAGCTGCACTGCCGCGCCAGCCTCTTCACACCGCCACGCGTCGACCGTCCCTTTTGCGGACCTCCCCCTGGTTTTGAGGCCGAAACCGGGAAACCTGGGCCTTCCCCGGTTTTGAGGCTGAAACCGGGAACCCTGTCCTCTGGCTGAGTTTTGTGGCCCAAACTCAGAAACCCGTGCGCCCAGGTTTTGAGGCCCAAACCTGGAAACCGTCCACGCCGAGTTTTGAGGCCCAAACTCGGAAACCGGCCACCCCGAGTTTTGAGGCCCAAACTCGGAAACCGTCGAGGGTAGCTTTTCGAGGCTCAGCTACCGAACCCGCTCCATAGACGGGATGTGGTTCGCACACCCCGAGTTCCAGCACCGATGCCGGAGCATGTCCAGGCTCCAGGCCGGGCACAGTGCATTCGCCATCCTTCTCGGCCTTCCGCCAAGTGTCACGACGCCATCACCTTCCTCCCGACTCGGCCGATGCACCGCACATCCCCATGTGCTCTTGCTTGTCAACGCCATGTGCCAGCTACCACAGCTGGTCCTCAGGTCTCCTGGTCCGTCGGTCCAAGCTCCTCGTCCGTCCTTCACCGCTCTCGGTCCGTCGGCACGGTACGCCCCTACTTGACCTTCACCTCACCTTCGACCACTGTCCGAGCTCCGCACCTGCACATCAACACATCCAAGAGACATGTTGCCCGTTGATCGATCACTCATCACTCAGGAAGAGAACCACAAGGGCACATATCAACCTTGTGTTCGCAGTTGGGTTTTTGGATGTTTCATTTCTGACACAACGATGTCCCAAAACTCGCGTGAGATGGTGGTTTTTTGAACTCATGCACCGAAAAACTTGCAGTTGATATTTTCACAACAGATGCATCCAATCATCTCAGTTTGACCCAAAACTCATATTTTGTGTGTTTTTGGTACTTTCATTTCCAACGGAACGGTGTCGCAGAATTTCTGCAGGGGAGTCATTTTTCCCACTGATGCACCGAAAAACTCGCAGTTGAATTTTTCGCAACAGATGCACTCAATCATCTTAGTTTGACCAGAAAGTCATGTTTTTGTTGGGTTTTTGGCACTTTCATTTCCGACGAAATGGTGCCGCAAAACTCGTGCGAGAGGTCCATTTTTCCCACTGAGGCACCGAACAACTCACTATAGATTTTTTTCACAATCGACGCACACAATCATCTCCATTTGACCCAAAACTCATGTTTGGTGGGTTTTTGAAAATTTCATTTCTGACATAATTGTGCTGCAAAACTCGTGCAGGAGGGCCTCTTTTCCCACTGATGCATTGAAAAACTGGCAACTGAATTTTTCGCAACGGACACGCCAATCATCTTTGTTTGACTCAGAACTCATGTTTGGTGGGTTTTTGTAAGTTTCATTTTCGACGGAATGATGTCGCAAAACTCACGCGTGATGGTCGTTTCTTCCACTGATGCACCAAAAAACTCATAGTTGAATTTTTCGCAACGGACGCACCGAATCATCTCCGTTTGACCCAAAACTCATGTTTGGTGGGTTTCTGACACTTTCATTTTCGAGGGAACAGTGCCACAAAACTCGTGCGAGAGGTCCTTTTTTCCCACTTATGCACTGAAAAACTCGCAGTTGAATTTTTTGCAACGAACGCACCCAATCATCTCTGTTTGACAAAAAACACATGTTTGATGGGATTTTGACACTTTCATTTTAGATAGAACGGTGCCGCAAAACTCGCGCAAAATGGCTGTTCTCTCCACTGATGCACCAAAAAACTCGTAGGTGAATTTCTCGCAACGGTCATCTCTGTTTGAACCAAAACTCATTTTTAGTGGTATTTTGGCACTTTCATTTCCGATGGAACGGTGCCGCAAAACTCGCGTGGCACAAAATACCGAAAACCAAGAACCGAACCAAAAATACCGAGAACCGAACCGAAAAATACTGAAACCGAAAAATTCGGTTCCTGTTTCTCAGGAACCGAATTTACCGAGCTAAATACCGAACCGAACCGAATTTACCGAACCGAACCGAATTACTGAATTTAGCTGAAATGTGATAAGTTTGAGTGTAGTTATATTATTGATTGTACTATTATAGACTATTGTATTATGTATTTTTGGCACTCACACTTATAGTCTTGTGGACTTTTACATGTATATGTATTTTGCACTATTATTATCTACGAAATGATGTCAAAATTAGTTTTTGAACATGCCATTATATCTTATATATGATTAGTTCGGTACTGTTCGGTAAATACCGGAACTGAACTGAATTTACCTATACCGAATCGAACCGGTACTGATTTTTTTAGAACCGATCGGTACCAATTTCTCAGGAACCGAATTTATCGAGGTACCGAGGAACCGAACCGATCGGTTCGGTATTTACCGAATGCCTAGACTGACGCGTGATGGCCATTTTATCCATTGATGCACCGAAAAACTTGCAGTTGGATTTTTTTGCAACGGATGCACCCAATCATCTCCGTTTGTCCTAAAACTCATGTTTGGTGGGTTTTTGACAGTTTCATTTTCAATGGAACGGTGTCGCAAAACTCGTGCGGGAGGGCCGTTTTTCCCACTGATGCACCAAAAGACATATGTTGATTTTTTTGCAACGGATGCACCCAATCATCTCCATTTGACCCTAAAATCATATTTTGTGGGTTTTTGGCAGTTTCATTTCCAACTGAACGGTACCGCAGAATTCGTGCGGGGGAGCCGTTTTCCCACTGATGACGAAAAACTCACAGTTGAATTTTTCGCAATGGATGCACCCAAACATCTTAGTTTGACCCAAAACACATGTTTGGTGGGTTTTTGACACTTTCATGTCGGATGAAATGGTGCCGCAAAACTCGTGCAGGAGGTCCGTTTATCCCACTGAGGCACCGAACAACTCACTGATGAATTTTTCACAATGGACGCACACAATCATCTCCGTTTGACCCAAAACTCATGTTTGGTGGGTTTTTGGCACTTTTGTTCTGACATAACTGTGCTACAAAACTCGTGCAGGAGGGCCTGTTTTCCCAATGATGCACCAAAAAACTGGCAACTGAATTTTTCGCAATGGACACACCAAATCATCTCTGTTTGACTTAGAACTCATGTTTGGTGGATTTTTGGAACTTTCATTTCCGACGGAACGGTGCCACAAAACTCGTGCGGGACGGCCTTTTTTCCCACTGATGCACCGAAAAACTCGCAGTAGAATTTTTTTGCAACAGACGCACCCAATCATCTCCGTTTGACACAAAACTCATGTTTGGTGGGATTTTGGCAAATTCATTTCTGACGGAACAGTGCCACAAAACTCGCGCGAAATGGGTGTTTTCTCCACTGATGCACCGAAAAACTCGTAGGTGAATTTGTCGCAACGGTCATCTCAATTTGAAGCAACACTCATTTTTGGTGGTATTTTGGCTCTTTCATTTCCGATGGAACCGTGCCGCAAAACTCGCGCGTGATGGCCGTTTTTTCATTGATGCACCGAAAAACTTGCAGTTGAATTTTTCGCAATGGATGCACCCAATCATCTCCGTTTGTCTCAAAACCCATGTTCGGTGGGTTTTTGACAGTTTCATTTTCAATGGAATGGTGTTGTAAAACTCGTGCGGGAGGGCCGTTTTTCCCACTGATGCACCAAAAGACACATGTTGAATTTTTTGCAACGGACGCGCCCAATCATCTCCGTTTGACCTAATACTCATGTTTGTTGGGTTTTTGGATGTTTCATTTCTGACACAACGATGTCGCAAAACTCGCGCGAGATGGTTGTTTTTTGAACTCATGCACCGAAAAACTTGCAGTTGATATTTTCACAACAGATGCAACCAATCATCTCAGTTTGACCCAAAACTCATATTTTGTGGGTTTTTGGCACTTTCATTTCCAACGGAACGGTGCCACAGAATTTCTGCAGGGCAGCCATTTTTCCCGCTGATGCACCGAAAAACTCGCAGTTGAATTTTTCGCAATGGATGCACCCAATCATCTTAGTTTGACCCAAAAGTCATGTTTTCGGTGGGTTTTTGGCACTTTCATTTCCGACGAAATGGTGCCGCAAAACTCGTGCGGGAGGTCTGTTTTTCCCACTGAGGCACCGAACAACTCACTATTGAATTTTTCACAATCGACGCACACAATCATCTCCATTTGACCCAAAACTCATGTTTGGTGAGAATCAACCCCAAGAGCAAACTTAGAGCTTGTGAGTGTCCACGACCCTAGATGTAGGGTGGATGCTTCCAAGAAGCACAGCAAGACACTACACAACTCTAGAAACTCAACGCAAAAACCGGAAATCAAAACCGACAACGGACGAACGAACCGCGGACGAAAACTTGCTGAAGATGCAGCATCGGACGCTGGCCAGCGTCCGATGGCCAGGCACCGGACGCGTCCGATGCAAAATGACCCTTACTGGAACATTACTGGACTGACATCGGACGCTGCTACAGTGAAACCCTAGCGTCCGATGCTAGACCCCCGGCGCGTCCGATGACAACGGACGCTCCGATGGTCAGCGTCCGATGCCCCTTTAAAACTGTTGTCAGACGACACGTGGCATCGGACGCGTCCGATGTGATGAACACAGCGTCCGATGCTCCCGACGCGAGCGTCCGATGCCCTCGAAACTGCACTGTTCTTCTGTGGATTCAACCCGATCTCCTCCGAATCAAAAGTTCTAAGGCTTAGACTTGGTATGAGGAGTTCCAAGGAGGTTAGTGAGCTATCCCAAAGAGATCATGGCTCGAACCTAACTCCAAATCGGTGAATCGGAAGAATTCGGGGCAAAGGAGCAAAACTCGATCTGAAACGAAAATTGACCGATCTACTAGCTCGTGAGGTTAGAGGTAAATTCCTTCGGTGGAAAGATGTACCTCACGATCTAGAACAACTCAGTTCAAATGGAATCACAAAAGACACACTGAGTGAAGAGATCGATCAACGGGAAAATCGTGGACAAAAGCAATCCGCGAAGAACAACACCAAAACGCAGATCACAACCATGAATTTGCAACCGTGTGGCTACCACACGCTACAACAGTGAGATTACAGTCTCACTTCCTCAAAATCTCACAAACACAGAGGTATGATTGTCTTCTCTTTGGATCTCAGTTCGCTACAGTAGGGGATTGGAAGAGCAGGAAACCCTTTGCCACCACGTGCCACCACGTGCCTCGACGCAACCTCACCGATTGCCACCACGTGCCGCAACCGCTCTGCTTGTCCTTTTCCCAAACTTCGCCCCCAGTTTTGAGGTCCAAACTGGGAAACCAGCCTTCATGATCATCCCCCGGTTTTGAGGCCCAAACCGGGAAACCAGTCGTCCATCGCCTGAGTTTTGTGGCCAAACTCAGAAACCCGCAGCGCCCAGGTTTTGAGGCCCAAACCTGGAAACCGTCCTCAGCCCGAGTTTTGTGGCCCAAACACGGAAACCATCAGCACCCAGGTTTTGAGGCCTAAACCTGGAAACCGTCCACTCGGTGGTTTTTCTATGGCTCAACCACCAAACCGAGTCGTAGAGGGGATGCACCGCCCGTGCAGCCCATCCACCGACACGTGTCCCCAGGTCCTCGACCCAAGCAACACCGTGCCTGCAAGTCTTCACTCGTCGTTGTCCCAGGCTGTCAGCCACCTCAGCTGATCATCAGGCCACCGGTCCCTCAGTCCAAGCCTCACGTCCTCCCTTCGCCACTCTCGGTCCATCGGCACGGCACGTCTCTACTTGACCTTCACCTTGCCTTCGATCACTGTATCCGTGCTCGACACATGCACAACACAAGCCAAAGAACATGTGCATTATCCCCAGTTGACAATCACTCACCACTCGAGACTCGGCATACACCCATGTATCCGCAATCTCCCCCTTGATGAGTGCATTGTCAACTACCAACACAAATCATAATGGAGTAGAAGAAGGAAGAAGAAGGAGAGAGGACTCGACCAAATGACCCAAAAGCATAGCAAAGCCAAAGAAGGTCAAGTGGAAAGAGCAAGACAGCTTGGTCCCCAAAGACATGGGCAACGGCTCGACGCAACCAAGCAAAGCAAAGCTAGCCCTCAAGAAGAGGAAGAACAGGCGCAACACCACTAGCGAGAAAGCTCGATACCAATTGAAATTAAAGCAAAAATATCCAACTAAATAGCACAATCAGCTGAAAACTCATCGAAAGACACAACTAATAGTCCCTCAAGACAGAGGCACAGAAGCTCAACACGACTAGCAGAAAAAGCTCCGAATCAATTGGAAAATCCAAAATCCAAAAAATCCGAGCCAGCTCAAGCTCCCCCTCCAATAGTGCACACAACCAAGATAAGATTTCTCCCTTATGATTTGACAAATTTCTCCCCCTTAGTTGAAAATGCACTATCAAGTATCTCCCCTCCAAATGCATATGAGTTAAGATGCAAGTTAGCAGCTTCAGGAATATAGTCGATAGAAGGAGAAGACGCTTGACAAAATGCTGATCCGATGACTCAACAATATGCACAGAATGCTAGCAAAGGCTCAAACTGGTCACCAAATACAAAATCTGAACATTGGAGCAGAATGAGCAGTTTTCAGCCAAGAAGGTATTCACCACCAAAATAGCACTAAACATGTATAGACAGGAAGTCAAACAAGTGCTAAACATGTATACAAGGTAAACTACCCCTAGCAAGGTTCAATCATCATGCTTATAGAATGAAACATAGACTTGTGTATTCAAATTTTCTCGGAGTTGCAGCGGTTAAATTACACAAATCCAAATTTCAGCATGTGATTGCGAGAGGTTGAAAGCTTGTCATTGCCTAACTTTTCAACTGTGCGAAGCCTATGTATAAGCAATCAACAGCTTAAAGCAACAATTTCGGTCATACACTACACAGCTCAAGTTTAACTCAAGGTGCAATGAGAAACAGTCTCGATACTGTGATGTGCTGACAAGCGATTCCATCTCGATCTTTCTAATTCACTTAACTTGGTTCAAATTTAAAGCAGAATATGAACATACCAAGCAAGTGAATGACTCAGAACTAGAGACATAGCAACCTAGCATATATGAAAAGCACAAGTGATTTCAACATATTCTGCACATGCTAGTTGCATATCTCAATGGTGAATATTTTCAAGTTTTATGTTCATTAAGCAAATTCACCTTTCATTAAATAGCTCAGCTCACAACATGCATTAGTGATCAGAAAGAGCATAAGCTACAAGCATCATCATATAGCATCGGAGTACACTTAGACAAAGCATAATCACATTCTAGAGATTATATACATGAAGCTCTGAATGTAAACATGCATGATGAAATGCAAAAACTAACTCATCAGAAACGAAAACAAAACGAAAGAAAAAGAGTTAGTCTTTGATACATGAATCAAAATGTTTCCCCCATCTAAAAGGGAAAACACACACCAAGCTCACCTCTCAACCTAGCAAAAGTTGATTGGTCCAAAGGCTTGGTAAAAATATCAGCCAACTGATGATGAGTATCGACATGGTGAAGGTCGATATCACCCTTCTCATAGTGGTCTCACAGAAAATGAAAGCGCACATCAATGTGTTTGGTCATAGAATGCAGCACAGGGTTCTTAGCAATGCTAATAGCACTCGTGCTGTCACAAAGTAAAGGAACGCGAGAAAAGCTCGGACCAAAATCACGCAAAGTGGCCATCATCCAAAGCAACTGGGAATAGCAGCTAGCCGCAGCAACATACTCAGCCTCCGTGGTAGACTGGGCGACACTAGACTGCTTGCAAGAAGACCACGATATAAGAGAAGAACCAATAAACTGACAAGTCTCGGAAGTGGACTTGCGCTCAAGTCGGCAACCAGCAAAATCGGCATCAGAATAACTGCAAAGAGAGAGAGAGAGTAGAGGAAGCAGAATACCAAATCCCAAACTCTAGAGTGAAGCATAAGTACCTCATAATGCGCTTGACCGCCTGAAGGTGAGAGGTGCGCGGCGACGACTGAAATCGCGCGCAAAGACTCACCGCGAACTGAATGTCCGGGCGTGTCGCCGTTAGGTACATCAGCGACCCGATCATACTCCGGTACTCCTTCTGGTCCACAGCTTCTCCGTCCTTGTCCGCATCTAGGGCCATCGTGGTTGACATGGGTGTTGGAAGAGGCTTGGCCTCACCCATATCGAATTTCTACAGGATATCCTTGGTATACATACCCTGGTGCACAAACGTTCCCTCTCGAGATTGCTTGATTTGCAACCCAAGGAAAAACGTCAACTCGCCCATCATGCTCATCTCAAACTCCCTGCTCATAGTGTCTGCAAACTTGGCAACCAAAGCCAGAGAAGAACCACCGAAAATGATATCATCCACGTAAATCTGGACCAAGAGAGTGTCATTGCCTTGCTTGAGGAGAAAAAGCGTTTTATCCACACATCCCATTTTAAAACCCTTAGCAAGCAAAAAGGTTTTCAACCTATCATACCAGGCTCTAGGGGCTTGTTTCAAACCATATAAAGCTTTGTGAAGTTTAAAAAGATGGTTTGGAAACTTGGGATTTTCGAAACCGGGAGGTTGTTTCACATACACCTCTTCTTCTATGTAGCCGTTTAAGAAGGCACTCTTGACATCCATTTGAAAAATTTTAAACCCTTTGGATGCAGCAAAAGCCAAGAGTATCCTAATCGCCTCCAAACGAGCTACAGGAGCAAACGTCTCCTCATAGTCTATCCCCTCCTTCTGACTATACCCCTGGGCTACAAGTCTGGCCTTGTTTCTCACAACATGGCCATCCTATCCTTGTTTGTTTTTGAAAACCCATTTTGTACCAATAGGGTGACACTCAGGAGGAGGTGGAACCAAAACCCAAACCCGATTTCTTTCAAAGTTTTCTAACTCCTCATGCATGGCATTGACCGAATCAGGATCAGATAAAGCGTGTCCAACATCTCGGGGTTCAAAATCAGCAACAAATGCAGAATGAGCAAAGTGAGAGATTTGTTGTGACCTTGACCGAGTGACACGTTCGCCGATGCTGCCGATCATCTATTGAGGTGGGTGTTGGCGCTGTATGTGTCGTGGCGCCTCCCGAGCTGAAGAAACCTCCCCCTCAATAGCAACTGGTGCCTCCTCGGGTACAAAAGGTACCGCTCGAGGTGGCGGATCCCACGGCCCCCAAGTAGTCGACGAAGAGGGGTTGGGGCCGTGAGTCGTCGTAGTAGAAGCCGATGCTTGAGGCACAGCAGGTGGAGGTAGTGCTGGATTATCCATCCCTTCAGCACCCTCGTCCTCGTCATCAAAAAGAGGCTCACCAACCTCATGATCACATGCACGCTCAAAACGAGAAGAAGGACAAACCATGGTCTCGTCGAAGGTGACATCGGATGTCTCCATGACTCGGTTAGTATCAAGGTTAAGTACACAATATGCACGAGTATGATTACCATAACCCAAAAATACACCGTCAGAAGAGCGAGACTCAAACTTATCCAAGTTGCCTTTCTTGAGTATGAAATAGTGGCAACCAAAAACTCTAAAATAACTCACTTTGGGTTGCTTCCCAAATCGCAACTCATAAGAAGTTTTCTTCAAGAAAGCACGGAGAAAAATGCGATTGGAAATATAGCATGCAGTGTTTATAGCCTCGGCCCAATATCGCTTAGGAGTCCTATGCTCATCGAGCATCGTCCTGGCCATCTCTACAAGGGTCCGATTTTTCCTCTCTACAACACCATTTTGTGGCGGTGTGTAGGGGGAAGAAAACTGATGCTCTAAACCCAAAGAGTCACAAAACTTCTCAAAATCCGAGTTTTTGAACTCGGAACCATTATCACTATGGATAGCTCGCATCGAGTTCATAGGGAACTCGTTCTGAAGACGCAAAATCAGATTGCGAGCAAAAGAGAAAGTCTCAGTCTTCTCAGTCAAAAAGAAGACCCACGAATATCTCGAAAAATCATCAACAACAACAAGCACGTACCACTTCCCCCCAACCGAGCTCACCCGAGCCGGACCAACAAGGTCCATGTGTAAAAGCTCTCCAGGGTGCTTGGTCATGACCTAAGTCACTGGATGGTGGGGAGCGGCTACCATCTTCCCATGTCTACAAGAATGGCAAACAGGATCCATCTCCATGGACAACTTGGGCAATCCTCGGATTAAGCCAAGTGAGCTAAGTCTTGCAAGCAAGTCAAAGCTCAGGTGACCGAGTCTCCTATGCCACTTCCAAAGAACAGAGGAGGAAGTTCTGGCCAAAAGACAACGAGAAATTCCAAACGATTCCGAGAAATTCGCATGAAAGACTTTTCCAAAGGGCGAAATCAAACATACAAGATTGCCCTGAGGATCCAAAATGCGACTGAGATTCGGTTTAAAACGAATCTCATAGTCATCATCGAAAAGTTGCGAAACAGAAAGAAGGTTAAAATGCAAGTTAGAAACAAGAGCAACATCGCGCAACACAAAGTGCTCATTAACTCGCACCGACCCACGAGACAACACTTTACCTTTGCTATTGTCGCCGAAGGTGATAAACTCTATTCCGGCGACTGGACTAAGACTGGAGAACCGCTTGGCGTTTCCGGTCATGTGTCTCGAACACCTAGAATCCACCAACCAAACGTTCTCCAATCGTTTTACCTACATCAATAAAAAGACATAGGGTGAACATACGGTCCAACACTAGGGTTAGTGAAGTAGGAAGAATACTAGTGTTGGGCCGGCTGCTCAAAAGAACGGTTAGCAGAAAAACCATTCCTAGCACGCCTACGGGAGGAGCAATCACCACGTAGAGGAAAACGTGGTCCGCTAAGGGAAGAGCGTCCATCGCGATACTCAAAACGTGGAGGGGGAAAACGCTCAACTACAAAGCCACCGTCACAGGGTCCATAGCCCACAACTGCAGGCTCTCGCCGGGCACGACCTCCTCGCAGTCTAGGCCTAGGAACTTGAGGTTTTGGACCTCTAGGCCTAGCAGCACGCCTCTGAACATTCGGCACATGTACATCATGGAAAGGATGGTACATGTCCATGTTGTTCATCTCCTTTGCACGGCGCGCCTCTCCCTTGCGCCGAAAGCAAAACTCCCTCAAGTGTCCATCTCTCCCACAATGCTCACAATGGTACCTCACCGCTCTCATAGGGGGTTGTTGGTACTCACGGTAGTGGGTATGGATCTAGTTTGTTCTTGAGATGGTTTGGTTTTGGAGCCCATGTTTGTTTCTTGGGTGGAGCTCTCGGAGGCTCAACAAATACCCCATCCTTAGTGTTAGGCTTTTGAGGCTCTCTGGGTGGAATCTTGGTAAGCTTGGGAGTAGTGGTGGAGTTGGGCTTCTCACTCGGGTTAAGACCACTCGACTCTCCAACCTTGCCAAAAGATGAAGCACACTCAACACCCTGAGCAAAGCCTACACCTGGACCTCCAGCAGCACGCTTGAACTGGGGGATCATCATCCCAAGCTGCGGCTCACCACAAGACACCCATGACAAGATGGTCCGAAGGTATGTGTTTTCTTCCTCGGTTTGCATCTTGTCATGCTGCACATTCGCAATCTCCATCTCCAAACCCTCACACAACTCTCATCTAGACACACAAGTGCTACCCGAGCTGGCCTTCTCAAGAGACACAATCTTGGCATTCTTCTCTACCAACTCGGATTGCAAGCCCGCACAGGACTTGCACGCACCCAACAGCGAGGATCTAGCCTTGAGCTCATCCACCTCTCCTACCAACACAACATACTTACCTCTCAAAGTGAGAAGGACAGTCATGTGTGTGGTCCACATCTCACACTCATCCTTCTCGGTGACAACAACGGTGGACTTGACAGATTCAAGTTCCTTCGCCGTATCCTCCCACTTTTGCCAAAACTCCTTCCGCTCTCTAGCAGCACGCCTAAGCAACTTATCTTGACTAAGAAGGGCGGCAGTAAGTTTCTCGACCTCAGCAGAAAGCTCATCGGGGGTCTGAGATACCTGGGAGGTGTCGTCATCGTCATCCCGAGGGATCTCCTCCAGCTCGCCATCGACCTCCTTGCCGAGGGCCATGGTGCAGAAACCCTCGTTGTCGGCGAAGAAGCAGAGGCCGTTCAGCTTGTCCTCGATCCTCTTCTTCTTCTCGGACTCGTCGTCGCTTGAGGAAGCGGAGTCGTCATCCGAGTCGTCGACGTCGCTGAGCGTGGCGAAAAAAGCACGCTGCTCAGCCTGGGCCTTCTCCAAGTACTTCGTCTTGATGTACTCCTTGTTGAAGCCGCCCTTCCGCTTGTGCTTCGTGGGGACGTACTTCTCCTTGCGCTTGCCGGAGTCATACTTGTGCCCATGATCCGCCTTGTCGAATACTTACTTGTTCTTCTTCGGGCAATTGGCGATGAAGTGGTTGGGGTCGCCGCACTCGAAACAACAAGAGCGTCCTCCTCCGCGGCGACGGTTCATGCGGTTGTTGTGGAACCACGAGAACCAGTTGGCAAGCAAGGCCAACTCGTCATGCCCCATGAACTTCAGCTGCTCCTATATGACAAAAAGAAGAGAAGAGAGTGCAAAGCCTCCACAGGGGTTAGCAGAAGAGCCAGAAAGCAAAGCCATCGACGGGCCAGAAGGATTTTCATAAGAAGCCCTCGCCATGGCATCAATCTCATTGGACTTGAGCTTATTAAAGAGCTCGTCGCATGTGAGGGTCTCATAGTTAGGTGATTCGATGATCACCTGAACCTTCGAGTCCCACACCGACCGATCGAGAGTGTGCAAAAGCTTCAAAGCTCTCTCATGATCGTTGAAAGGCAACAGCTCCTTGTTAGCCCTCATCCTATTGACAATCACCTGAAAGCGAGCGAATAAACTTTCTATGCTCTCGCCAGGCATGTGTCGAAAGTTCTCATACTCTCGCTTGTGCGACTCGTAGAGACGGGTTTTGACTTGAGTGGTTCCCTCATGGAAATGCATGAGGGTAGCCCAAATCTCCCGAGCCGTAGCGAGGTGAGAAACACGATCAAACTCCGTCATGCTCAAGCATGAGAAAAGAGTATTACGGGCTCAGCTATTGGCATCGTGTTCATCGATCTGATGTTGAGTAACATGAGTAGCCAAGACCTCGTAATCAGTAGAGTTGCAAATATCCCAGATGGAAGCACCCAAACTCTGTAGATAGGCCGACATGCGTATCTTCCAATACGCATAGTTCGTCCCATCAAAAATCGGCGGTTTGCCCACGCCGCGATCCATGTCGCCCTCGGTGGATCTGGAACCGGCTAAGGTGGAAGATCCTTAACCCGCTCTGATACCAACTGGACCGAAAGTGCAACCAGAAAGAGACCAGAGGGGGGGGTGAATGAGAGCTTCAAAATTTCTTTTTAGAAACTTGTTGCCATTATCCCGAGAATCAACCCCAAGAGCAAACTTAGAGCTTGTGAGTGTCCATGACCCTAGATGTAGGGTGGATGCTTCCAAGAAGCACAGCAAGACACTACACAACTCTAAAAACTCAACGCAAAAACCGAAAATCAAAATCGACAACAGACGAACGAACCGCGGACGAAAACTTGCTGAAGATGCAGCATCGGACGCTGGCCAGGCACCGGACGCGTCCGATGATAAATGACCCTTACTGGAACCTTACTGGACTGACATCGGACGCTGCTACAGTGAAACCCTACCATCCGATGCTAGACCCCCGGCGCGTCCGATGACAACGGACGCTCCAATGGTCAGCGTCCGATGCTCCTTTAAAACTGCTGTCAGATGACACGTGGCATCGGACGCGTCCGATGTGATGAACACAGCGTCCGATGCTCCTGACGCGAGCGTCCGATGCCCCCAAAACTGCACTGTTCTTCCATGGATTCAACCCGATCTCCTTCGAATCAAAAGCTCTATGGCTTAGACTTGGTATGAGGAGTTCCAAGGAGGTTAGTGAGCTATCCCAAAGAGATCATGGCTCGAACCTAAATCCAAATAGGTGAATCGGAAGAATTCGGGGCAAAGGAGCAAAACTCGATCCGAAACGAAAATCGACCGATCTACTAGCTCGTGAGGTTAGAGGTAAATTCCTTTGATGGAAAGATGTACCTCACGATCTAGAACAACTCAGTTCAAACGGAATCACAAAAGACGCATGGAGTGAAGAGATCGATCAACGGGAAAATCGTGGAGAAAAGCAATCCGCGAAGAACAACACCAAAACGCAGATCACAACCATGAATTTGCAACAGTGTGGCTACCACACGCTACAACAGTGAGATTACGGTCTCACTTCCTCAAAATCTCACAAACACAGAGGTATGATTGTCTTCTCTGTGGATCTCAATTTGCTACAACAGGGGATTGGGAGAGCAGGAAACCCTAGGTGGAAAATAGCAAATGACTGAGATAGGATGGGAGGTGGGTGTCTCCCTCTACTTATCCTAATTCTAGTTCCCACTCTACCCCTAACTAATTACAAAGCAAACCAGATAAACCCTAAGGTTATTCTGGACCAACTCGTGGTAGGTGGTGATCCGACGGCCACGCCCGCACAACTGGTAGCGTTGCCTCGCCGCAACCTCACCGATTGCCGCCACGTGCCGCCACCGCTCTGCTTGTCCTTTTCCCGGACTTCGCCCCTGGTTTTGAGTCTCAAACTGGGAAACCAGCCTTCTTGATCATCCCCCGGTTTTGGGGCCCAAACCGGGAAACCAGCTGTCCATCGCCTGAGTTTTGTGGCCCAAACTCAGAAACCCGCAGCGCCCAGGTTTTGAGGCCCAAACCTGGAAACCGTCCTCGGCCCGAGTTTTGTGGCCCAAACTCGGAAACCATCAGCACCCAGGTTTTGAGGCCCAAACCTGGAAACCGTCCACTCGGTGGTTTTTCTGTGGCTCAACCACCAAACCGAGCCATAGAGGGGATGCACCTCCCGTGCACCCCGTCCACCGACACGTGTCCCCAGGTCCTCGACCCAAGCAACACCGTGCCTGCAAGTCTTCACTCGTCACTGTCCCAGGTTGTCAGCCACCACAGCTGATCCTCAGGCCACGTTTGTTTGGCCATGCTCTCACAACTCACACTTACCTGAGCATAGGTGCGACGTTGCATAAAATAAATTCAACTACCCCACATATATGTGTACATCATATGTGAGGGCTACCTCCAACATTAGACCACAGGGTAGCATAGTGCGGTCATCTACACGTACCTTTTGAGTCAACGTGTCGTTGCAAGAAAGTGAAACCCCCAAAGTTAGTATTACTTAACTAAGCCACCTGAAAGTCCTAGTTGGGCATAACTGGAGATTATCGCTAGCACATAATTTACAAATTAGTTTTTGATAAACTTGCCTACTAGCTAATGATTTTTAGATAAAATAGGCTTTTCAAAACAAAACTTTGTTTTAAAACAATGCACATGACAATATTATTCTTAACCTTGCTCTGATGCCAGCTGTGACAAAACCGACCAATTTATAAGAGCACCAGTGTGAAAACCTCTGCTGGAGCAGCTGAATTAGCGCACTTGAGCCCATATAAACCCGGTAGTCCGTGAAATCCTGAGGGATTTCAAACTTTTCAACATCTAAGCCAAGATCGCATGGTCAAGCAAATACAAATCATGTCCACGGAGCTTTGCAGCGGAAATAATATTACAATAGAGTTTACAATTAATAATACAAGTTGAGTTCCACTTAATTTAGAAGAAAAAACATAGATTTGAAATGAATACATGTTGACACTGGTTATCTATCATAATTAAGGGACAAATAAATATGAAAAGGGTAAGAATTTGATCACCAACAAAGGTTTAGGATTTCAACTGACAATATTCCACGAGTTTTGGTGAGTTATGATTCTGCAGGGACTAAACCAGGAAATCAGCACCGATAGCTTCCCATAGAAGGAAACCGACGGGAGATAACGCAACCACCATGTCAGGATTATTCTAGAAGACTCCAGAGGATGCAAGAAGACACCAGGAGGTCGACCACCGCGAGAGGCCGACTGGTGAAACCGACTGGTCGCCTCCTGGGCCCGCTGGGTTCCGTCCTCTGCAAGCTATCTCCACCGACCTTTAGGATGCATCTCGGTCGTACCTTGAGTCGGTTTGATCCAAGGGCCACGGTTCATCACCTAGGGCTATATAAATAGCCCCTGACCCCCCTCTTCAGCAATCAATCAGGGTTTGATCATTAGACATCATCAATCAGAGCTTCAGAAGGAGATCAATCGGAAGCCCTAGAACTTCATCTACCCAGATTAGTAGATAGAATAGGATTAGAGGAGGCAAGCTTCGCTTGGATTCCAGATCTAGTCACGAGAAGGCTCGGTAAACCCAAGATCTTCTCTCTTGTATTAACATTATGGATCTATTTCATAATTGCTCTTCTAGTTCATCATTGTTCTTCATTGTTTATGTTCTAGTTCATCGTCTAGTTCATCTTCTAGTTCATAATCTTGTTCTAGTTCATGTTCTAGTTCGTACTTTAGTTCTTCTCGATGATCTAATTCACATTATTGTTCATCATCGTGTTCTAGATAGCAATACAATTGATATGATTAAGACATCAATGATTATATTCTTAGTTATAATGCTTATAGTCTGCTTTGATTATATATTTGGCATAGATAGTTCATCTTTATGTTTATACTCATGTTCGTATAGCGCTCATCTTAAAGTACAGCGGGTGGGTGATAGATGCTGTGTAGGCATGGTTCCTATACATTATTTATCTACGAATGCGTCCATTGTTCCGGATAGAGTGGTAGATCGCGGGTGTGACAGACCTGTTGAAGCCTCTGTATTCCACCTCCCGAATATAGTGTTCAGTATGGCTCAGTTAACTCATGGTTTAAGGGTTACTTTGTTTGACACTTTTACTATGGAGTTGCCTCTTGATTATAAATATGATGTGACCTAGCCAATGATTGTCAAATATAATTGCACTAATCAATGTATGCTATGACTTGTAATTAGAATATCTTAGGAATATTTCTCATTAATACCTGTTCTAATCATCACTTGCTAGGTAGTACTGTTCTAAGTTTATCCTTGATTGATCTGATCTCTGTAATTATTTATCATTATCATTTACTCTGTAACCTGATTCCTGTTTGAAGTAATTAGTGTGTTATCAGTCTTATTATAAGTGTGTGCCATATTAAGTGTTGTCCTTACAATGCCATCATATCTTGAATTGATTAGTCTCTAGGCTAAATATAAATAACGATACCTGAGACTAGCTTGGGTGAAATGCTTCTACAACGGGTATGTTTATCTGTGCGCTTGCGGGTAAATATCTATCCTTAAATCCAGTGCCCTGATATATTTACATTGCTAGCTTCATGTTGGGGATGACAACTTGACGTTAAGTGGAGTTAGTAGTGTCCCGTACACTCTTTAGTGCTTTCACTAGTTTATTATTTTATGTGGCTCTCTTCTTAGAGTGATTCCATTAAGGAGTGTCAACAAGCATTTCTGGTGCCGTTGCTGGGGACCACATCAATTCAATTAGGGATGGTACCTAGGGTTTTTCATTAAAATCTTTATGAACACTGATAGGACATTGCATTAGCAGCATTTAGAACGGTAGCTAGAACATATCATTTTACTTACACACATGTGATAATGCACTGATTATTTACTTTTACTCAAACAGACTTACCCTGGCTTTGTTTATCTTTTATATCTTATGCAGAGTGATGTATGACTGGTTTCCAACTTCCGAAAAACTACATTGAGGATCCCGAAGCTTTACTAAGGAAAACTAGACGCAAACTTAAGAGACCCTCAGCACCACTACCAGAAGTTAGCCAGATAAGAAGAAGCTTAACACCAGTGTTGGACCCCATGGCCGACAAGACACTCCACGAGATCTCTGCACCAACCACTGCGAACATCAGGACTGGACCAACAGTCAATGTGGGAGACAACAGATTTGAACTCAAGCCAGCTTTGATCAACATGGTGCAAGGTAATCAGTTTTGCGGAAAGGCACATGAAGACGCAAGCGCTCATCTCCAACACTTTCTGGAGATTTGTAGCACTTTCACCATCAAAGGAGTCGAAAGGGACGCCATTCTACTTCGCTTGTTCCCTTTCTCACTCTTGGGAAAAGCAAAACAATGGTTCTACGCCAACAAAGATAAAAACACCTCGTGGGCAATCTGTTCAACTGCCTTCCTAGCAAAGTTCTTTCCAGTGGGCAAGACGAATGCCCTCCGTGCCAAGATTTCAACTTTCCAGCAACAACATGAAGAATCAATCCCAGAAGCTTGGGAACGCTTTCAAGACTACATATCAGAATGCCATCACCATGGGATGGAGAATTGGCTACTCATGCAGACCTTCTACCACGGGCTCACTTCGAGTACCCGTGAGAATGTAGATGCCGTTGCTGGAGGATCATTCTTATCACTCACAATCAACAATGCAACTACACTCATAGAGAAGATGGCCTCTAACCAAGGTTGGAACGAGGAATGCTCTCAGCCACGCAAGAGGGGAGGAATACATCAACTAAAGGAAGTAGACATGTTGTCTGCCAAACTTGACCTACTCATGAAGAAGTTCGATGAACACACTCCCAAGAGAGAAGACGTCAAGCAAATCTACGAATCTCGCATGACATGTGAAGAGTGTGGAGGCACTGGTCATTCAGGGAGCAACTGCCCTGAGATTCAAGAGGACGCAAAGTACATCAACAACAACACCAACTATCGTCCTCAACAAACTCAAGGATGGAACCAACAATCAAGGCCTAATTACTCAGGTAACTACCAAGGTAATACTTTTAATCAACCACCTTTGAGAGAGATGATATCCAATCAAAATAAAATTATTGATAATATGTCTAAGAAGATAGCTTCCAATGATAAACTGCTTGAAAATATTAATACTAGAATGGATAGCTTTACTTTTGCTATAAAGAATCAACATGGCTTTAATAAAATGATAGAATCTCAGTTATCTCAGTTAGCAGCTTCAGTCCCTATGGCTAAAAAAGGTAAGATTCTAGGAAGTCCAAAAGAGCTAGAAACTGCAAATCTTGTAGACATCTTTGATGCAGGACACCTCATACCTAGACCTTCAAGAGAATGGATGGATGACTCCATTGCCCCAAAGAAAGGAGATCCAGGAAGACCTGTGATTCCAATTCATATTGGACCTCACAGTTTTGAAGAAGCAGTCTGCGACCTTGGAGCAAGCGTCAACATTATGCCAAGGGTAATATACGAACAAATACATGGTGTACCTCTATTATATACAACTATGTGTTTGCAGCTCACAGATCAGACGTACACTGTGCTACCCATTGGGAATTCTAGCAGATATCTGTGTACGAGTGGGACGCTCGTATGTGTGTGCAGACTTTATGATCGTTGAAACAGGTGGAGACAAAAGAGCACCCATCATTCTTGGACGCCCGTTCCTAAGCTCAACGAAAGCCATCATCTATGCGAACAGCGCCAAGATCTGTTTCACAATCACAGGCAACAAAGAAAGATTCAGTTTCAAGAGATGTACACTCACTACAAAAGTCCACTCTCAGATGCCCTACGAAGATGCAAACATCATATCATCAAAGAAGAAGAATAGGAATAGAAGGAGGAAGAACAAGGCTACACAACCACATCAAGACACAGTATGGATGGTCAACTCTGTCCAAACAGAACACGACCACCTTCTTGCATCACCATACCTCGCCAAGAGAGATGACCCAGGCGTACCCACCATCGATTGCAAGATCGAAGGAAGTACATTCCACAAGACGTTCTGCGACATCGGCTCAAGTGTCAATATAATGTCTAAGGTAACATATGAGCACTTATATAAAAATAGACCTATGTATCAAACATATGTGCAACTACAGATGGCGGACCAAACTTATCGATTTCCGGAGGGAATAGTAAAGGACGTGATGATCCAAATTAAAGACCACTATGTTCCCACCGACTTCTTAGTACTAGACATGGGAAAGGAAAACGACATTCACATCATCCTAGGAAGACCCTTCCTCAACACCACTGGCGCCATCATCTACATGAGATCTAGGAGATCCACTTCCAGTTCTTCAGAGAGAAGGTACGTTGTTATTTCAATAGTTATGCCACTAATGGACAGGAAAAGAAGAACCACTCAAGGAGGAGACGCCGCGCATCCCAACACAACAAGAATCGACAAATCAAGGATGGATGGGCTGACTATGAAGGAGAAGTTACCAGGAGTGAAGATATCCTATTAAAGGAAATGAAGGATGAAGAAATAAAGGAGACAAGACCACCAGTTAAACAAGTATGGAAAAAGAAAGAGAGTTCTACTGACTTGCAATCATCGAGGTCCTCCTCAGGATCTGCTGATGCACCCAAGGAAGAATAAAGAGCATACAAGGAGTCTTGTTCGATAGACTATAAGCGTCGAATCCTCGCCGAAAGGTAACTCGGTAGTTATCCATAATCACTAGCATTAAATTCATCATTGCATAATTAAGCATGATCATTTTACTATTAGTATCATATTTACTTCTTAGCAATTATATCTGCATTAGAAAACAAAATAAAAAAATGGAAACTCTAAGCCCCATGAGAGTAGTATACTTTCTGTGGAGGCATAAAAATAAAAACTACACATTTGCATATTTACTTTTGTATTGCATACATCTATAAAAACAAAAAAAATCTAAAAAGACATACTATGGAACACTGCTGAAACTCTGCTTAGTGGAAAGGAAGAATATAAATAATCTTAAGAGCTTTAAGACAACTAGACAAATGGAGGAATATTTATTACTAACGCTTAATCAAGTTCTACTAGTTGTGTTGTCTATCTTTGAATTCAGCAGGAAGAGAAGCAGAGAAGGACTCAAGAAATCACTAACAGTCTACTCGTCATCTGGAAAAAGAATACATCAAGATCCAGCTTGGGGGAGAGCACCCTCAGTTATCACGATAAGTATCACGGCTTTTTATCTATTACTATTAGTTTGATTTAGTTAGATCAGGTCAATAAATATAGAAACCCCTAAAAAGATGAATAACTTTTACAAAACCAAATAAAGATATTAAATAATAAATAAATGTCTAGGTAGATAAAAACTTAATTTTGCTCATGATAAAAACGATGAACAATTGCTCTGCCTTTTCTAAGTACCTACTCTTCGAATTTAAATTTTCTTGAGTTTTAGACAAAGTTGTTCTGAATAAACTCTGAACATAAAACCTGTGGATGGCAAATACCTGATCTAAAGTCCAGATAATTGTGAGATATGATATAAAAAGGTTTGAGCTGCTGTTTATCTAATTCCTAGAGATACTAGAGTTCTGGAGATTTACACTTTAAAAAGATTAAATACATGATGAGATCCTGTATGACATAACATGAATTCCTACCCAGAGCCATTAATATGATCTTAAGATAAGGCTACTTACTTTGTTCTAAGTTTTTAGTTATGGTTGAGAAATTTATCATGCTCTAGAGATCAAGAATGTTTTATTAAAAGATTCACTCTTCCGAAGTAGTATTGTGTTAGAGGCATGGGCTATGCAAAAATATGATAAGGAGTAAATAAAAACGGACAAGTGTCCGACTACCTCAAAAGAAAAAAAAGGGGAAAAGAGACAGAGAAAAAGAGTTATGATAAAAGTATGAGAAAAAGAATGATAGCCCATGGTCCCTCTAATTACAATATGCCAGCAAGAGATGACAAATTTCAAATGTTTTAAAGTATTGATCTATGAGTATGACATCTTTCTCCCTAACTTTGAACTTTGACTTAGTAAGATATGCTTTTCACTTCTTAAAGCTCCAGATACATATTTGTAGAAAAGAAGGAAAATGCATCAGTGAGGAATCATAAAATATAAAAGAGCGATTTGAGAGTGTCATACAGTGGAATCTCTGATTTTTATTTTGAAAATATATAAAAACTCTAGAATGAAGGTTGATCAAAGAGTTAGAGATTCAGTGCTTAACTTAATGGTTCTATCTTTCAATTGTTTAAAGATTCAGGTGAAGGCAAAAGCTCCATAGTTAAAGGTAATATGAGAAAGTCAGAATAGTTAACTCTAATCCAAGGGAAGATTTTTGTTTGAACATATGTACCTTTGAAGTGTGAAAGCATAGTAGCAATTCCTGATTCATCATGAATATTTGCTAAGGGACTAGCAAAAGGTAAGCTTGGGGGAGTTGTTGACACTGGTTATCTATCATAATTAAGGGACAAATAAATATGAAAAGGGTAAGAATTTGATCACCAACAAAGGTTTAGGGTTTCAACTGACAATATTCCATGAGTTTTGGTGAGTTATGATTCTGCAGGGACTAAACCAGGAAACCAGCACCGATAGCTTCCCATAGAAGGAAACCGACGGGAGATAACGCAACCACCACGTCAGGATTATTCTAGAAGACTCCAGAGGACGCAAGAAGACACCAGGAGGTCGACCACCGCGAGAGGCCGACTGGTGGGACCGACCGGTCCCACCAGGAGACCGACCGGTCGCCCCCTAGGCCTGCTGGGTTCCGTCCTCTGCAAGCTATCTCCACCGACCTTTAGGATGCATCTCGGCCATACCTTGAGTCAGTTTGATCCAAGGGCCAAGGTTCATCACCTAGGGCTATATAAACAGCCCCTGACCCCCCTCTTCAGCAATCAATCAGGGTTTGATCATTCGACATCATCAATCAGAGCTTCAGAAGGAGATCAATCGGAAGCCCTAGAACTTCATCTACCTAGATAAGTAGATAGAATAGGATTAGAGGAGGCAAGCTTCGCTTGGATTCTTGATCTAGTCACGAGAAGGCTCGGTAAACCCAAGATCTTCTCTCTTGTATTAACATTATGGATCTATTTCATAATTGCTCTTCTAGTTCATCATTGTTCTTCATTGTTTATGTTCTAGTTCATCATCTAGTTCATCTTCTAGTTCATAATCTGGTTCTAGTTCATGTTCTAGTTCGTACTTTAGTTCTTCTCGATGATCTAATTCACCTTATTGTTCATCATCGTGTTCTAGATAGCAATACAATTGATATGATTAAGACATCAATGATTATATTCTTAGTTATAATGCTTATAGTCTGCTTTGATTATATATTTGGCATAGATAGTTCATCTTTATGTTTATACTCATGTTCGTATAGCGCCCATCTTAAAGTACAACGGGTGGGTGATAGATGCTGTGTAGGCGTGCTGCCTATACATTATTTATCTACGAATGTGTCCTATGTTCCGGATAGAGTGGTAGATCGCGGGTGTGATAGACCTATTGAGTCCTCTTTATTCCACCTCCCAAATATAGTGTTCAGTATAGCTCAGTTAACTCATGGTTTAAGGGATACTTTGTTTGACACTTTTACTATGGAGTTGTCTCCTGATTATAAATATGATGTGACCTAGCCAATGATTGCCAAATATAATTGCACTAATCAATGTATGCTATGACTTCTAATTAGAATAACTTAGGAATATTTCTCATTAATACCTGTTCTAATCATCACTTGCTAGGTAGTACTGTTCTAAGTTTATCCTTGATTGATCTGATCTCTGTTATCATTTATCATTATCATTTACTCTGTAACCTGATTCCTGTTTGAAGTAATTAGTGTGTTATCAGTCTTATTATAAGTGTGTGCCATATTAAGTGCTGTTAAGTCCTTACAATGCCATCATATCTTGAATTGATTAGTCTCTAGGCTAAATATAAATAACGATACCTGAGACTAGCTTGGGTGAAATGCTTCTACAACGGGTATGTTTATCTGTGCGCTTGCGGGTAAATATCTATCCTTAAATCCAGTGCCCTGATATATTTACATTGCTAGCTTCATGTTGGGGATGACAACTTGACGCTAAGTGGAGTTAGTAGTGTCCCGTACACTCTTTAGTGCTTTCACTAGTTTATTATTTTATGTGGCTCTCTTCTTAGAGTGATTCCATTAAGGAGTGTCAACAATACCATAACATAAGTTGAAATACTTTGCTAGCTTGGGTGACATCCTCCAACAACAGCATAAGAGAAGAAGTATGGAACTGTCGAGCCCACCGGCACTAGCCATCACCTTTCTATAGGCCTAACCTTCACCTGCAACAAGGTGGGATAAATCCTAAGCACTCGAATGTACTCAGCTAGACTTACCCATCATAAACCAGAAATAAAGTGACACCAAGGAGTATGCAAGGCTGTATCTGGGGTTGGCTATACTTACCTTTTTGCATAAAAGCATTTTCATTATTAAATAAACTTATTAGAGTATTAGCAGTCAATTTTATGTAATCAACCTAATTAACTAGATTTGCACCTGATCTAGAGCAAGCACTTGACTAATTAATCAAGCAAGAGTGACTATCTCATCAATAGCCTTTCAGATTCAGTATCATAACCATCTTTAGTTCCATAAGTTACTACGGTAACACATGCCCAGTCAAGTTACTCACTGTCCAGGAGCGATGGCAATTATAATCGATTTCTACCCAGCTAGGGATAAAATGTCGCACACTCGCCCGATCACACCTTGCATGGTAGCCGTCGGCTGCCATTCATGAAATTCGAGAACACAATTCGTGGGACGGCCATGGGCCCTTCTACACCGGGGGTTATCTCAATGCCAGGTCGCAAAAGCTATAACTGCCCACGATCATGTCAGGTCAATCAGGCCACGCCTGTCCACGGACCATGTCAGGTTGCTCAGAATAGTTGCCCATGGTACATCTGAGGCCCTAGGTGTTAGGCGTCAACATCTCCATCACCGGCTCAAATAACCTTACTCGGCTTCACGGGAGGTACCCGGACCTACTTCGTTAAGTGATTAACGCGTTCAAAATGACTGAGGTGTGCCTTCGTCGGGTCCTAAGCAACACAGACGGGAGACTACTAGCACACAGAACCCATGTCCTGCTGCTCCTACATCCCGTCCGCTCTTATTTTAATTACCACATGATTATGTCCATGATAGCACCAGGCTAGTCATGATCAGTATCCACCTATATGCGGGAGACAGGAAATCACCCGACTTTTACCGGTCTAAGCAGGGCTAAGCAATTACGGGCCTAGACCTAAACAGGGATATCAAGATAATAATTACTGGTGGACAAGGATAAGTAAGTAATACATCAATGGTATCATTCAATTCCTATAACTTAATGCAACAATCATTATATTGACTCAATTGCATTTATAAAAGAATGGTAGGAGACTTAGAATGCTCCTGGGCTTGCCTGGGAAACAACACTTAAGCTAGTGTTAGTTGGCACCGACTTCGGGTCATCACCGTTCCAGGAACTTGTGGGGTTCGCCAAACACCTTCTTCGGGATGGCCACCCAACACCATCTTCGGGTTTAGCTTCACCATCACGTCCTTCACGATGCATCTATCATACCTAAATGACATGCACAATGCAAGCGTATGAATGCAAGGCAAACACTCACGATGCAACATAGGCATACAACACAAGTATTACTGACTAGATCACATACGTCACACAAATGGAACACATGTATGCACATACAACTCGTATCTTAGTTAAGCATGTCAACCATCATTATTTAACATATTTAAAGGGTTATTTGGTTTACTAATTAACTCATGAAAGTTAGACCTATCAAGCAATTAAGATGCAAACACAAGTCACACTTCAAATTCTGGACAGCAAGATAGTAGTCCACTAATTTAAACATAACTCAAGCTACAATCATGCAAACAGGGAAAACTAAGACTTTATGAAAAGCTAATAAGATTGCCTACAACGTTTCTATTCAACAGAAAGGATAAATCAGAGGTTAACCTGGTCAAAAACCGAGGCAAAGCAGCTCTGTCCAATTCTTGGACAGAAAAGCTGACCGAACTTCAGAGAAGCATAACTCCAGAAATATTCATCACATAATCATACAATTAGACATTATAGAAAGCTTACAAGATTATATAAAACTTTATTATTATTAGCTAAAGGTGAATTAACAGTTAACCAAGTCAAATAACAAGATTAGTGCAGCTCAGTCCATACTTAAGCATAACTCAATGCACAACATCAACAATAACTTCAAACGACCATATCTAGAGATCTAGAGCACCAAAAGACTTGATATAAGACTTGTTAGAAAGCTTATTAAGCTGCCTACAACTTATTTATAATCATATTAAGTTTATTAAACAGTTATCAAAGTCAAACAAGTCAAGGAAGGCACATCTGTCCAGACTTGGACAGATTCAGCCATTTATCTTAAAATAGCAATAACTCAAGCTCTATATGTCCAATAAAGGAGTTCTTGGACTTTATAGAAATATTAGCAAAATAACTACAACTTTGTTTTAATCACCTATAGGTGATTCTACATTTATCTAAACCAAACAACTCAAACAAGCAAATTTGTCCAGACTTGAACAGATTTGGACAGTTAACTTAAACCACATGTAACTCAAGTTGTAGACCACAAAAAGGTATGATTTAAGACAATTTAGAAAGATTATTAAAAGAACTACAGCTCTTCTGTTAACATCAAAGGATGATTCCCGTGTTAAATTAGACCAACAGTTCACTGTATCAGATCTACACTGAAGGCAATGAAAACCTGACAACAAACTTCTAAAATCTATAACTCCTAAACCACTTGGCCTAAAATCATGAAATTTTAGGACAAACAAGGTATGAGGATTATCTACAACCTTTATATAGATCATATCTACATAAAACCACATTTACATCACAAAGTAACCACTCCAACTGAAACCACACATGGAGTCCATTCAGCACATTGACATATCAATCTAGACTGCAACAACAGCTGATTACTTGGACCATAACTGAAGCTATACTCATCCAAAAGATATGAAATAAGACAATCTAGAAAGCTTATAAAATTTCCTACCAATCATTTCTAAACATCTCAGTATGATTCACAAGTTAACATGGTCAAACTAATGCATTTCCAAATCTGGTCCAGAGATTTCAGAGAACACCTATTTCTGAAACTGAACTTTGCACAGCCATAACTCCTGATACTTTTCACCAAAAATCATGAAAATTTAACACAAGTTAGATATATAAGTTATCTACAACTTTTATATTATAGCTATCTACAGAAACTAAGATTGACATTACGAAACCATGACCATAACAGAAACTACTTCTGCAGCCATTTCAGCATAGCTAGACATACAATGAACAGCTGAGTAATTAAATCATAACTAGAGCTACATAACTCCAAAAGACATGAAACAAGACATTCTGGAAAGTTTATGAAATTATATACCTTTTATATTTAATCACCACAACATGATTCATAAATTAAAAGGGTCTAGCATACACATTTACAGAATCTGATCTAGGAATTTTAGAGAGCAACTATTTCTGAACCCTAACTTTAAACAGCTGTAACTCCTAAACTATTATGCCAAAAATTACCAAATTTTAACAGCAGCTAGATCATGCAATCCTCTACAACTTTTGTATTGACCAGACCTACAGCAAACAAGATTTAATTTACGAACTTAACACCTCAACAGAATCTGCTCCGACAGTAATTTCAGCAAAGCAATACATCGATTTACCAATTAGTTGACTAATCAAGAGAGCACACAAATGAATCATTTGAACACTACAACCACCATGAACATGAGTACGCAGTATACACAATCATCCACACACAACATTCATATACCATCTTCATCAAAAGACAAAGAACGGAGAGGGGAAAAAGAAGGAGGTCGACCTTCGGAGGGAAGATGGAGTTGCTGGAGGCTAGGGTTTGGGCTAGGAATGCGGGGCTCGCTGCTGGCCTGCAGCTGGTCGCCTGCTTGCTGCTTGCTGCTTGTCTGCTGGTCGCCATGGCTAGGGTTTGGGCGCCAGGGCTGGAGGGGCTGCTGGTCGGCGCTGCTGGACCTGCTGCTTTGTTGCACGCCCTGCAGGGAAGAGCAGTGACCTGCTCTTGTGCCGGCCATGGAGGGGACACTGCCGGTGCTGCTATTGGTTCCTGCGCTCTTCAACGAAGGAGGAGAGGAGGCATGGAAGAAGGGAGAGCAGGGGTCGGCCAGGAAGGAGGGCTCGCCGGCACTTGCTCGGGCTCGCAGCTGCTCGGCCATGGAGGAGGGAGCTCGAGTTGCTGCTGGTTTTCTCCATGGCTGAAGGGAGAAAAAGAGCTGAAGGGGAGAAAGAGGACCGAGAGAGGGAGAGAGACAGGCTTGGTCCTTTTTGATGGGAAGGGGAAGGGAGGGGCGCGCACATCTGGTCGGCCACCGGAAAAAAGCCCGTGAAATTTTTCCCAAAATTTCTTTCCCTAAATGGCAAGTTTTCGGAAACTTTCGGTCAAACTCTAAAATTGCAAACATTGCTCAAATGGACTCCGATTTTGATGAAACCAATTTTGTTGTCACCGTCTCGACGAGTACTCCGACTTTCGTTAAAGGCACTTAGTCAAATTCCCAATGGTTTGTCTGGTAATGATCGTCGACAGCAGCTTCGCGGTGACCGAAATTCCAATTTCGCAGTACAGACTTCACCAATTTCCGAAACCTGAAAACTGCCTTGTACTTCATCTTGCAAGCTCGTTTTCACCATTTTCGGCACCGATCAAGGTCTCGGCCATAACACAAAAATTGTCCCTCTCGATCTGTACTACAACTTTGCTTTAGGGCGCGCTGACATGCGAACATCCGGAAATACCATTCAACACTGGTCAAAGCAGTCACCCGGTAGGGTCTAACTTAGGGTTTCTCGTCGGTCGGAACATTTTCTGGCCATCTGCTCAACACGGAACTTTTATAACTTTTGGTCGTGAGTTCATATATAGTTGATTGGGCATAATCGCAACAATTGGTTGAACCCGAATAATTTTCTTCATTGTCACTTTATGTAACATGTCTGTGCTGAACTGACTGCTCAACGGACGATGAACACCTGGGGTGTTACATTCACCATTGCCGAAGACGTCGGCATCAGATCCCCTTCTGAATTCGACAATGTCGTGTAGACTGGCACTTCCCCGCTACCAGGGGCGGCGCATTGACAACTCCGATCTGATCGAGTCCATCGATTGGGTCACGGCAGGCATCGCTGAAACCCTAGCTTTGGCAGATCCGATCAGAGATCGGTTGCTTGAGCACGAGGTTGATGAGGTGGGATGGCAGCAGCCCCAATGACCAGCTCGTGCCAGGAGCAGCGCACGGCCGCAAACCGGCCTGGTCATCACCTCCACGCCAACAGGACGCTCAGTCCTGTTTTGCCCTCCCCAAGTCTCCAGATCGGGCGAGGCAAAACAGGGGCACCCGAAGGAGTTCTCTACTTCAGTCTTTCCTCACGGATTGACGAACTCAGCCTCTATTGGTGGTGCTTACTGACAACTTTTATGAGCCAACCAAGGACAAAACAAGGCATACTTGCATACATATGCTATCAACTTGTCCTATTTCCACTTGTATTGGAGAATCATTGCTTTTCATATATCAAACCAGAAAACAGTGGAAAAGGGTGAGAGGAATACGCTTTTCGACAAAGCGTAAAACCAAGAAATATGGGAGAAGCCCACCAAAGGAACCAACTTGGGCTCAAAACCCACATGGCAGACATCCAGGCCTAACCAAGAGCCCACACGCGAAGGGTGGTGGCCAGAGGCGGTGCCCGGGGTGCGGGCGCACCCCCGGTGGGGCCACCTGGGCCCACTCTCCTCAAGCGGTTGCATGTCGCCATGCTCATGTCGGTTTAAGAGGTTTCCATGTTTAGCTCACCGGAACCGACCATGTTGTAGTATATAAGTAGAGGTAGAGCTCCATTTTTCATAATGAATCACACATTCAACACATTGTCTTTCATTCCACTTTGTATTTGGAGCTCTCTACCATAGTTTAGATCTTCTAGTAGTTGGAGCAAGTACTACATGCAGGAGGAGAGGAGTTGTAAAGATCTACTTGGTATGAATACTATGTTCTTCTTTTCATACTTGTTCTTATTCTCTTATGATCAACATTGTTATGTTCTTGAATTAGAGCCTTGTTCTTGTTCATTGTTCATTGTTCTAGAGCTAGTTCATAGTTTTAGATCCTTATTCATCATGAACATGAGTATTGTTCTTCATTCAACATGTTTAGATCTTGATAGCTTAGTGATATGTGTTGGTTGGTGTTTTACCGTGCCTTCGGGTGCGCTTACATCTTTATCGGGGAGGTGTAAGTGTTCTTCATGTGCGTGAGAGTGGTTCTCGGGTATATGGAGTTGGGTGAATGTCTGGCTTAGTCCACGGTTGAGGGGTAGGCGGCAGGTGGTGACCGCCCTGTCCGTCCCTTGTAATCCCCCACGTTCGGCTTTGGGGTAGGAGTTTAAATTGCCCGGTGTATCTTGCTGGCAGACCAGTGTTCCCGAGTCTCCTAATCCATCCAGTACTTAGCACTAACATTAACTTGATCACAACCATGTATACTTGATTCATTGACATAACTCTGTTAAGATCCATGCTCCGTAGGACATTCTTTATTCTTTTATTCTTTCTTCTATCCCCGTAGAAGCTCCATGTATCTTAAGCAATGTGTGTGTGTGTTGATCCCACTATCCAAATCATCGTTTATCCTCATGCTATGGTTAATTAGTCAACTATGCACTTATTATGTTCTTGTCATGTATATATCTCGAATCCTTTCGCACCTAGCCTTCCCAGTGGTAAAATATAAATAACGATACCTGGAATACTCCCGGTGAAATGCTACAACGGTAACCCCGTGCGCTTGTGGACCCTATCTGTAAACAAATTGGTTTATTAGGCCAGCCTCTCAGGCCGCCACTAAAGCCACAAGTTTTGGTATATGAAGTGCCATCGCACTTTGGCGCCGATACCGGATATGTAGCTAAGTGGTTGCATCTGAGGCTGACATTGATATCCCTTGGTAGCATCGCTTGGAACCACCATACTCAGTGTATGTCGTTAAGGAATGTCAACAGGCATTCCTGGCGCCGTGCCTGGGGATGATAGCCTACCCTAGTGATGATGCTAAGAGATGTCAGTAAGTATTTCTGGCATGATCGCCGAGGATGGATCCTAAACCTATCCTCTGGTGGTTGCGCTAAGAAATGCCAACAGCCTCCACTTACGGGGGACGAGCCACAAAACTATTCGCGGATTATACTAAGTACAGCCGTGTCCCGGGCCGACGATCGCCCCAAACTTGAGCACTCCAGTCCCAGCACTTGCATGGCCGTTTTGACATCCGCCACGACCACCGCCATGACATCAAGTGTTGGATTGACCAGGTCCAATCCGCCAAATGATCTTCCCAACCACCCGCCAGGCTTTGGCCCCCTCCCGCGCTATGGGGGTTCGGTGTTCGCAATCAGCCATGATGAGCCCACAGTGGACGGGGAAACCGAAGAAGCTAAGGCCAACGTTTGGCTAGAAACGCAGACCGAGCAGCTCGGAGAGCAGGCGAAGGCGCCAGTGGTCAATGCATACAACGCAACCTATCTAACGCATTTGATATGTGCGATAACCATCAGGTCCACAAGACCCCCAGGCCAACCTTGCTATGGCAATGAACCTGGTCGAGAACCTCCCGGAGACCCCGCAGCTCGAGCAGCTAGGCGCCTATCTTAAGTCATCCCTGGTGCATGTCCAAGACCAGGTCGCCGGATCATCACATGTCGCCCCCACTAGCTCCAGAAGGAGTCATAGGGCCCCTGATCCGCACCCGGTGTCCAGCAGCAATCAAGAACACTGCAAGAACAACCGCGACGGCCGTAGAGGTGGCCATGGCGGCGGAGCCGGCCAACACGGAGGAAACAACCAAAGTGCCGAGCCGCGCGACCTGCGTGAGCACATCAATGAAAGATCTGACTTACGCAACTACATCGAAGACTCCAACGATACAAGGCTACGCCAGGAGATGGAAAGGCGCAATATATGGGACCACGAGCACGGTCTTTTAGACCAAATCCTCATTGGTTCGAAGCAATTCACAAAGAGGCTCCGATCGGTTATCTAGCCAAAGGGGTTTAAGATCCATGACCTGCGGTCGTACGATGGGAAAGTCGACCCTCATCAATGGATCATGTTTCTCTAATGCCCGGATCCGTGTAGCTAACGTCACGGACGACGAGTCCATCTCAGCTTTTATCAGAGGCCTGCATCATCATGAAGGTTTAAGAAATAAGCTGCTATGCAAAGAACCAAGAACGATCGAGGACCTGCTCAACATAGCCCAGAGTTGGTCCTGGGCAGAAGACTACAACACACAACTTGCGGATGATCGCCGAGACCAGAGGTCCCAGGACGGCGACCGTCCCCGTGACGATTACCGCAGCGACCGGCGCGATGAGGGCCATGGTGACCGCCGAGACGGATTACTGGATGATCGCCACAACAGCAGAAAGCACGACCACCGAGACGAGAGAAGGAGACAGCCAAACCGAAGTCGAGCTCCTGGTAACGAGGTTAACACCACCAAGACCGGGGGCAAGCGCAACTATGACTCGGCCTACTCCAAGATCCTAAAGCAAGACTGCCCCGCACATCCGGGCATGGGGCACACGATGGAGGAGTGTAGGGGATTCAAAGCCATATTCTGTAATGGCTCGAAGAAGCAACGCCCCAAGGCCGAGCGTGAAGATGAGCCGCCAAAACATCACGAAGGCAAGGCTCCACATGAAGAGGACGATGAAGACCTAGATCCGGGCAGGAATCCTAGGCATGGGGGCATATGAGAAGCCGAGAAATCCATCCAGACCATATTCAGAGGAAGGGCGGTCCTGGCCAATAAAAGAGTCTGTAAGCTCATTGAGCGCGCAGTTTACTCCGTCGACCGAGTCGACGATAGGGTAACGGAGCCCAAGTACCTAGCCTGGTCACATCAAGAGATCTCGTTCAGCAGAGCGGACCAGTGGGCCAAGGTTCCTGAGCCTGGTCGCTTTCCCCTCGTTGTCGATCCCACCATTGACGGGATCCGATTTGAGAGGGTACTGGTCGACGAGGGCAGCGCCCTAGACATACTATTCCGACACGCTTTTCCCGAGCTCGGCATCCGGATCGAAGACCTGGAGCCCTACGACGCTCCGTTCTGGGGAATCTTACCCTCCCAAGACTCTCAACCTTTGGGTCAGGGGACCTTAGCGGTCCAATTAGGCACAAAGGATCGCCACCGCATCTGCTACGTTAACTTTGTCATAGAAGATTTCGAGGGATCATACCATGCATTGTTAGGTCAACCGGCGCTAAGAATGTCCATGTCAATTCCGAACTACACCAACTTATTGTTAAAAATGCCATCGGAGAATGGCGTTTTGAGCATAAGAGGCAGGATCTCTACCGCCTACGAGTGCGAGAAGGAAAGCTTCGCAACCGCCCAAGCCCATGGAGGAAACGGGGGTACACGCGGTGAACGTTGCTCCAGAGGAGCAGATCATCCCAGTCAAGGAACCCAAGCGCGCGACAACCAGAAGCAAGGACTTCAAGGAGGTGGAGTTAGTCGAAGGTGATCCAAGCAAGACGACGCGCATCGGCGTCGACCTCGACCCCAAATAGGAAAGCGCGCTCATCAGCTTCCTGAGGGAGAACGTAAGTATATTTGCGTGGAAACCCGCAGATATGCCCGGAGTACCTCGGGAGCTGGCCGAGCACTCCTTGGATGTTTCGAAGACCGCCAAGCCGATCAAGCAGAAGCTACGACAGTTCGCTCGTGACAAAAAGGAGGCTATTTGGGCAGAAATAACCCGTCTTTTAGCTGCCGGTTTCATAAAAGAGGTGTATCACCCAGAGTGGCTTCCCAATCCAGTGCTAGTTCAAAAGAAGAATAAAGAATGGAGAATGTGCGTTGATTACACCGATCATAACAAACACTGCTCTAAAGACTTTTTTGCTTTACCTCATTGATTCCACGACCGGTTGTGAGCTACTGTTGTTCTTAGATTGTTATTCTGGTTACCACCAAATTTCTCTGAGAGAAGAAGACCAGGCTAAAACCTCTTTCATTACCCCCTTTGGGATGTACTGTTATACCACGATGTCCTTCGTCCTCAAAAATGCAGGAGCTACATACCAGAGGGCAATCCAGAAATGCCTAGCAACATATGTCGACGATATCGTCATAAAGACTAGGCTCGCCCATACACTGATAGATGATCTGCGCAAAACCTTCAAGGCGCTAAACAAGTTTCGATGGAAGCTTAACCCTAAAAAGTGTACCTTCGAGGTCCCGTCAGGCATACTGCTAGGCAACGTGGTAAGCAAGGATGGCCTGAGGCCAAACCCTGAGAAAATTCAAGCTATTTTAAAAATGAAGCCTCCCAGATGTGTAAAAGACGTTCAAAAGCTGACAGGGTGCATGGCCAGATTAAGTCGCTACATCTCACAGCTTGGGGAAAAAGGCCTTCCATTTTTTAAGCTGCTCAAAGCTTCCGAGAAGTTCGATTGGTCGGAAGAAGCCGATACCGCATTTCACGAGCTAAAACAGCTCCTCACAACGCCACCATTGTTGGTCGCACCAAAAGATGGCGAGACCCTGATGCTATACATCACAGCAATGGACCGAGTGCCGAGTATAGTCATGATCGTGGAACGTGAGGAAGAGGGACATGCCTACAAGGTCCAACGTCCAATCTACAATGTCAGTGAAGTACTCAACGATTCAAAGTCCAGATACCCTCAGGTACAAAAGTTGATATTTGCAATGCTAATCACATCTCGGAAATTGCAGCATTATTTTGATTATTTCACAATCTGAAGGACCGAGAACGCTTCAGAAAGCGACCAGAGGGGGGTGAATGGGAGCCTAAAAATTTCTCTAGAAACTTTGGCCTCTGTCCCGAAAATGAACCCCCAAAAACTTTGATCGAAACGTGATGCTCATGACCCTTGGAAGAGGGTGGATGATCCCTAAGATCACAGCGAGGCACCACCAAACGAGAATGAGTCAAACCCAAAAGCTTCGGCTCAAGTTCAACCCCAAAAACCGACTCCCGAACGTAGATGGACGGCTACGTCGGGAAATCTCCAAACATCGATGCTAACGAGTAGCAAAGACACCTAGAGAGGTTCCTTGGTGAACTCTAGGGCCAAACGAGAAGTCTGAAAACCAAGTGGAAAAGCCAGGAGAGCAAATGCACGAAATCACAACCTACAGCAGGTTGGCGGACTGTCCGAAGTCCAGTCCGCGGACTGTCTGCCCAACGGCAGACTGTCCGGGCTCAGGTGGCGGACTGTCCGCCAGCCAAAAGAGCAAAACAGCACCTCTGCTGAAACAGCTCTGGACAGTCCAGAACAGTCCGCGAGTTACACCGGCCGACTGTCCGCCGGTCACTCCGGACCAAACTGACCGAGCCACGCAGCCACTGAATCGGCTTGAGCCTGATGCGCGGACTGTCCGCGCCCTGGGTGGCAGACTGTCCGCCAACACCCAGTGAGGGCGATTTCAATCGCCCTTCCCCCAAATCTTTCCAAAATTGATCCAAATCAAAATCCCTTGATCCCAAACTTGGAGAAAATGATCACAAGATAGTTAGGAGACTATCCCCAAGAAATCATCTGCTCAAATCAACTCAATCAACGGGAAATCGAAAGGGAACGTGTATGAACCAAAAAAGCGCCACGAAACTTGAATCGACCTGATCTACTTGTTCGTGAGGGTAGAGATGAATTCCTTTGATGGAAAAGTTCTCCTCACTTCAAAGAACAAGTGGATTCGAAAAAGACGCAGCGAGGAGGGAGATCGAGTGACGGAAAAAAACGTGGGAAAACGAAGAACGCGAAGAACAAGTTCAAAACACGAATCGAGACCACGAATTGCCAGCCGAAATTCGTCCCCACGAGGAGACAACGGGAATCCGGTCCCGTTTCCGCAAAATCCAAATACACAGAGGTATTGTTCACCGTCTCTGCGGATCTCAGTAGCTACAGCAGGGAATGGGAAGCAGGAAACCCTAGAATGAAAATAGCAATGGCTGAGATAGCCTGGAGGGAGGGGTGGCCTCTCCTTATATAGCCTAATACAATTATTCCCCTTCTACCCTTACAGCTAATGAGCGAGCAGGCTAACCCTAAGGGTATTCCTGATCAACTCGAGGTAGGTGGTGATCCGACGGCCACGCCCGCACAACTGGTAGCGTCGCCTCGACGCGACCTCACCGATTGCCACCATGTGCCGCCACAACTTTGCTCGTCCTTTTCACGATCCCCCTGGTTTTGAGGCTGAAACCGAGAAACCTAGGCCATCCCCCGATTTTGAGGCCGAAACATGGAAACCTGTCGTCCGTCGCCTTTGTTTTGTGGCCCAGACTCAGAAACCCACCAGCGCCCAGTCTTTGAGGCCCAAACTTGGAAACCGTCCTCAGCCCGAGTTTTGTGGCCCATACTCAGACACCGGCCACACCTAGGTTTTGTGGCCCAAACCTGGAAACCGTCCACTCGGTGGTTTTTCTATGGCTCAACCATCAAACCGAAGCCGAAGAGGGATGCACCGCCCGTGCACCCCGTCCACCCGCAAGTCTTCACTTGTCGCTGTTCCAGGCTGTCAGCCACCACGACTGATCCTCAGGCCACCGGTCTATCAGTCCAAGCCTCACGTCTGCCCTTCACCGCTCTGGGTCCATCGGCATGACACGTCTCTACTTGTCCTTCACCTTGCCTTTGATCACCGTATCCGTGCTCAACACCTGCACAACACAAGCCAAAGAACATGTGCATCATCCCAGTTGACAATCACTCATTATCTCAAGATCCCGCATACACCCATGTATCCGCACAATTGCGGTGATTACTGAGTACCCACTAGGCGACATCATACACAACAAGGATGCCAATGGTCGAATAATCAAGTGGGCTCTCCAACTGAGTCCTTTTTCCCTAGAGTATCGCAATCGCACTTCCATCAAATCTCAGGTGCTTGTTGAGTTTATAGTTGAATGGACGGACATGACGACCCCAGTTCCACCTACCAGTACTGAGCACTGGACAATGTATTTTGACGGGTCATTAAACCTCGAAGGCGCGGGTGCGGGGGTACACTTCATCTCACCTTCAGGAGACAAGCTGAGCTATGTCCTCCAGATTCACTTCAAAGCATCCAACAACGCTGCAGAATACGAGGCCTGTCTGCACGCCCTCCGAATTGCTATTGAACTGGGGGTCAAAAGACTGGAAGTTTTTGACGATTCGGCTTTGGTTATAAATCAAGACAACAAAGATTGGGACGCTACCAGCGAAAGGATGGATGCTTATGTCGCCCAGATAAGAAAACTCGAGGGAAAGTTCTACGGCTGGCAGTTTCAACACGAGGTACATGCCAATAACCAAGTCGCTGATGCCCTTTCCAAGCTAGGGTCGTCCATAGCGTAGATACCGCACGGCGTGTTCGTCCAAGACTTGGTCAAGCCGTCTATCGACCAAGGGCCATGTGGCGCTGCCGAACAGCCTCCGCCCGACTAGATAATCGCCGCCATTAGGGAAGCACACGGCGATTGGAGGGAGTAGTTCATAAAATATTTGACGAGCGCAGACGTCCCCCAGGATAAAATCAAGACCAAGTGCCTCATCCGGTGCAGTAAGCAATATGTCCTGGTTGACGGAAAACTCATGCGCAAAAATGCAAAAGACGAGCTGCTCCTAAAATGTGTATCCTAGGAAGAAGGCATGCGCATATTCGAATACATCCACACCGGTATATGTGGTAATCACGCCGCATCCCGGACGTTGGTCGGGAAGGCATTCTGAGCAGGTTTCTACTTGTCTTCAGCAGTTGCAGACGCGGAAAGGCTAGTCAAATACTGCGAAGGGTGCCAGTTCTTCGCCAAGCAGACCCACGTGCCGGCACACGAACTCCAGGCCATACTAGCATCCTGGCCCTTCTCATGCTGGGGCTTAGGTATGATCGAACCATACAAAACGGCTCCCAGAGGATTCAAGTACGTCTACGTCATGATCGATAAATTCTCCAAATGGATAGAGTACAAGCCATTGGTGAAGTCTACAGCACAAAAGGCAGCAGAGCTGCTCGATGATGTCATCCACCATTTTGGCCTGCCTAATTGCATCATCACCGACCTAGGCTCCACTTTCACCGGCGCGGATTTTTGGGATTTCTGCGAAGACAGAAACATAGTCATAAAGTACGTATCCATAGCACACCCAAGAGCCAATGGGCAAGTTGAGCGGGCAAACCACATGATACTCAAAGCTCTAAAAAAGAGGTTGTATAGGGCGAACGACAAAGATTCAAGGGCTGGTCGTTGGTTGAAAGAGTTACCGGTGGTGGTATGGGGGCTCAGAACCCAGCCTAGTCGGAACATAGGCGTCTCCTCATACTACATGGTGTTTGGTGCCGAAGTCGTCCTATGGACTGACGTTGTGTTCAGATCTCCCAGAGTAGAGCATCACGACCAGGCCAGAGAGCTAGAGGTCAATTGCATCAAGGAACGGAGACTGGACTCTTGCGTCCGAACAATGAAGTACATTGAAGGGCTTAAGATACTACAACCACAATGTGAAGGAATGACTTTTTGTCGTAGGAGACCTGGTCCTCAGGAGAATCTAGAACACTGCCGGCCTACACAAACTGTCGTCTCACTGGGAGGGCCCTTACCTCGTCAAGCAGGTCACAAGACCGATCTCCTACACACTATGCGACCTGGATGGGGTCGATGTCCCAAATTCTTGGCATATCGACCAGCTTCGGCGATTCTATTCGTGACCATTGTTGGGAGTGAAGATAAAAGATATGTATTTATCCCTGTACTTCCGTACGATTCAATAAATAATTTGGGGTCTTATGGAGCGCTGGGTTCCCCAGGCTCCCCACACAGGTCCAAATCTTTTACAAGAACGACGGTCGTCTCCGGGATTGTTCGCAGAGCACGGACACCTGGGCCTCTAAGGTGTTCCTGGGGAGGCCGCTTTCCAGCCTCCTCACATCAATCCCCAGATAATGCGCACGCGCAACCGCAGGCACGTATAGCCAACCTGTTCACCAGTGCCAGTCACGAACTTCTTCATGGCCGGCCATAACCCGGCACACTGGTCCAGCACGCCGCATGGTCAGGGCAGGAGCTCACCGGACTGGTCGGTTGCGTACACTACATCTATAGCAGGGGCAAGCCCTCGGACCATAGCATGGCACTGACCCTCCCAAAGCTTCGCCCCTTCGCAGGCCATCATGACCTGGTTCTGCCATGAACGACATTTACCTAAACCAAAGCAACCGGCAAGTTACTACAAATAATCAAGCAGCAAAACATACGTCATCATCAGCTCGTCAGGTTACCTTCAAGTTCTTTCTTGAGGTCATCAGCCCGGGCCTTTTCTCTTTTCGCCGCGGTCTCGCTGTCCTGTGCCTTCAACTTCTCAATGGCAACTTGCGAAGCCAGTTCTGCTTTCAAAGGAGGAAAGTTAGCAGGGAGTCCAACTCATAAGCGGCTAAAGACTAGTACTCCTCACCTTCATGTTCACAAAGCAACTGGCTAATCTCCGAGGCCTGTCCTGGAGTCACCTCACGGAGTTCAGCCTCAGCTTGTCGGGCATCGTCCAAATCAACCCGATAACGCTCGCACGCCTCCTCCAGTTTTTGCTTCACATCCGCAAGGGGTGCGATGGACTCAAAACAATGACGACGTTCTTCCGACGTGTCTGCCAACCCCTACAATTCAAAAGAGTCATCAGGCCTGAGCACTAAGCATTCCTATTTTCCTCAAGATTTTTAGACAGGTTACTTGCGCATATTTTTTAGTTCGTTTAACATCCGATCAAATTTCCTCATCGGGCGGTTATCCGTGTTCTCCTCATGGAAGACCCATTCACCGGCCCGTTGATGCGCCACATGGACCACACGCTCGGGGGACCTCGGCGGCCGAGAGATCTCCTCGATTTCCTCTTTGGGAGTTGCCCAGACCTCCTCAGCTTCAGCCTGGTCTGTGGCATGTCCGATAGCGCCCTCCTCGGAATTCTCCGGAGGAGGCAACGGCGCATCCAGCGGTGCTTGGGCAGAGCCCGCCGACCCAATAAAATAAGGGCATAGCTCCTCGGGCGGGCGCTGGTCGGAAGCTTCTCCTCCACCAGATGCAGCCTCACGTAAGCGGCTCATCTTCATCATCATCATCATCATCCCAGTCGGGAATTGACTCAGACGCATTTCGGTGGCCGTCACCAGAGATGTTCAGAGAACTGTCTATCCGCGCCACTCTTGACGAGGACCACGTGGTGGCCCCATGGCTGCCAATTGGGCGTTTTCCCGCAGCTTTCGCTGCATGCAGATCAGCAGCCTTCTTGGCTGCTTTGCTCTTCTTTGTTTCTTCAGCTGCTGCCTCACCCGCCTGGGGAGAGGAGGCCGACCAGCCTCTGGTCGAGGGTCAACTCCCTCTGACCAGTCCGTCGATGGCACATCCGAGATGTAAACATTGAAGCGATCCTGCAAAGGCAAAATCCAGTTATTTAATCACTCGAGTAGCTATAGGAACAGCAAAGGGCATCGCAGAACAAAAAATAGGAACTTACATCCCGGATGGGTGTTGGCATTTCTTAGCATCGCTACCAAAAGTAGGTTAGACTCTACCCCCGGTACTAATGCCAAGAAATGTGGGTAGACATCTCATAGCATCACTCTAACGCTAGGCTGTCACCACTAGTAGTAACACTAGAGATGTGATCGTAATTATAGCACGACACTTTGATAAGATATGAAATAAAGGTTATCCGCAAGCGCACAGATAAAATACACCCGTTGTAGCATTTCACCCAGGAATGTTCCAGGTATCGTTATTTATAATTCTACCATCGGGAGCTTAACAGGGTTAAGAATAAGAATGATATGGCTTTATAATTGCAAACATATATAATTAGACATGAATCTATTTACTCACCTCTCGTCTAATATAGGGGTAAGGCAAAAGGATAATGATAATGATAATAATAATTAAGGTAAATAACAGAGAGTAGCAGAGAATTCATAATTAGAGAGAGAGAGAGACTTATATGATCAAGCAGAATTGAGAACTAATCGATACGTTAAGAGATTAGACTCCTAAGTTATATTACTTCTATTAAGTCTAAGTTAGTCCTAGCATATGATATCATCTATAGCATAATTAATCATCCACCCATACATAAGGAACATTACGAAAGAAGTTCATATCCAGAGTAATTCCTTCAGTGTAACCAGGTTCTACTTGTCCTAGACTCGGGGAGTGGACTACAAAGGACTCAATGAGGCTATAAGAGTCACCCTCGTGATCTACCACTTGTTGGCCCAGAGAATAGGGTGCATTTGTAGGTAAACATAATCTAAGCACCACGCCTACATTATATCGACCACTTAATCCAATCCGGAATCGAACTAAGCGCTTTACGAACATATGTATGAACTTACTATCAATTAGAACTATATCAAGCATACAACTAGAATAAACTAAGAACATAATAAAGAGAAACATAATGATAATTGAAATAGCACAAAGTCGAATGCAAGAATTACTAGAACTCATGATGACGATCTAGAATCCTCAGCCGCGCTCAACTCTACTTGTTTCTACCTAATTCTAATTCTAATCTTGAAGTAGAGCTCTAATCTAATCTCTAATCTCTAAATCCCTAACTATTTCTCTCTAATTGCCTGATGAAGATAGATCTGATCAATATGATTGAGGATTCCTTCAGGGAGGGGGGTCTGGGCTGCTTATATAGCCCGGTGGGATGAACCGTGACCTTCGGATCAAACCGACCTTGAACAAGGGCATAGATGCGTCGAGGAGGTCGATTAGGTCACGTTCCACGAAGATGGGCCGAGGAGGGACCTGGCCCAGACCGGCCGGCCAGGGGGTGGGGCCGGCCGGCCCCACCTGTCATCCTCTAGGTGTTTGCTTCGCCGTGATATCTTCTAGGACCTTCCTTATTGCCCTAATGCGCCTTTCCATCCGTTTGCACGATTTGTCTTGTTGGAGAAGGATTCAATCTCTTTCCATCTTCTGTAAAACTCCCTGGAAAACAGTAATTCACCAACGCTGTTGAATCTGTCAGTTTAGTCCCCATATTATGTTGCTTGGTGATCACTCCAGGTTGTTCTAGAAGCTTCCATATCGTAGCCAATAGGGACTCTCTCGTCGGGACTCCAAATGTAGCAAACCATATGACCGTTTCGATCGTCTCGACGAGTTATTCGCAATGGTATGATCCAATTCATCACTCGAGATACTTTTATGTAGTGAAATTTTGATGTTCCTGCAAAACAAGTGAGAACTACACAACTCGTGGAACTTGATAGAATCAAATCCTACAACTATGCATTGTTACATGTTTACCATTGTTTTATGCACTAGTTGATGGTATAATGTTGACTGTAAGGACCGTCAACAAGCTCCCCAAGCTGAACCTTTGCTAGTCCCTTAGCAAATGATTATGATAGATCATGAAAGATAACTTAAGTCTCCCTTATAAAAAATTCTTATCCGGTTTCAAATAAAATTGTCTCATTTTCTTCATTACTTTTAACCATGGGGCGGGTAGCTTTACCTTAGCCTTGAGCAAATGAAAGATAAGATAAGTAATTCAAGCACTATATCTCAAGTTCTTTTACTTCACCTTCATTCCGAAGTTTTTAGAGTTTTTCAAATGTTGAACATATATTGCTAAATTAAACAATGGATCCATAGAGAAAGCAATCATACTTATTGAATCAAGAGGTGCATGTGTCTGGAAAAATGGAGTCGGATACTCTTGAAAATATCACTTTCTTCTGTTTGATATAGTCATGTGGCTATTAGACTAATTCTACTGTCGGGCATGTGCCCATTTTTTTTATGGTGGCGAGGTTCCAGACACTTGTCCCTTTTTATTTCCTCAGGATCTTCCTTTTTGAGGTTTCAGACACTTGTCCTTTTTTATTTCCTCAGATTTTTTTTAAACATAGCCACATGCTTCGAACAAACTTTTGAAAGGATAATAAAAACTTTGAGCATTCATTGCGAAAAAATGGAAACGTGTAAGTGAACTTGATTCAAAGAGCATAATAACTTCTCATAGGGTCAACAAAGCTTAACTTAACTCAATGTTTTAATGATCATGTTTAATTAAGAAATTCTCCAGAATTTTAGTGTCATTTCAGAACAAGATATATAGTAGCTCAGATTAATATCATATCCATCAATTGCTTTAGACTAGGATCAAGCATATGCTTCCCATAAGTTTTAAGTTTTTGATGATTATATTCCGAAAGAATTCAAAGTTTAACACCAGGCATAAAGACAGAGTTTTTAATATTTTTGAATTTTCTTTTTAAGTTTCAGGGTTCCATTAATCAGAGATAAACTAGAGCTTATTATTTATTCTAATTTTAATAAAGCAGGCTAAATAGATATTATAAATATATAAATATAAAGATAAATATAAAGATAACTCATCAAATAAAAACATACCTGACAGTGGGGCTCCTCCCCGTTGGTGCAAAACCTTGGGGGCTCGTTGAAGGGTTACAAGGATGCTACGCTAGCCGGAAAACAAAATTTTCAACCCCATAAACCAGGAACTACTGCTAGTTATAGATCACTGGATTACCACTATACGCGCAGATGCAGCGAAAGACGTCTCGGTGTAGACGTGCGCGTCGCAGCGATGCCGTTAAGATGTTCACGTCCGTCCTTCACGTCTCCACGTGCGGTTCGTCCTTGTGCTCCAGATGCAGTACCTCCGAGGTATCCTACACGTACAGGGAGGAAGCGTCACGCCTCCAGACTGCTAGGTCTACGAGGAGCAATAGGCGCGGGCGTGGGGTGGGCGACGGCTGTCTAATGACGTGGTTAAAACCCTGGCCGCCCACCCCTCTATTTATAGGCGTCCCTAATGAGCCTGCCGACGTGGAGGCCCATTAGCAAACCCTAATCCCGATCTAATTCGAGTCCAACTCGAATCAGGCTTCCAGCCCCTTAAGTGTGCGACCCTATGGGTTCACGCACACATAGACACGGCCCGAGTACTACTCGCCCGATAGTTGATAGCGGCCTCTAGCAAGATGTGTCAACTCCTATGTATACACAAAGATCATATCTGATGAACCACCACGATCACATATACGTAATTCACTTGCCACACAATATTTGGTCCAACTCATAGGTTAACACTTAACCTAAGCATAACCATGCATTTTATGATCCAATCATTTGAGTGGTCCAGTGATATCTCTCTTGCATGGAGAGGGGCAAATCCCATCTTGAGCGTCTATGTCTCACAACATACTTCCTGACAAATCCGAAGACTATCTTTATAACTACCCTGTTACGAAGTAGTGTTTGATAGTCCCTAAGTAAGTCGATTCATATCTTGAGTACATACCACAATCTCAGGTCTAAGGACATAACGTACATGATGTGTAAAGAGATAATAAGAAGAACATCTTATGTTGGGTCGGTCCAGCCGCATGTCATACATGTGGCCACATTATTAGTTTGACATCTCGATGTCTATGACTTGTGAAACATAGTCACCGACTAATACATGTGCTGATCTAATATTCATGTGTGTCCTCACATGAACTCCGATCAGGGACAACCATTGAATATTATCTGTGAATTGAATACAAGTAAAAGAGTTTCACAGACAATTCATAGACAATTACGTGAGGACACACATGAATATTAGATCAGCACATGTATTATTTGATGACTATGTTTCACAAGTCATAGACATGGAGATGTCAAACTAATAATGTGGGCACATGTATGACATGCGGCTGGACTGACCCAACATAAGATGTTCTTCTTATTATCTCTTTACACATCATGTACGTTATGTCCTTAGACATGAGATTGTGGTATGTACTCAAGATATGAATCGACTTACTTAGGGACTATCAAACGCTACTTCGTAACAGGGTAGTTATAAAGATAGTCTTCGGGTTTGTCAGAAAGTATGTTGTGAGACATAGACGCTCAAGATGGGATTTGCCCCTCTCCATGCAAGAGAGATATCACTGGACCACTCAAATGATTGGATCATAAAATGCATGGTCGTGCTTAGGTTAAGTGTTAACCCATGAGTTGGACCAAATATTGTGTGGCAAGGGAATTACGTATATGTGATCGTGGTGGTTCGTCAGATATGATCTTTGCGTATACATAGGAGTTGACACGTCTTGCTAGAGGCCGCTATCAACTATCATGCGAGTAGGAGTACTCAGGCCGTGTCTATGTGTGCGTGAACCCATAGGGTCGCACGCTTAAGGGGCTGGAAGCCTGATTCGAGTTGGACTCGAATCAGATCGGGATTAGGGTTTACTAATGGGCCTCCACATCGGTAGGCTCATTAGGGACGCCTATAAATAGAGGGGTGGGGCGGCCAGGGTTTTAACCACGTCATTAGACAGCCGTCGCCCACCCCACGCCCGCGTCTATTGCTCCTCACAGACCTAGCAGTCTGGAGGCGTGATGCTTCCTCCCTGTACGTGTGGGATACCTCGGAGGTGCTGCATCTGGAGCACAAGGATGAACTGCACGTCGAGACGTGAAGGACGGATGTGAACATCTACAGGGCATCGCTGCGACGCGCACGTCTACACCGAGACGTCTTCCGCTGCATCTGCGCGTCTAGTGGTAATCCCGTGATCTATAACTAGTTGTAGTTCCTGGTTTATGGGGTTGAAAATTTTGTTTTCCGGATAGCGTAGCATCCTCATAACCCTTCAGTGGTATCAGAGCCGTTACTGCCTCGTTATAGACTCGGTTGTGTGCATATAGAGATATGCGCGGTTGTAGATCAGTCTCTGATATTGATTTGTGATCATGCCGTGTTGGTCATGTAACGATCTACTCCTACCGGTCGGAATTCCACCATTGGAGTTAAGTGATACGTGTAAATCCAATCATGGAAGTATGGAGATCAATCAGATTGATCGAATCGAATCTAGGTCAAGAGCCGGGTGCATGAGATGTACCGCGGCATGTGCAAAAGAGCGTTGTTCGGTAAAACGGCCGTAACTTTTGCATACGACCTCGGATTGAGATGATCCTTAAACGAAAATCGATCTACATAAAATTTTACATCCGATTTTTACCGGCCATAGCCGGTTTTGTTGAATTTGGATTCGCGAAACAAGGCTGGAAAAATTATGTTTTCTGCGATTCAAGATTAGACGTCGGGAACGTTAAACTCTGTTTTGCAGGGATTGATGACTGGTATAGTCCTTATGTTTATGTGATGCATGAATGTAATTGTTTCATGACTTGCATGTCGTGATTATGACAATATGGCTGGAGCCACATATATATTGTTCATTTGATGTAATGGCCTGCGTGCCAAAATTGTGATGATTCTACACGCGACTATGTAATTACTTTATTGATTACGCTAGTTGTAGCTAGTCTCGGTGGATTCATCACTGGAGGATGGTGTACATGTACCATGTAGATGGAGATCATCATGGTGAACAGATTGGCGGAGATGGAGATCTCCAAAGGAACACTGGGCTATACCAAGTCATATCTGTGTTGATGTTATTCTCTTATTATGTTCTACTTTCACGCATGATTCATGTTTATTGTCTACATGCGGTAGTGAAAGTGTAGAACGATCCCTTAGTAATGTTCAAGTCATATGCTTCCCCAAACCTTGCACTGTCATATATCTTGTACAATCGGTGGCACGCCTATGAAATTAGGGTGTCACTGATTTTTCTTGACTAGGCAGGTTCGTATCGGATACTTACTGCAGAAGGATTGGTTGCTTGAACAAGGTCATCCTAACGGTTAGGGACCTTGAAGCATAAGGAGTTGAGCACGCATAGATATGTTGGCCAACAACAAGAGTCATATGTGATATGAATAGCAAAGAGTTGCTTACCGATCTACCATGTCCACTAGCGGTGATGCTAAAGCTCACTAGTAGACTTGTTAGTTTGGGTCTTGAATCACTAAAATTCATAAAGGGATATTGATCTTAGTGGGAGTAAATTTTATTAAAGTTTTAATATCATTTACTCTGTCTTGGATACATTGTCTTAGTATTTTGCATTTACTTTTGTTGTAGATAAATGGCACCCGCACCTCAACCATTTGCTTTACGTTCGATACTTGAGAAAGATAAGTTGACTAGAACAAACTATGCGGATTGGATCCGCAACCTGAGAATTGTTCTCAGTGCTGAGAAAAAGGAAGATATTCTAGACACCACACTACCAGAGGAACCTACTGATAATGCGTCTGCTGCTGAGAAAACTGCTTACAAGAAAGCATGTGATGCTGATCTTGAAGTGGGATGCCTGATGCTTGCTAGCATGGAACCAGATCTGCAGATGCAGTTTGATAATAACCATATAGCCTACGATATGATCGTAGCGCTGGATGAGATGTTCCAGACTCAGGCTAGGACTGAAAGGTTCAATGCCTCTAAGTCTCTTGCTGAGACTAAACTAGCAGAGGGCGCAACAGTTGGGCCACATGTGATCAAGATGGTTGGTTACACATAGAGGTTGGAGAAGCTAGGCTTCCCAATTGGTCCAGAGCTGGCTACTGACTTTATTCTCTCTTCTCTCCCACCTAGCTATGGGAACTTCATCTCGAACTACCATATGCATGGTGCCGAGAGGGGCTTGAATGAGCTGTGTGGCATGCTTAAGACAGCAGAGGCAGACATTAAGAAAGGTACTGGCAGCAGCCATGTGATGGCGATCCAAAACAAGCCTAACTTTAAAAGGAAGGGCAACTTTTGGAAGAATAGGAAGGGCAAGGGCAAGGCCAAAGATGTGATTTGTAAGCCAAACCCTCCTGCGCCTGACGCTGCTGGACCAACTGCTGATTCTGAGTGCTTCCACTGTAAGGGGAAAGGTCACTGGTGAGAACATATATGATGAATGATTGACATTTGTGAGGAAGGTTTGAGGCTTTTCTCGGTTGAGTCATTATTTCATATGTGCTTAATGTTTATGACTAACCGGTGGCATTGAGTTATGGTGTGTTTACCGTGTTGGTGTGCGTGTACAACATGTGTCTCTTGGCTGTGTTGATGTGCAGGTGTGGAGCTCAAAGATAGTGGTCGATGGCGAGGTAAAGGTCAAGTAGAGACGTGCCGTGCCGACGGACCGGGAGCGGTGAAGGATGGGCGTACCGTGCGGCGGACGTGCCATGCCGATGGACCCAGAGCAGTGAAGGGCGGACGTGAGGCTTGGACCGACGGACCGAGAGGCCGAAGGACCAGCTGTGGTAGCTGGCACTTGGCATTGGCGAGCGAGAGCACATAGGGATGTGCGATGCATCGGCCGAGTCGGGAGGAAGACGATGGCGTCGTGGCACTTGGCGGGAGGTCAGACACAGGCTTGCGTGCGGCGCAAGTGCCATCGGCCGAGTCAAGAAGGAAGGCGAATGCGTTGTTCCTGGCGTGAAGGCTGAACATGCATCGGCATCGGTGTCGGTGGTGGGGTGTGCGAACCAAATCCCGTCTACGGTGCGGATTTGGTAGTTGAGCTTCGAAAAACTACCTTCGACGGTTTCCGAGTTTGGGCCACAAAACACGGGGTGGCGGGTTTCCGAGTTTGGGCCTCAAAACTCGGCGAGGACGGTTTCTAGGTTTGGGTCTCAAAACCTGGGCTCGCGGGTTTCCGAGTTTGGGCCCAAAAACTCGGGGTGGACGGTTTCCAAGTTTGGGCCTCAAAACCTGAGCTGGCGGGTTTACCAGTTTGGGCCTCAAAACCGAGCGGAGGTTCCTATGCGGAACGGTCGACGCGTGGCGGCGTGGAGAGGCTGGCGCGACGGCGAGGCTATCCACGAGGAAGGTGCGGTGGTCGACGTGACGGCACGTGGCGGCATCCTGGAGCTTGCGTCGAGGCGAAGCGAAGGATGAGAAGGCGCGTGGCCGTCGGATGGAAAATGACCGAGTTGGACGGTTTTACCGCCAAGGGGGTATTTGAGTCGGTGCTTCATATGAGGGCATTTTGGTCTTCGGACGTGCGCTTATATATATGTGAGTGGGCTAGTTAGGGCAGCCCATCCTTGGAGGTGTTGTCAATCTCATTTTGTGTTGTGAGGAGAGGCTAGGGTTAGAGGAGAGAGAGGGCTCTTGTTCTTAAGCTTTTTGTCATCCGAGCTTTGTGGATGCGAGAAGTGGCTTGTAACGCGACACCGTGTGCTATATAATCCTTCATCTTGTTGAAATCCAATGATCAAATTCGTGCTCCACTTGTTCCCCTCTCTAAATCTGAGTTTTTCTATTGTCTGTGATTTTCGCAGCTATTTTTGGATAGATTTTTCGTTCGTCGATTTTTGACCGATTTGGTTCGTTCTTTTTGCGTTGATTCGTGCTATGACAAGTGATGAAGTTATTCCTCAAATGAATTGATCCAATTCCACTCGAGCACGGAGAAATCGACGATTTTATTTTCGGGTATCTCTTAGGTGTTCTTGAACGTGATCTGAAATTTCCAGAGTTTGGGTCAATCTCAAATGATATCTTTTGAGAACAGGGTCTAGACATGTCATAGATTGCCTATAATTTTTGGATGGAGTTTTCGTTGAGTTTTTGGCTGCCAATTTTATTTTCTCCCTGTTCGCTCCCTCTCGTTTTTGCGTGAGCAGACCCACGCGTTCTTCTCTTCAATCGTTGTGGACGCTACTCTTCTGTTCGCCTGTTCGTCATCTCTGTCTATTCAGACTGTTCATTACTCGGACCAGAGCCAGCCCACCGGTCCAAGGATCGATGTTTACCTATACGATATAGGGTCGTGCAGCACAGCAGCTGCCAGACCTCCCGTGGCTGTGTTCCCTCCGACGTTTCTCTGATCCAGGCTGCAGCAGGCAGCTGCTTGTCCGTTCTCTGTTCTTGTTCTGTGCAGGTTCGTGTTTGAGCGGGATCGTTTGGAGGTCAAGCAGCAGATGCAGCACTTAGCACTACAGCGCTGACCTCTTCCAATCCAAGCGCACGCAGGAAACCTGGTGCTCGTTGCTTGCTCTGTTAGCCAATCCCTTTTCTTGTATGGTGCTGTTTTTCACTCTCCCTTTGTTGGTCTCTGTACAGCAGCATCCTGCTCTCTGAGCAGATCCAGCAAGTTGGAGTGCAGCACCAACATTGCTTTGCTTGTGCAGCTCCATGATCTGTTTTCCTTTCTTTTCGTGTTTGCAAGCAACAAGAGCAGTTCGCTCACCAGAGGAACAGGGGTACAAACTGGATGTTTGCTACACTGCTCACGAGTTACTGTAGCATTCAGCAGCATAGAATTTCTGGTGCTGTTCTCTAGAATTTCTGGTCTTATAATTTGTGCTAGCTGTTTTGTGTTCGTTTGAGCTTCATTTCGCATATCGTTTTTTTGTGATTGGCTTCGTACCATTCTAAGGATTTTATCTAGGTACTCTCGTCACCAGTTGACTTGGGTATTCTAGATTCCGGAACTCGCTTCTTCCTCATAGGAGTGAAGTATCTCATTTCGTGTCCTTCGGTCCGGGAGTGGCTTGTGCTTGTGCTTGCACTTGTTACGGTGTCCCGCTGTGTTCTTAGTGAACATCCATCCACTCGTTGGGTCGTGGACATCACGGTGTTTGCTACTCATGTTTGATGGTGATTTTGGGACAACGACTGAAATTTATTTCGTGGAAAAATTTACGGCTCCCATTCACCCCCCCTCTGGTCGCCGTTTTCAGTCCTTCAACTGGAAGAGAAACTGCAAGGTGTACTTAGCATCCTTGAAGAAGGATGGCGGTGGTAAAGGTACTCCAGCTGCTCATACACTTCTTGTTTATATTACAGATATTTTCCTCGCTAACTCTTATATTAATTCTTAGGTTTTTGATACCGGCTCGGTTGCTCATATTTGCAATACGATGCAGGGAATGATAAGAGGTAGAAGCGTTGGAAAAGGGGAGGTTGATTTCCGCGTGGGCAATAATGCAAGAGTTGTTGCGTTAAACGTCGGGACGATGCAACTACACCTCCCATCATGATTTATTCTGGAGTTAAATAATTGTTAATTCGTTCTAAGTTTAAGTCAAAACATTGTGTCACCTTCATGTTTGATGAAGGATGGTTATTCATTTGAGAGTAAAAACAATGGTTGTGTGATCTCTAAGAATAATATGTTTGTGGCTTTTGCATCGATTGTGAATGGGTGGTTTATTTTAAATCTTGATGATGCACCTATGTCTATCTGTAATGTAACTGCTAAAAGGCCTCGACTTAATGTGTTAAGTCCTACCTATCTGTGGCATTATCGTTTGGGTCATATAAGTGAGAATCGCATGAAGAGGCTCCATGCTGATGTGTTTCTAACTTCGTTTGATTTTGAATCATACGAGACATGCGAGGCTTGTTTGCTAGGCAAGATGACCAAGTCGTCTTTCACAGGTTTTCCTGAGAGGGCGTCTGACTTGTTGGAACTTGTACATACTGATGTATTCGGACCAATGAGTACGACAACTAGAGGCGGTTTTTAATACTTCATAACCTTCACTAATGATTTTAGCAGATATGGATATGTCTATCTGATGAAGCATAAGTCTGAAACATTTGAAAAGTTCAAAGAATTTCAGAATGAGGTAGAGAATCAATGTGGCAAGAAAATTAAGGCCTTGCGATCTGATCATGGAGGTGAATATTTGAGCCACAAGTTTAGCAATCATCTTAAGAGTTGTGGAATTGTTCCACAACTTACGCCACCTGGAATGCCTCAGCGAAACGGCGTGTCCGAGCGACATAACCGGACTTTGTTAGACATGGTTCGGTCTATGATGAGCCAGTCAGACCTTCCTTTATCATTTTGGGGATACGCTCTAGAAGCAGCCGCTTTCACATTAAACAGGGTACCGTCTAAATTCGTAGTTAAGACACCATATGAGAGGTGGACTGGTAAGAGTCCCAGTTTGTCTTTTCTAAAGATTTGGGGTTGTCAAGTTTATGTCAAACGACTTATATTAGATAAACTAACACCCAAGTCAGACAAGTGCTTTTTCGTGGGATACCCAAAGGAAACTTTAGGGTATTACTTCTACATCCGCTCAGAGGGCAAAGTATTTGTTGCTCGAAACGGTGTTTTCTTAGAGAAAGAGTTTCTCAAAAGAGACAAGAGAGGGCAGAAGGTGTATCTTGAAGGATTTAGGAGAAATAACATATATTCTAGGCATTAAGATCTATAGAGATAGGTCAAAGAGGCTAATAGGATTAAGCCAAGAAACGTACATTGACAAGGTGTTGAAGCGGTTCAACATGGAACAGTCCAAGAAAGTGTTCTTGCCTATGTGACATGGCATGCGCTTTAGCGAGAAACAGTGTCCTTCGACATCTGATGAGCGAGAGCGCATGAGTAAGGTTCCATATGCTTCGGCCATTGGTTCCATCATGTATGCCATGATATGTACACGCCTGGATGTCTCATATGCTCTAAGTGTTGCGAGCAGATATCAAGCTAATCCAGGTGAGAGTCACTGGACACTTGTTAAAAACATCTTTAAGTACTTGAGAAGGACTAAAGATGTGTTCCTAATCTATGGAGGTGAGGAGGAGCTCATTGTAAATGGTTACACCGATGCTAGCTTCCAAATTGACACAGATGATTCACAATCTCAATCAAGTTTTGTGTTCATAATAAATGGTGGTGCAGTCAGTTGGAAAAGTTCCAAGCAGGACACCGTGTCCGATTCTACAGCAGAAGCCGAGTACATTGCAGCTAGTGGAGCTGCAAAGGAAGGTGTTTGGATGAGGAGGTTCCTCATTGATCTTGGTGTGTTTCCAAATGTGTCCAGCCCATTGTCTCTACATTGTGATAGCAATGGGGCGATCGCACAGGCTAAAGAGCCAAGGAATCACCAGAAGAACAAACATGTACTGCGGAAATTTCACCTCATTCGAGACTTCATTAAAAGAGATGAAATTAAGATGTGCAAGATACATACGGAATTGAATATAGCAGATCTTTTGACAAAGGCTCTTCCACAGCCTAAGCATGTGGCGCATGTGAGGTCTATGGGTATTAGATATCTAAAAGATTAACTCTAGTGCAAGTGGGCGAATATTCTCGATCGCGTTCTCCATTCTAGCATTCCACGGTTGTTGCTCCATCAGTATTCGGTTGATGTCGGCTTGGTCTTCTGATATCCTTGTCAGCCGGGTACTGATGTTTTGACGAGCCATTTGATCATCATGATACCCTACACTCAAGACCGAGTGTCTAGGTGGTTCATGTTGAGTAGGTGGTCATGGCTGGTCTACTGAGCGTCTTCCTTGGTACTGGTCAAAGCGGGATCTCCTCCGCCACTCTGTATTGTCGGCTTGCCAAGAATCTTCTGAATGGATGGACGGTGATGGAGCCCATGGAGAATATGGATCTTGATATTGTGGCGGGAGTCTTGTTTGGACTCCATCATCGTATGTTGTGTGTGCTGGTCCTTCGGGTATCGGGTCGGCTCCATAATAGTATGTTAGTGGTGCATTCGCGAACCTTGCCGATGCGCTTCTCTGTGTAGTGGTGATGGGCTGCAGACCTACAAGAAAGCTTCTCGCGGTATAAACACTGAGTTCCAGGTTAGGAAGCGGAATCTCGGTGCTCATACCTCGGTACATCATATGAATAATATTGTTCTTTTTCTTGAGGATCTGGGCTTGTCTAAAAAAGCCGAAGGTCATAATGGTACGACCTTCGGCAATGTTTTGCATAAGACAAGATTGGGTTAAACCCAGTGTGGTAACCAAACGGTAAATAAGAGAAGAATATTCTATATCCCCTTTGGTCGGGCCAAAAACTTCCATCCACTGGTCGATCATGTGAATAACAGGAGACACTCTTCGTTTTTTCACAACAGCAAAAATAAGTCTCAACTCATCTTCCCTCACTGTTCGAGTTTCTGGTCTAGGGAAGATGGTTGAAGAAATAAAACGAAAACGATGAATAAAACAAAGAGTGGGCAACTAAATATCATTGTTTTTGGGTTTTGAACAAATATCTAAATCTATAATCTCTTTCCAAAACTGCTCTTTATTAAAATCAGGTAAAGTATTTGAAAAATCAAGTGAGTGTAAACTTTTTGTTAAACATGCGGAAACTTATGCCTCCAAGTGAGTGTAAACTTTTTGTTAAACATGCGGAAACTTATGCCAGTAGTTAAAGAAACCAAAGTGCAGAGGAATTCAATGGTAAGGAGTTTCACTCCTATCTCATTGATAGGCACAAAACCCATCCAACCCAACATAGTGAAAATACTAAGGAATTCGATATCCATACCTGTATCTTGTAGAAGTTGTGGGTCGTAGATAGGTGTTGGCCTAAAGGTCCTATTCCTTAAGCTTCTGAATCTTGCCTTCTCCTCACTCCCTTGCAACTTAAGGTCCTTTTCCTGCATTAATACATTCATACCTTCGGAGGTGGAGTGGAACGAGGATGCTTGCGAGGGTGCCGGCGAATCAACGTCTATGTCGGAGTTTGCTCTTGAGCTACTCCTCGTGAGGCGTCCAAGCCTGATCTTTCTGAAGAAGTTCTTCTTGCTCATCCTGTTAAACAGAGAAAAACAAACAACCAAACAAGAACAGACTATGGAACGGGTCAGAAAATATAAGCAGTCAGTGATTAGCCGTTCTCAAGTCAGTCGTTCGGAAGTTAGTTTATCAAGAGAGTTATTATGATTGAATTGGATAGCACTACTCTTCTTTAAAACTTATTCTTTACTCAAATTTTAGAACTTCTCAAACTCCTACTTTCTGTTCTCTACTAAACTCTTCCTTCTCTCTTGGTTTCTCACTCTTGATTGAAGGTTTGAGCTAGCAAACAGATTTCGAAATGAATTCTGTCGAAAGGAGAGGATTGAGAGGCTTGTGAGTGAGTGTGGAGAGCTCCGAGAGGTGGCTTTTTATAGTCGTGGCCAAGGTAGGCCGGCCGGCCGACCCCCCTCTGGGGCCCACCTGGTGTTCTTCCCTCCACTCAAAGATTGCTTCACTTCTAAGCAAGAATTTTTGTCCATACAAAGTTCAAAGTGTTTTGATACTTGGTTGAGTGGTTAGGAAGCAAAGTAGTAGTGATTCCAAAAGGTGGGTCCCGGCGGTGCAAAGTAATTACCATGCAGAAAATTTTAGAAAACTAAATTACTCTTATGCAATGAAAAATGATTATGAATGCAAAGATATTTTTGTGCCACCACAGTAAATATTCTTTCGGGTTTTTACACACCGTAAAAATTATTTACGCGGGCTTGAATTTTATATTTTCAAATTTTTATTTTGTTTTCATATGCATATGCATAAATGAAAATGCAAGAAAGTAAAGATGGATAACTACCGAGTTACCTCCCGGTGAAGGTTCGGGGTTTTAAGTCCACCGAATTGGACTTCTCCAAAGTTGTCATTCTGAAGGGGTTGTAGCCTTCCCTGAGGATGGTGCCTCTGGTGACTGTTGATCTCCCTCTTCACTTACCACCTTTGCTGTTAACTCAGGCTTTCTCTTGAATGGAAAACATTCTTCTTGTCCATTGATGTTGAGTCTCACTTCTCCAATTCCAACGTTGATGTGGGCATTTGCAGTACTCAGAAAGGGTCTCCCTAAAATGAGTGAAACTTTCAAGTCTGACTGCATGTCCAGTACCACAAAGTCAACTGGTATGAAGAACTCTCTAATCTTGACTAGCATGTCTTCAGCAATTCCTACTGGATAGCGGAGTGATTGATCGGCAAGTTGTAGGCACTTTGATGTTGGGACAAGTCTTGAATGCTGGAGTTTATGAAAAACTATCTTGGGCATCACGCTCACACTTGCTCCAAGATCACATATCACATTGTTGAAGTGTTGATCACCGATTGAACAATCGATAGTAGGGCATCCTGGATCCTTCTTCTTCTATGGAGAAGTGTTGAGGATGGCCGCACTACACTCTTCTGTCAGCTTGATCACCTCAGTGGTGGGCAATGGTCGTTTGTTATTGAGGATGTCTCTTAGATATCTTGCATAGGTGGGTACCTGTATAGAATCTAATAGAGGAATATTGATGTATAATTTTTGAATCACTTCAACAAACTTACTGAACTGCTCATCCGCTGTGGCTCTCCTCTTTCTACGTGGAAATGGTAGGTGGTTGGTGTTGTTGAAGGACCGAGAATGCAAAAGCACGGCGACCAGAGGCGGGGGGACGAATGGGAGCCTCAAAAATTTCTCTCGAAACTTCGGCCTTTGTCCCAAAAATCAACCCCTGAAAAGCTTCGATCGAATCATGATGCCCATGACCCTTGGAAGAGGGTGGATGATCCCTTGGATCACAGCGAGGCACCACAAAGCAAGAGCGAATCAAAACGCCAAAAGCACCAGCACAAGTTCGACCCCTGAAAACCGAGTCCCGAACGTAGATTGAATGCTACGTCGAGAAATCCCCAAATACCGATGCTAACAAGTAGCAAAGATACCTAGAGAGGTTCCTATGTCAACTCTAGGGCCAAACGGGAAGTCCGGAATCCAAGCGAAGAAGCCGGGAGAGCAAACACACTAAAACTCAACACTCAGCCAACTCGCGGACTGTCCGGGGTTGAGAGCGCGGACTGTCTGCCCAACGGCAGACTGTCCGGGCTCAGGTGGCGGACTGTCTGCCAGCCAAAAGAGCGAAACAGCAACGTTGTTGAACAGTCCCTGGACACTTCCCGGACTGTCCGCGACTTAGTACTGCGGACTGTCTGCGGGTGTTCCGAGTCAGCTCCAACAGCGCGGAGTCAGGCCACTGGTCTGGCCGACCCCGACGCGCGGACTGTCCGCGCCCCAACAGCGGACTGTCCGCGAACGAACAGAGAAGGCGATTTTGTTCGCCCCTTCCCCAAATCTCCTTCAAATCGATTCAAAACAAAATCCCTTGTTCCCAAACATGGAGAAGATGATCACGAGGTAGTTAGGAGACTATCCCCAAGAAATCATCCGCTCAAATAAACTCAATCAACGGGAATCGAAGGGGAAGAAGTATGAACCGAAAAAGCGCCACGAAAATTGAATCGACCCGATCTACTTGTTCGTGAGGAGTTAGATGAATTCCTTCGGTGGAAATGATCTCCTCACTATAAAGAACAAGTTGATTCAAGTGGATTTCTAAAAGACGCAGTAGAGAGGGAGATCGAGTGATGGGAAAATCGCGGAGAAACGAAGAACGCGAAGAACAAAGTCAAAACATGAATTGAGACATCGATCTGCAACCGTGTGGCTACCACACGCTACAACAGTGAGATTACGGTCTCACTTCCTCAAAATCTCAAGTACATAGAGTATGGTTCTCTGCGGATCTCAGTTGCTACAGCAGGGGATTGGGAGAGCAGGAAACCCTAAGTGTAGAATAGCAAATGACTGAGATAGGATGGGAGGTGGGTGTCTCCCTCTACTTATCCTAATTCTAGTTCCCACTCTACCCCTAACTAATTACAGAGCGAACCAACTAAACCCTAGGGTTATTCTGGACCAACTCGAAGTAGGTGTTGATCCGACGGCCACGCCCGCACAACTGGTAGCGTTGCCTCGACGCAACCTCACCCATTGCCGCACGTGCCGCCACCGCTCTGCTCGTCCTTTTCACGGACCTCACCCCTGGTTTTGAGGCCCAAATGGGAAACCAGCCTTCACGATCAACCCCCGGTTTTGAGGCCCGAACTGGGAAACCAGCCGTCCATCGCCTGAGTTTTGTGGCCCAAACTCAGAAACCTGCTAGCGCCCAGGTTTTGAGGCCCAAACCTGGAAACCGTCCTCAGCCCGAGTTTTGTGGCCCAAACTCGGCAAACCTGCAGCACCCAGGTTTTGAGGCCCGAACCTGGAAACCGTCCACCGGTGGTTTTTCTGTGGCTCAACCACCAAACCGACGCTGTAGAGGGGATGCACCGCCCGTGCACCCCGTCCACCGACACATGTCCCCAGGTCCTCGACCCGAGCAACACTCTGCCCCGCAAGTCTCCGCTCGTCGCTGTCCCAGGCCGTCAGCCACCACAGCTGATCCTTGGGCCACCGGTCCCTCAGTCCAAGCCTCACGTCCGCCCTTCACCGCTCCCTGGCAATCGGCACGGCACGTCTCTACTTGACCTTCACCTTGCCTTTGATCACTGTATCCGTGCTCGACACCTGCACAACACAAGCCAAAGAACATGCGCATTATCTCAGTTGACAATCACTCATCACTCGAGACTCAGCATACACCCATGTATCCGCAATCTCCCCCTTGATGAGTGCATTGTCAACTACCAACATAAATCATAATGAAGTAGAAGAAAGAGGAAGAAGGAGAAGTAGAGAACTCGTCCAAATGACCCAAAAACATATCAAAGCCAGAAGAAGGTCAAGTGAAAGAGCAAAACAACTTGGTCCCCAAAGACATGGGCAACGGCTCGACGCAACAAAGCAAAGCAAAGCTAGCCCTCAAGAAGAGGTAGAACCGGCTCAACACCGCTAGCAGAAAAGCTCGACACCAATTTAAAAATCAGTTGACAATCAAGCAAGATAGAACTAGCCCTCAAGAAGAGGCAGAACGGGCTCAACACCGCTAGCGAGAAAACACGACACCAACTGAAAGAATGCCAACTGAAAAGCAGAAGAGCTCGATACCTAATGGAGAGAAAATATGCAAAGTTGCTAGTCCCTCAAGAAAGAGGCAAAGGCTCAACACAACTAGCTACCAAAAATGCTCTGAACCAATTGGAAAAATGCTCCAAACCAATTGACAATTCATTAGACAAAAGCCCGAGCAAACTCCCCATCCAATAGATAAAAGCCCCAGCAAACTCCCCCTCCAATAGTGCACATGATTTGACAAATTTCTCCCCCTTAGTTGATAATGCACTATCAGGCAAACTTCTCCCTTTCAAATGCATATGAGGCAAAAATGCAAGTTAGCAGCTTCAAAAATATAGTCTAGAGAACGAAAAGATGCTCTACATAGTATAATTCCAATGACTCAATAATAAACATACATGCTAGCAAAGGCTCAAACTGATCACCAAATATGAAATATGAACATATAAGCAAAGTGAGCAGTTTTAGCCATTCAGAAAAGGATGTTCACGATCAAAATGGCACTGAACATGTATAGACAGGAAGTCAAACAAGTGCTAATCATGTATACAAGGTGAACTACCCCTAGCAAAGTTCAATCATCATGCTATAGAATGAAACATAGACTTGTGATTTCAGATTTTAATCGGAGTTGCAGCGGTGAAATTACACAACTTCAAAATTCAGCATGTGATTGCGAGATGTTGAAGGCGTGTCATTGCCTAACTTTTCAACCGAGCTAAGCCTATGCAGAAGCAATTAGAAGCTTAAAGCACCGGTTTCGGTCATAAACTACATAGCTCAAGTTTAACTCAAAAGTGCAATGAGAAACAGTCTCGATACCGTGATGTGTTGACAAGCAATCCCATCTCGATCTTTCCAATTCACTTAACTTGGTTCAATTTTATAACAGAATACGAACAGACCAAGCAAGTGAATGACTCAGAACTAGAGACATAGCAACCTAGCATATATGAAAAGCACAAGTGAATTCAACACATTCTACACATGCTAGTTGCATATCTCAATGGTGAACAATTTCAAGTTTTATGTTCATTAAGCAAATTCACCATTCATAAAATAGCTCAGCTCACAACATGTATCAGTGATCAGAAAGAGCATAAGCTACAAGCATCATCATATAGCATCGGAGTACATTAGACAGAGCATAATCACATTCTAAAGATTATATACATGAAGCTCAGAAAGTAAAGACGCATGATGAGATGCAAAGACTAACCAACCCAAAAACGAAAACAAAAACGAAAAAGAGTCAGTCTATGATACAGTAACCAAAATGTTTCCCCAATCTAAAAGGGAAAACACACACCAAGCTCACCTCTCAACCTAGCAAAAGTTGATTGGTCCAAAGGCTTGGTAAAAATATCTGCCAACTGATGATGAGTATCGACATGGCGAAGATCGATATCACCCTTCTCATAATGGTCTCGCAGAAAATGAAAGCGCACATCAATGTGTTTGGGCTTAGAATGCAGCACGGGGTTCTTAGCAACGCTAATAGCACTTGTGCTATGACAAAGCAAAGGAACGCGAGAAAAACTCAGACCAAAATCATGCAAAATGGCCATCATCCAAAGCAATTGAGAACAGCAGCTAGCCGCAACAACATACTCAGCCTCTGTGGTAGACTAGGCGACACTAGACTGCTTGCGAGAAGACCAAGATACAAGAGAAGAGCCAATAAACTGACAAGTCCCAGAAGTGGACTTGCGATCAGTTCGGCAACCAGCAAAATCGGCATCAGAATAACCGCAAAGGGAGAGGGTGGAGGAAGCAGAATACCAAATCCCAAACTCTGGAGTGAAGCATAAGTACCTCATAATGCGCTTGACCGCCTGATGGTGAGAGGTGCGCGGTGACGATTGAAATCGTGCACAAAGACACACCGCGAACTGAATGTCCGGGCGTGTCGCCGTCAGGTATAGCAGCGACCCGATCATACTCCGGTACTCCTTCCGGTCTACAACTTCTCCATTCACATCTGCATCCAGGGCCGTCGTGGTCGACATGGGTGTTGGAAGAGGCTTGGCCTCACCCATATCGAACTTCTTCAGGATGTCCTTGGTGTACTTGCCCTGGTGCACAAATGTTCCCTCTCGAGATTGCTTAATTTGCAACCCGAGAAAGAATGTCAACACGCCCATCATGCTCATCTCAAACTCCCTGCTCATTGTATCTGCAAACTTGGCAACCAAAGCATGAGAAGAACCACCGAAAATGATATCATCCACGTAAATCTGGACCAAGAGAGTGTCATTGCCTTGCTTGAGGAGAAAAAGCGTTTTATCCACACATCCCATTTTAAAACCCTTAGCAAGCAAAAAGGTTTTCAACCTATCATACCAGGCTCTAGGGGCTTGTTTCAATCCATACAAAGCTTTGTGAAGTTTAAAAAGATGGTTTGGAAACTTGGGATTTTCGAAACCAGGGGGTTGTTTTACATAAACCTCTTCTTCTATGTAGCCGTTTAGGAAGGCACTCTTGACATCCATTTGAAAAAGTTTAAACCCTTTGGATGCAGCAAAAGCCAAGAGTATCCTAATTGCCTCCAAACGAGCTACAGGAGCAAAAGTCTTCTCATAGTCTATCCCCTCCTTCTGACTATACCCCTGGGCTACAAGTCTGGCCTTGTTTCTCACAACATGGTCATCCTCTCCTTGTTTGTTTTTGAAAACCCATTTTGTACCAATAGGGTGACACTCAGGAGGAGGTGGAACCAAAACCCAAACCCGATTTCTTTCAAAATTTTCTAACTCCTCATGCATGGCATTGACCCAATTTGGATCAGATAAAGCATGTCCAACATCTCGGGGTTCAAAATCAGCAACAAATGCAGAATGAGCAAAGTGAGAGATTTGTTGTGACCTTGACCGAGTGACACATTCGTCGATGCTGCCGATCATATGTTGAAGTGGGTGTTGAAGGACCGAAAATGCTAAAGCAAGGCGACCAGAGGGGGGGGGTGAATGGGAGCCTAAAATTTCTTCTCAGAAATTACGGCCTCTGTCCCAACAAAATCAACCCCAAGAGCAAAGCCGACACACATGATGTCCACGACCCAAGAGAATGGGTGGATGTTCCCTAGGAACACAACGGGACACCACAAAAGCTCTCTCTTCCAAATCCACGCAAGTCAACTAGTGACAGGATGGAGTTTGGGTAACCTCAACCTCCCCCGAGCAACGCGAGGGGGATTCAGGCTTTTTCGCAAAGCGGGAAGCCCGGTTTCTGTAGAGCACAGAGTCGGGAATCCAACGCAAAAAGCGGATCTCAAATCGGAGCTCGAACCCAAAAGATACGGACGCAAACGCGTTCTGTCAGCACTGACCGGACTCTGAGGTGCGTCCGGTCAGGAACGATCGGACGCATCCGGTCAACAGAAACCCGATTCGGGAGCTCTCTGTGTTGGACCGGACTCTGCGTGGAGGTGCGTCCGGTCACACCTCAAGCATCCGGTCACGAGAAAATAGGCACAATGAATAGTGTGCTCGATGCGTCCGGTCACACAGTCATAGAGCGTCCGGTCAGTTCGCAAAGCCTGTTTCGCTCGGCCTTTCAACGATCGGACGCACGGGATAGCATCCGGTCGATAAGAGGCGTGCGTCCGGTCACCTCGCACTAAATGGACAGCGCAGGTGTTCAACGACCGGACTCTGGCTCGGTGCGTCCGGTCGCTATGAGGCAGCGTCCCGTCACCCCGACCAGTCCCTTGTTCGTCCACTGAATCGACCCGATCTCCCTCAAATCAAAAGCACTAATGCTCAAATTTCGTGTGAGGGGTCACAAGGATGTTAGTGAGCTACTCCTAAGAGATCATGGCTCGAACCTAACTCCAAATCGGTGAATCGAAGGAAACGGTGAGGAACGGGAAAGAACTCGATCCCAAAACTAAATCCGCCCGATCTGTGAGTTCGTGAGGTATTAGAGAAATTCCTTCGGTAGAAAGAATACTCTCACGAAGCTACACAAGATGGTTCAAACGGATTTGCGAATCTTCCCTCGAAACAAGAATTCTCGTGAAGAACGAAAGAGGGGAAAATGTGCAAACGCGAAGAACAAAATCGCAAGACAAATTAAAGCACGAATTTGATCCTTGGATTCAACAAGATGGATGATTGATTAAGCACTCGGTGTCGGGCTACAAGCCAATCCTAGCAACACAAAGCTTGGATGGCAAAAAGCTCAAGAACAAGAGCCAACTCTCCCTAACCCTAGCCTTCTCTCACAGGAACAAAGTGAGAGAGACACCGTCCAAGAATTCCAGGGATTCAGCTGCTCTAGCAGCCCCCCTCATATATATAGGCGCACGTCCGAAGACCAAAATGCCCTTACATTAAGCACTCAACCCAAATACCCCCAGGGGTAAAACCGTCCAGACTTGACAGTTTCGATCCGACGGCCACGCCCGCACATCCGGTAGCTTCGCCTCGACGCGACCTCCCTGATGCCGCCACGTGCCGTCACGTCGACCACCGCGCCTTCCTCGTGGATAGCTACGCCGCTGCGCCAGCCTCTCCACGCCGCCACGTGTCGATCGTCCTTTCGGACCACCCCCGGTTTTGAGGCCCAAACTGGTAAACCCGCCAGCCCAGGTTTTGAGGCCCAAACCTGGCAAACCGTCCACCCCGAGTTTTGAGGCCCAAACTCAGAAACCGGCCACCCCAGGTTTTGAGGCCCAAACCTGGAAACCGTCGATGGTAGCTTTTTGAGGCTCAGCTACCGAACCCGCACCGTAGACGGGATGTGGTTCGCACACCCCGACCACCGGCACCGATGCCGATGCATGTCCAGCCTCCACGCCGGGCACAATGCCTTCGCCATCCTCCTTGACTTGGTCGACGGCACTTGCGCCGCACGCAAGCCCGAGTCCGACCTCCGCCAAGTGGCACGACGCTACGTCTTCCTCCCGACTCCGCCGATGCATCGCACATCCCCATGTGCTCTCGCTCGTCAATGCCACGTGCCAGCTACCACAGCTGGTCCTCTGGCCCTCTGGTCCGTCAGTCCAAGCCTCACGTCCGCCCTTCACCGCTCTGGGTACATCGGCATGGCACGTCCGCCGCACGGCACGCCCATCCTTCACCGCTCCCGGTCCATCGGCACGACACGTCTCTACTTGACCTTCACCTCGCCATTGACCACTGTATCCGAGCTCCACACCTGCACATCAACACAGCCAAGAGACACATGTCGCACACGCACACCAACACAGAAACACCACACAACTCAACGCCACCGGTTAGTCATACACATTAAGCGCATAGCTAGATATAGACTCAACCGGGTAAAAGCCTCAAACCTTCCTCATCAAAGTCAATCATTCATCATATATGTTCTCAATCTCCCCCTTGATGAATGCATTGACTAACAATAAAACCAAAAAGGAAGGGTTTGAAGGCAAGCCTCATTCAAGTGCCCAAAAGCCAAGCAAAAGCAAACACAAGGCTACTTGAGATGAGGAAGGATCATGAAAACTCAAATTAAAGCTCTCGGTCCTGAAAGAAACGGGAAAAGTGGGCAAAGCCTCCATACAACCGAAGAGTCAAGATAAAACAAGAGTTTCATGAAATCCCAAAAAGGTACTAAAAAACCAATCTCATATAAATTGTCAAACAATCATCATAAAAGAAACCAAGGTACTTATCCACTTGAGTTCACTTGGGTCGAAATTTCTCCCCTTTTTCTTTCTCTTTCTCTTTCTCCCCCTTGATGATTGAATTGACAAAAAACTAGACACAAGAGATGGTTTGAGATACCAAAACCGAAAACTTGGTCCCCAAAGACATGGGCAACGGCTCAACGCAACCAAGCAAAGGATCGGAGCAATAACTCATCAAAGAGCAGAACTCGATCACACAGAGCAAAAGACTTGGTTCCCAAAGACATGCCCTCAAGAAAAGGCAGAAAAAGGGCTCAACACCACTAGCTCAAGGCTCGATACCAATTGAGGCTGAAACAATGCATCAGAATGCAACAAATCACAATCAGCCAAGAATTGGTGAAAACAGCTAGCTCCTCAAGACAGAGGCACATAGGCTCGACGTAACTAGCTGAAGGGTCCATACCAATCGAAAAAAATACCAAGCAAAAAACTGCTAGTCCCTCAGGATAGAGGTAAAACGGCTCAACACGACTAGCAGGCTCGATACTGACTGAGAAAGACCACAAGAGAAGCTCAACACTAAATGGAGCATAAACACTCGGAGCACGCGGAGAAGCAGCAAGACAAAAGCGACTCCCTCTGAAAGCAAGCCTATACACAAAAGCTATGCAACAAAGCTCATGACACCAATTGCATTCCATACCAAAAGATGGATACCAATTGAGACACATAAAAGAGCTATACCGAGTGAAGAAGAACATAAAAGAGCTAAACTCCCCCTTGCTCAAAGCTCTCCCCAAAATGCATGACTCTCCCCTTTGTGCCAACACTCAAGCTCCCCCTTGCAAACAACTTCTCCCCCTTGACAAAAGGGAACATGCTGAGGGGTTTTGAAATTTCAATACAAAGTTGACACAAACAAAAGACAAGACATCAACCAAAAGCATATGGGGGCAATGAAAAGCACTGAAAGTGACCACAAAGTGTATCGGAGCTGGGGGTATGTACACTAAGCTAAAAATGCACAATTTGCACAATGCAACAGCTTCAAGTGTATAGCAATCAGAATGAAAAGATGCTCAAAGGGTGCTGCCCTGAAAGTGTAGCAATCAATACAAATGCTAGCAAAGGCTCAAACTAGTCAAATGAATACGAAATATGAACAATTAGGCATATGAGCAGTTCTAAGCCATTCGAAAAGGTGTTCACCACTAAAATAGCACTTAGCATGAATAGACAGGAAATCGAGCAAGTGCTAACTCAAGTATAAAAGGTGAACTACCCCTAGCAAAGTTCAATCATCATGCAAAAGAATGAAGCATAAACTTGTGTTATTTTTCAAATTTTATCGGAATTTGCAGCGGTATTAACACAAGTTCAAATTAAAAGCATGTGATTGCGAGAGGTTGAAAGCATGGTCATTGCCTAACTTTTCAACCGGGCTAAGCCTATGCAAGAAAAGCAATTAGAAGCTTAAAACACCGGTTTCGGTCTTACACTACACGGCTCAAGTTTAACTCAAATGTGCAATGAGAAATAGTCTCGATACTGTGAGGTGCTGACACATGCAATCCCCTCTCGATCTTTTCATTTCACTTAGACTTGGATCAAATTTTAAGCATAGGGTAAATATGAACAATCCAAGCAAGTGAATGACTCAGTGCAAGAGACATAGCAACCTAGCATACAAAAGATAGCACAAGTGATCTCAACACATCCTACCCATGCTAGTTGCCACTCTCAATGGTGAACAAATTAAAAGTTTCATAGTTGATTAGTCAAGTTCACCATTTGCAAAAATAGCTTAGCTCATAACATGTATCAAGTGATCAAAAAGAGCCTAAGCTACAAGCATCATCATGAATAAACAGGGCATACCAAAAAGAGCATAATCTCATTCTCATTGCTCTAAACATGAAGCTCTAAAATGCACTAGTGTACATGATGAAATGCATGCAAAAGCTAGTCTATCAAGGACAAAGCAAAACTAGCCTAAAAAGGAAAACCCAAAGCAAAAGGGTATCAGAGAAGTCCAACTAAGATACAACAAGCAAAATGCTTCCCCAACTAAAAGGGAAACACACACCAGACTCACAAGAGAAGAGCCAAGAAACGCTCAAGCGACAACCAGCAAAATCCACATCGAAAAGACCACACAGCAGAAAGAGGCCAAAGAAGGAGTGTACCAAAAACCGAACTTAGAGGTGTGTCGGAGGTACCTCATGAAGCGCATGACCGCCTGCTGGTGTGATGCCCAAGGGGACGCCTGAATCTGTTGAACTCTGGGGCACCTGCCTCGCCGAAGTCGTCTCCCCCTCGCCTGATGCTGTCGCTCCCACAGGTGCAGCTAGTGCTCATAGGAGAGCTGCTCGAACGGAACCCCAAGTCGTGGAAGAAGTGGGATCGGGTCCGTGAGTCGAAATGCCCTCTCCAAGCTCCGGTTCTCCTGCACACTCAAAAGCAGAAGAGAACACAAGGCATCGGCTCATCTAGTGTGACCTCAAGGTCTCCACGAAAACGGTTAGTCACATAATAAGCATAAGGTGAACACTCAACAAAAGAGGCCTACCTATGAATGATACCGCAAGGAGAACTGAACTCATACTAGTTAAGACTACCATGCAACATGATAAAGCACTATGGAGCAAAATGCAACCTAGAGACATGATCAACCCAAACACAGCCTAAACCTCAACACGTGCTACAATGCAAGATACTGATAGCAATAGACCCAAAAGCATGTAACATGATAAAATTGTGGAAAGGCTAATGCTCAAACTAATCATATCAACAGGGCACATGTAGCTAACTAAAACTAGCACCTGAAAAGTGATACCAAATGAACATCATACCTATACAAGTAAAGCTTAAGGAGAAGTATGGTAAAGCATGGCATAATGTTCATGAGGATCACCAACTAGCATGAAAAGTGGAATAGCCACAAAAGCTGTACACAAAGCTAGCATGACATGATATACAAGAGATAGCACATGATAGACTAAACAAAACATGACACAAAAGAAAAATGTACATGTAGGGACTATACAAGTGAGCACATGAAAAACCATCTCATACCACAAGACATAAAACATGGATGTACAGGGTATGAGTGTATAAGAAAGCTCACCAGATAACAAAAGCCTCTTTGGAGGCAAATCTAAGCGGGATGCGGAGAACCATCAAAACTTGATCACATCTAAAAGACCAAGTTCCATTCGGCGCATGTTCTCCACCTCGCGTCCTCATATCTACACACAAGAGGACAAAGTAACCCGAGTCTTGGATCCCGAAGGGTTAAGCATCTACTTGAGAATCCAGGACTTGGTCACTAATCTCAACTTATCCTGTGGGTTAGCATGATGCAAATGTTGGTTCAAATGCAATTGTGAAACACCCTTGGAAGCATTCCTCAAAAGAACAACTTGAGGAGAAGAACGAGTCGTCCCACGGGACAAGAGGCAAACATGTTCCAAGATTTTTGTAGAAGAACCAATAGAAGCATCATGAAAAGCATGACATGGACCACGGGAAGAAGTACTAGAAGCATGTCCACGACCATGACCTATCCCACTAGAAAAGGAGTCATAAAACCCATCAACAAAGAGGGGCTTCTTACTAGGAGCACAAGCGTTCATGCCATGAGAAGGGCTATGAATAACCATCTTCCTAGAAGAGCGAGCTTGGCGCAAACGTTTTGCACGCCGATAGCAAAAGCTTTCTTGATGCCCATCTTTCTCACAAAAAGAGCAATGGTACAAAGGCCTACTGGAAGGCACACCATTCTCTGACAAGTGAGAAGTCCCTTGGGACTTAGAACAAGAAGCATTAACGTTCAACTTGGTGCCAACACTAGGAGCACACATGCCATGGGAAAGGCTACGCGGCTTCCTAAAAGCCTTAGCTCTAATACGTCGCTCGTGTTTGACACGGCGAAAACAAAAATCGAGCGAATGTCCATCCTTCTTGCAAAAGGTGCAATGGTAAACCGGATTGGGAGCACGAGTCCCAAAAATATGAGCAGCACCCTTGTCAAGAGAAGTCCCTTGGACATCACCCGAAGAAACAGCAAGGTTGGGAGTAGCTATGAAAGAGCTATCCGAAACCTTGGCACAAGTGCTATCGTCAAAAGACTCACGCGCAACATAAGAACTCAACTCTGGTTGAAAAGATGCAGACTTGGAAACATCAACATCGGAGTTGCAAGAAATGCGTGACTCAAAAGACTTAGCACAAAGGCTCTTGCACCTTTTGGCTAAAACCTCATTCTCAAACATGAGGTGATCACAAGTACCACAAGGAGTGTTTTTCAGATTTTCCATCTCCTCTTTTATGCACTCGGCATATGTGGTACGCAAGAGCTCAACTTCCCTCTCAAGGTTGGCACTCATATCATTGTGCTCAACCAACTTAGCGCTCACATCATCGCGCATTTGCTTCAAAACCAAAACTTCTTTTTCTAAATCCATGCATGATGTGCAAATGAAATTGGTGGAAGAAACATCACCATTCACATCAAGCAAAGAATCATGATTAGCACAAGAAGTATGACAAGCATCTTTATTCAAAGAGCACAAGCTACAAGGCCTAGCATTTATCTCAATAATTTCAGCCCTAGCATGCTCAAGTTCATCTACACATGTGGTGTGAGTCAATTTTAAATTATTAATTTCAGCAAGCAAAGACTCACAAGAATCACATGGTAGAGAAGCTTTTGACCTAAGCAAGGCTATTTCAGATTTAGCATAAACAAGTTCCTTGCGCAAGTCAAAGCAAACAAGACATGGTATGGAAGCATTTGATTTCAATATTTCATTTTCAGATTCTAAGCTAGCAAGCGAAAAGCATAGCTCATTATTCTTCCTAACCATGTCACTACAAGAGGAGCAAGGTAAAGATGCACTAGACTTCCAATGAAAAAGGCCACATTTTAACCTAGCAATGGAGCATTTCAATTTCTTGATCTTTCTATGCAAGGTATCACAAAGCTCATCATATCTCAGGTTATCATCACAACAAGCTTCAAATCGTTGGGACAAAATCCCAAGACTAGCGAGAAGTGTACCTTTCTTGGCCTTGCCAAGTTCACGTATACGATCCTCCGTTGAATGCTCATCATCACCTAGGAAGTCCAGCAAAGCTTCCACCTCACGTTCCGCCTCAAGAGCTGCACTCCTCCTTCTTGCCAAAGTGTCGTCCTCAATCGCATGTCCAAGACTCAATCCTAAGGACAAAGACACACTGGAAGAAGAACTTGGTGCCATTTCCAAAAGCACCGTTAGTGTTAGCCAAAACACAAGCTCAATACCTCGACAAGAAAAGTCAGAAACAACACCGCTCTCAAAAGGTCACCTTCGCGGATCCGGAACCGGTTAAGGTAGAGAGATCCTTAACTGGCTCCGATACCAATTGAAGGACCGAAAATGCTAAAGCAAGGCGACCAGAGGGGGGGGGGGGGTGAATGGGAGCCTAAAATTTCTTCTCAGAAATTACGGCCTCTGTCCCAACAAAATCAACCCCAAGAGCAAAGCCGACACACATGATGTCCACGACCCAAGAGAATGGGTGGATGTTCCCTAGGAACACAACGGGACACCACAAAAGCTCTCTCTTCCAAATCCACGCAAGTCAACTAGTGACAGGATGGAGTTTGGGTAACCTCAACCTCCCCCGAGCAACGCGAGGGGGATTCAGGCTTTTTCGCAAAGCGGGAAGCCCGGTTTCTGTAGAGCACAGAGTCGGGAATCCAACGCAAAAAGCGGATCTCAAATCGGAGCTCGAACCCAAAAGATACGGACGCAAACGCGTTCTGTCAGCACTGACCGGACTCTGAGGTGGGTCCGGTCAGAACGATCGAACGCATCCGGTCAACAGAAACCCGATTCGGGAGCTCTCTGTGTTGGACCGGACTCTGCGTGGAGGTGCGTCCGGTCACACCTCAAGCATCCGGTCACGAGAAAACAGGCACAATGAATAGTGTGCTCGATGCGTCCGGTCACACAGTCATAGAGCGTCCGTCAGTTCGCAAAGCCTGTTTCGCTCGGCCTTTCAACGATCGGACGCACGGGATAGCATCCGGTCGATAAGAGGCGTCCGTCCGGTCACCTCGCACTAAAGGACAGCGCAGGTGTTCAACGACCGGACTCTGGCTCGGTGCGTCCGGTCGCTATGAGGCAGCGTCCCGTCACCCCGACCAGTCCCTTGTTCGTCCACTGAATCGACCCGATCTCCCTCAAATCAAAAGCACTAATGCTCAAATTTCGTGTGAGGGGTCACAAGGATGTTAGTGAGCTACTCCTAAGAGATCATGGCTCGAACCTAACTCCAAATCGGTGAATCGAAGGAAACGGTGAGGAACGGGAAAGAACTCGATCCCAAAACTAAATCCGCCCGATCTGTGAGTTCGTGAGGTATTAGAGAAATTCCTTCGGTAGAAAGAATACTCTCACGAAGCTACACAAGATGGTTCAAATGGATTTGCGAATCTTCCCTCGAAACATGAATTCTCGTGAAGAACGAAAGAGGGGAAAATGTGCAAACGCGAAGAACAAAATCGCAAGACAAATTAAAGCACGAATTTGATCCTTGGATTCAACAAGATGGATGATTGATTAAGCACTCGGTGTCGGGCTACAAGCCAATCCTAGCAACACAAAGCTTGGATGGCAAAAAGCTCAAGAACAAGAGCCAACACTCCCTAACCCTAGCCTTCTCTCACAGGAACAAAGTGAGAGAGACACCGTCCAAGAATTCCAGGGATTCAGCTGCTCTAGCAGCCCCCCTCATATATATAGGCGCACGTCCGAAGACCAAAACGCCCTTACATTAAGCACTCAACCAAATACCCCCAGGGGTAAAAACGTCCAGACTTGACAGTTTCGATCCGACGGCCACGCCCGCACATCCGGTAGCTTCGCCTCGACGCGACCTCCCTGATGCCGCCACGTGCCGTCACGTCGACCACCGCGCCTTCCTCGTGGATAGCTACGCCACTGCGCCAGCCTCTCCACGCCGCCACGCGTCGACCGTCCTTTCGGACCACCCCCGGTTTTGAGGCCCAAACTGGTAAACCTGCCAGCCCAGGTTTTGAGGCCCAAACCTGGCAAACCGTCCACCCCGAGTTTTGAGGCCCAAACTCGGAAACCGGCCACCCCAGGTTTTGAGGCCCAAACCTGGAAACCGTCGATGGTAGCTTTTTGAGGCTCAGCTACCGAACCCGCACCGTAGACGGGATGTGGTTCGCACACCCCGACCACCGGCACCGATGCCGATGCATGTCCAGCCTCCACGCCGGGCACAACGCCTTCGCCATCCTCCTTGACTTGGTCGACGGCACTTGCGCCGCACGCAAGCCCGTGTCCGACCTCCGCCAAGTGGCACGACGCCACGTCTTCCTCCCGACTCCGCCGATGCATCGCACATCCCCATGTGCTCTCGCTCGTCAATGCCACGTGCCAGCTACCACAGCTGGTCCTCTGGCCCTCTGGTCCGTCAGTCCAAGCCTCACGTCCGCCCTTCACCACTCTGGGTACATCGGCATGGCACGTCCGCCGCACGGCACGCCCATCCTTCACCGCTCCCGGTCCGTCGGCACGGCACGTCTCTACTTGACCTTCACCTCGCCATTGACCACTGTATCCGAGCTCCACACCTGCACATCAACACAGCCAAGAGACACATGTCGCACACCAACACAGAAACACCACACAACTCAACGCCAATGGTTAGTCATACACATTAAGCGCATAGCTAGATATAGACTCAACCGGGTAAAAGCCTCAAACCTTCCTCATCAAAGTCAATCATTCATCATATATGTTCTCAGGTGTTGGCGCTGAATGTGTCGTGGCGCCTCCCGAGCTGAAGAAACCTCCCCGTCAACAACAGCTGGTGTCTCCTCAGCTACAAAAGGTACAGCCCGAGGTGGCGGATCCCACGGCCCCCAAGTAGTTGACGAAGAGGGATTGGGGCCGTGAGTCATCGTAGTAGAAGCCGATGCTTGCGGCACAACAGGTGGAGGTAGTGCTGGATCATCCATCCCTTCAGCACCCTCGTCCTCATCATCAAAAAGAGGCTCGCCAACCTCATGATCACCTGCATGCTCAAAACGAGAAGAAGGACAAACCATGGTTTTGTCGAAGGTGACATCGGATGTCTCCATGACTCGGTTAGTATCAAGGTTAAGTACATGATATGCACGAGTATGAGTGCCATAACCCAAAAATACACCGTCAGAAGAATGAGACTCAAACTTGTCCAAATTGCCTTTCTTGAGTATAAAACAGTGGCAACCAAAAACTCTAAAATAACTCACTTTGGGCTGTTTTCCAAAATGCAACTCATAAGAAGTCTTTTTCAAGAAAGCTCGGAGAAAAATGCGATTGGAAATATAGCATGCAGTGTTCATAGCTTGGCCCAATATCGCCTAGGAGTCCTATGCTCATCGAGCATCGTCCTGGCCATCTCTACAAGGGTCCGATTTTCCTCTCTACAACACCATTTTATGGCGGTGTGTAGGGGGAAGAAAACTGATGCTCTAAACCCAAAGAGTTACAAAACTTCTCAAAGTCCAAATTCTTGAATTCAGAACCATTATCACTATGAATAGCTCGCATTGAGTTCAAAGGGAACTCATTCTGAAGACGCAAAATCAGATTGCGAGCAAAGAGAAAGTCTCGGTCTTCTCAGCTAAAGAAAGACCCACGAATATCTCGAAAATCGTCAACAACAACCAGCACGTACCACTTCCCCCCAACCGAGCTCACCCGCCGGACCACAAGGTCCATGTGTAAAAGCTCTCCAGGGCGCTTAGTCATGACCTGAGTCACTGGATGGTGGGGAGCGGCGACCATCTTCCCATGTCTACAAGAATGGCAAACAAGATCCTTCTCCATGCACAACTTGGGCAATCCTCGAATTAGGCCAAGTGAGCTAAGCCTTGCAAGCAAGTCGAAGCTCAGGTGACCGAGTCTCCTATGCCACTTCCAAAGAACAGAGGAGGAAGGTCCAGCCAAAAGACAACAAGAAACTCCAAGTGACTCCGAGAAATTCGCACGAAAGACTTTCCCAAGGGCGAAATCAAACATACAAGATTGCCCTGAGGATCTAAAATGCGACTGAGATTCGAGTTAAAACGAATCTCATAGTCATCATCGAAAAGTTGCGAAACAGAAAGAAGGTTAAAATGCAAGTTAGAAACAAGAGCAACATCGCGCAACACAAAGTGCTCATTAACTCGCACCGACCCACGAGACAACACTTTACCTTTGCTATTGTCGCCGAAGGTGATAAACTCCTTTCCGGCAATTGGACTAAGACTGGAGAACCACTTGGCGTTTCCGGTCATATGCCTCGAGCAACCCGAATCCACCAACAAACGTTCTCCAATCGTTTTACCTACATCAATAAAAAGACATAGGGTGAGCATACGGTCCAACACTGGGGTGAGTAAAATGGGAATTATACCAGTGTTGGGCCGGCTGCTCAAAAGAACGGTTAGTAGCAAAACCATTCCTACCACGCCTACGGGGAAAGCGATCACCACGTATAGGAAAACGTGGTCCGCTAAGGAAGAGCGCCATCGCGATACTCAAAACGCGGTGGGGGAAACGCTCAACAGCAAAGCCACCGCCACGGGGTCCATAGCCTACAACTGCAGGCTCCCGCTGGGCACGTCCTCCTCGCGGCCTAGGCCTAGGAATTTGAGGTATAGGACCTCTAGGCCTAGCAGCACGCCTCTGAACATTCGGCACATGTACATCATGGAAAGGATGGTACATGTCCGTGTTGTTCATCTCCTTTGCACGGCGCTCCTCTCTCTTGCGCCGAAAGCAAAACTCCCTCAAGTGTCCATCTCTCCCACAGTGCTCACAATGGTACCTCACCGCTCTCATAGGGGGTTGTTGGTACTCACGGTAGTGGTGTGGATCACTTTGCCTTTCTGTGGCATGAGCTCCTCTTGGATAGGTGGCATGGTGTCCAGCTTGTTTTTGAGGTGGTTTGGTTTGGTTGGAGCCCATGTTTGTTTCTTGGGTGGAGCTCTCGGAGGTTCAACATACACTCCATCCTTGGTGTTAGGCTTGAGAGGCTCTTTGGGTGGAATCTTGGTAAGCTTGGGAGTAGTGGTGGAGTTGGGCTTCTCACACGGGTTCAGACCACTCGACTCTCCAATCTTGCCAAAAGATAAAGCACACTCAACACCCTGAGCAAAGCCTACACCTGGACCTCCAGCAGCACGCTTAAAGTGGGCAAACATCATCCCAAGCTGTGGCTCACCACAAGACACCCATGACAAGATGGTCCGAAGGTATGTGTTTTCTTCCTCGGTTTGCATCTTGTCATGCTTCACATTGGCTATCTCCATCTCCAGGCCCTCACACAAAGCACACCTAGCCACACAAGTGCTACTCGAGCTGGCCTTCTCAAGAGACACAATCTTGGCATTCTTCTCTGCCAACTCGGATTGCAAGCCTGCACAAGACTTGCACGCACCAAGCACTGAGGATCTAGCTCTAAGCTCATCCACCTCTCCAACCAACACAGCATACTTACTCTCAAAGTGAGAAGGTCAGTCATGTGCGTGGTGCACATCTCGCACTCACCCTCCTCAGAGACAACTACGGTGGACTTGGCAAACTCAAGCTCTTCACCGTATCCTCCCACTTCTGCCTAAATTCCTTCCGCTCTCTAGCAGCACGCCTAAGCAACTTATCATGACTCAGAAGGGCAGTAGTAAGTTTCTCGACCTCAGCAGAAAGCTCGTCGGGGGTCTGAGATACCTGGGAGGTGTCGTCGTCGTCGTTCTGAGGGATCTTCTCCAGCTGGCTGTCGACCTCCTTGCCGAGGCCCATGGTACAAAAGCCCTCATTGTCGGCGAAGAAGCAGAGGCCGTTCAGCTTGTCCTCGATCTTCTTCTTCTTCTCGGACTCGTCGTCGCTTGAGGTAGCGGAGTCGTCATCCAAGTCGTCGACGTCGCTGAGCGTGGCGAAGAAAGCACGCTGCTCAGCCTGGGCCTTCTCCAAGTACTTCTTCTTGATGTACTCCTTGTTGAAGACGCTCTTCCGCTTGTGCTTCATGGGGACGTACTTCTCCTTGCGCTTGCCATAGTCGTACTTGTGCCCATGATCGCCCTTTCCCGCCACTTGCTTGTTCTTCTTAGGGCAGTTGGCGATGAAGTGGTCCGGGTCACCACACTCAAAGCACCCAGCGCGTCCTCCTCCACGACGACGGTTCATGCGGTTGTTGTGAAACCGCGAGAACCGGTTGGCGAGCAAAGCCAACTCGTCGTCTCCCATGAACTCCAACTGCTCCTCTGTGACAGAAAGAAGAGAAGACAAAGCAAAGCCTCCAGAGGGGTTAGCAGAAGAGCCAGAAAGAAAAGCCATCGACGGGCCAGAAGGATTTTCATAAGAAGCCCTCGCCATGGCATCAATCTCACTGGACTTGAGCTTACTAAAGAGCTCGTCGCATGTGAGGGTCTCATAGTTAGACGATTCGATGATCGCCTGAACCTTCGAGTCCCACACCGACCGATCGAGAGTATGTAAAAGCTTCAAAGCCCTCTCATGATCGTCGAAAGGCAACAACTCCTTGTTCGCTCTCATCCTGTTGACAATCACCTGAAAGCGAGCGAATAAACTCTCTATGCTCTCGCCAGGCATGTGTCGAAAGTTCTCATACTCCGGCTTGTGCGACTCGTAGAGACGGGATTTGACTTGAGAAGTTCCCTCATGGAAGCGCATGAGGGTTGCCCAAATCTCACGAGCCGTGGGGAGATGAGAAACGCGATCAAACTCAGAAACACTCAAGCAGGAGAAAAGAGCATTACGGGCTCGGCTATTGGCATCGTGCTCATCGATCTGAAGCTGAGACACACGAGCAGCCAAGACCACGTAATCATCCTTGTTGCAAATCTCCCAGACAGAAGCACCCATGCTCTGAAGATAGGCCGACATGCGTATCTTCCAATACGCATAGTTCGTCCCATCGAAAAACGGCGGTTTGCCCACGCCGCGATCCATGTCGCCTTTAGTGGATCTGGAACCGGCTAAGGTGGAAGATCCTTAACCCGCTTCGATACCAATTGAAGGACCGAGAATGCAAAAGCAAGGCGACCAGAGGGGGGGGTGAATGAGAGCCTAAAAAATTTCTCTCGAAACTTCGGCCTTTGTCCCAAAAATCAACCCCTAAAAAGCTTCGATCGAATTGTGATGCCCACGACCCTTGGAAGAGGGTGGATGATCCCTTGGATCACAGCGAGGCACCACAAAGCAAGAGCGAATCAAAACGCCAAAAGCACCGGCACAAGTTCGACCCCTGAAAACCGAGTCCCGAACGTAGATTGAATGCTACGTCGAGAAATCCCCAAATACCGATGCTAACAAGTAGCAAAGATACCTAGAGAGGTTCCTAGGTCAACTCTAGGGCCAAACGGGAAGTCCGGAATCCAAGCGAAGAAGCCGGGAGAGCAAACACACTAAAACTCAACACTCAGCCAACTCGCGGACTGTCCGGGGTTGAGAGCGCGGACTGTCTGCCCAACGGCAGACTGTCCGGACTCAGGTGGCGAACTGTCTGCCGACCAAAAGAGCGAAACAGCAACGTTGCTGCACAGTCCCTGGACACTTCCCGGACTGTCCGCGACTCAGTACTGCGGACTGTCTGTGGGTGTTCCGAGTCAGCTCCAACAGCGTGGAGTCAGGCCACTGGTCTGGCCGACCCCGACCCGCGGATTGTCCGCGCCCCAACGACGGACTGTCCGTGAACGAACAGAGAAGGCGATTTTGTTCGCCCCTTTCCCAAATCTCCTTCAAATCGATTCAAAACAAAATCCCTTGTTCCCAAACTTGGAGAAGATGATCACGAGGTAGTTAGGAGACTATCCCCAAGAAATCATTCGCTCAAATCAACTCAATCAACGGGAATCGAAGGGGAAGAAGTGTAACACCCTAGGTGTTAAGCAACCCTAAAATGCATAACTTGACATAGCATGCGCATAACATCTCATCCTTTCATGTGCATTTGTGTGTATGAGTGTTTAAGTCCCTATTTAGTCTCTAGTATATCCATGTTTTGCTTACTGTTTCCAACCTAGTGCCTTAAACTAAAGTTGTAGACCTTGATAAAACAAACAACTTTGCTTAAAAGCACTTTCTCAGAAAAAGTTTTTGAAATGTGATTTCTTGCATTAGAAAAATGGATTAGGAGTAAAATTCTTTTTCTAAGCAGAATTTGGACTTGAGCCTTAAAGATGAATTGTTCTTTGCAAAATTCTAAGCAACTTTGCTTTTAGGACCTTTTCCTAGTTTGGCTTAGTTTGGGAGATATAGAGCAGCAAAGAAATTTCAAAAACCTCATTAGTTTAAACCTGTCAGCGGGCCCCACCTGTCGGTCCCTTCTCCCACCCCGCGCGCGCCGCTCACCTCCGCCGGCAGAAACCCTCGCCACCGCAAGACCGATCCACCGGCCGACCAAAACCGCCGCTCGTCGTCGCCCGCGGTTTGCGCAAGCCTCGCCACGTCGCCCCGTCGCCCTCTGCTCGCCCGCCGCGTGGCCGGCGATTCCTGACGCCGCCGCCCGGTCAGGAGCCGCCCCGACAGGAACCGGCCAGGTGCAATGCACCGAGCCCTCCTTCCCCTTTGCCTTCTCTCCGCCTCGCGCTTGCAAGCCAGAAGCTCGCCCAATCACTCGCTCTCTCACTCGCACGCTCGCCTTACTCCTCTGCTCATCTTCTCTAGTTCGCCAAAACCGCCGCCGCCCGCCGAACTCCGGCGAGCGATTGCTCGCTACTCGCCGCACCGCCGCCCGATTTCTCCAGTCAACTTCTCCGCCCTAACCTCCCCTTCCACCTGAGCGGGTTGGTTTTCCCCTCTTCTCCTCTCTAGCCGGCGGAACACCGAATTGAAGGACCGAGAAGCTACCCGAAAGCGACCAGAGGGGGGGTGAATGGGAGCTTCAAAAATTTCCTTTCGGAAACTAGATGCCACTGTCCCAAGATCAACCCCAAAATCGAAACCTAGAGCTTGCTAATGTCCACGACCCTAGATGTAGGGTGGATGCTTCCTAGAAGCACAGCGGGACACTAGACAACCCTAGAAAGCCAACCCAAAAGACGGAACTCAAATCCGATCAAGAACGAACGAACCGCGAACGAAGACGCGCGAAACTGCAGCGACCGGACTCTGGCCTGCGTCCGGTCAGCAGGGACCGGACGCGTCCGGTCGTCAGAAAACAGCTCTGGAGCTCTCTGTTCGCGACCGGACGCACGGAGCTCAAGCGTCCGGTCGTTCACTGAGCGCCCGGTCAGATGAGACAATGACACGGGAACAGTGCAAGCGTAGCGTCCGGTCGAAATGCAAACAGAGCGTCCGGTCGAGAGCGTCCGGTCAGTACGCAGAAAAGCTTGGCGCCGTGCTCAACGACCGACTCTGAAAGCGTGCGTCCGGTCAGCCCGACAGAGCGTCCGGTCACCCCGCGGCGACTGCACTGAAACTCCGGCGGATTCAACCCGATCTCCTCCCGAATCAAGTGCTCTAGGCTTGGGATTCGATCTGAGGAGTCACAAGGAGGTTAGTGAGCTATCTCTAAGAGATCATGGCTCGAACCTAACTCCAAATCGGTGAATCGAAGGAATTCGGGGGAAAGAAGAAAAAGAGACCCGAAACTAAAACTTGATCGATCTCCTAGACCGTGAGGTTAGAGATGATTTCTTTCGGTGGAAAGAAGTGCCTCACGATCTAGAGCAACTCAGTTCAAACGGAATCGTGAAAGATGGACCGAGCACAAAGATCAAGCGACGGGAAAACTCAAGGCACAAAGCAATCCGCGAAGAACATGATGAACATGAAATCAAAACGCGAATTGACACCAAGAGATGGGATCCAAGGTGAGGATACGGCCTCACTTCCTCGAATCAACAGTACACAGAGTGGAGTCTCTCTGCGGATCTCAACTAGCTAAAGCAGGGGTGTGGGAGAGTGGAAACCCTAGGAAATGAAAGCTCTAACTGAGATTGAGATTCGGGAGGAGGGTGTCTCCCCTAGACTACTTATACTAACCTAGCCTAAGTCTATTTCCTACTCTACCCCTCTCTACTCTAATTTACAGAGCGGACCAGCCTAACCCTAAGGCTATTCTAGTCCACCCGCTGGTGGTAGGTAGATCCGACGGCCACGCCCGCACGCGGTCTTCCGCGTCGCCTCACGCAACCTTTAGATCGCCGCCACGTGCCGCCACCACTCTGCACCCCCGGTTTTGCGGCCCAAACCGGGAAACCAGCCTTTTCCATCAGCCCCCGGTTTTGAGGCCCAAACCGGGAAACCAGCCTCCAGCCCGAGTTTTGTGGCCAAACTCGGAAAACCGTCCGCGCCCGAGTTTTGAGGCCCAAACTCGGAAACCGGCCCACGCCCAGGTTTTGAGGCTCAACCTGGAAACCGTCGCGCCCAGGTTTTGTGGCTCAACCTGGAAACCCAGCACCCAGGTTTTGAGGCCCAAACCTGGAAACCGTCCACCGTTGGTTTTTCCCGGGCTCTACCAACAAACCGGCGTCGTAGAGGGATGCACCGCCTGTGCACCCCTTCCACCGACATGATCGCACTTCTCCGCCTGTCGCTGTCGCAGGCTGCCAGCCACCACAGCTGATCCTCCGGCCTCCAGTCCATCAGTCCAAGTCCACGTCCGCCCTTCACCGTCCGATACATCGGCATGGCACGTCCGCCGCACGGCACGCCCATCCTTCATCGCGCCCGGTCCGTCGGCACGGCACGTCGCAACTTGACCTTCACCCGCCATCGATCACTGTCTCCGTGCTCGACACCTGCACAACACAAGCCAAAGAACATGCGCATCATCTCCATTGACAATCACTCATCACACAGAGACTCGGCATACACCCATGTATCCGCAATCTCCCCCTTGATGAGTGCATTGTCAACTCCACAACAAATCATGAATAAGAAGAAGGAGGTAGGAAGGAGTGGGAAGAGAAAACCCAACCAAATGACCCAGAAGCCTTAACAAAAGCCGAAGAAGGTCAAGTGGATGAAGCAAAACTTGGTCCCAAAGACATGGGCAACGGCTTGACGCAACCAAGCAAAGCAAAGCTAGCCCTCAAGAAGAGGTAGAACAGGCTCAACACCGCTAGCAGATAGCAATTGAAGATCGGAGGACAACAGAAGCAAAATGCTAGTCCCTCAAGATAGAGGCACAGAGGCTCAACACAACTAGCAAGAAAATCACTCCGAACCAATTGAAAATCAACCCAAACCAAATGGGAAAGCACACCAGACGATACCAATTGAAAGCCAAATGAAAAAACTTATGAAAGCTCATGAGAAGCTAGGAACGTTTGCTAGTCCCTCAAGACAGAGGCAACGGCTCAACACAACTAGCAAACTCCCCCTCGACAAATGCAAGCAACTAGGACAAAAGATTTTCAGGGCATATGATTTGCGTAAATTTCTCCCCCTAGTTGAAAATGCACTTATCAAGGCCAAAAGGTATCGGAGAAGCAACTTCTTCGCATAAACTCCCTCTGAACACAAGATCTCCTTCCACAATGCATATGAAGTCAAAATGCAAGTTAGGAGCTTCAAGTATATAGTCAAAAGAGTGCAAAGATGCTCTAATCAGTATAGCTCCAACATCTCAATTAAGCACTCAAATAGCAAAGGCTCAAACTGATCACTTATACGAAATATGAAGCATATGAGCATGTGAGCAGTTTTAAGCCAAAAGGATAGTCACCATCAACATAGCACTAGACATGTATAGAAGGAATCCAAACAAGTGCTAAGCATATATACAAGGTGAACTACCCCTAGCAAAGTTCAATCATCATGCATAGGAATGAAGCATATACTTGTGATTTCAAATTCATATCGGAGTTGCAGCGGTAAAAGAATTCACAAGTTCATTTTTAGCATGTGATTGCGAGAGGTTGAAAGCTTGTCATCGCCTAACTTTTCAACCGTGCGAAGCCTATGCCGAAGCAATCAGAAGCTTAAAGCAACGGTTTCGGTCATACACTACATGGCTCAAGTTTAACTCAAAGTGCAATGAGAAACAGTCTCAATACCATGAGGTGTTGACAAGCAATCCCATCTCGATCTTTTCAATTCAACAATACTTGGTTCAGATTTTAAGCAAGTTATGAACAACCAAGCAAGTGAATGACTCAGAACTAGAGACATAGCAACCTAGCATATATGAAAAGCAGGAATGGACTCAACACACCCTACACATGCTAGTTGCATATCTCAATGGTGAACATTTTCAGATTTATATACATTAGGCATAATTCACCATTCCAAAAAATAGCTCGCTCATAACATGTAACAGTGATCAGAAAGAGCATCAGCTACAAGCATCATCATAAGTATCGGAGCAATACTAACAAGAGCATAATTACATTCTAGTGAATATAGACATGAAGCTCAGAATGTAAATGCGTATGCCCGACACAAAACTGAAGGAAAGAAGATACCAAAAGGAGAGACTCAAGAAACTCAAAAGAAAAGAGCCTCACAATAAAAGAGTCAGTCTGTACATCTCAAAATGCTTCCCCCATCTAAAAGGGGAAACACACACCAAGCTCACCCCTCAACCTATTAAAGGTTGATTCGTCTAAAGGCTTGGTGAAAATATCAGCCAATTGGTGATGAGTATCGACATGGCGAAGGTCGATATCACCCTTCTCCTGGTGGTCTCGCAAGAAATGAAAGCGCACATCAATGTGTTTGGTTTCGAGTGAAGCACAGGGTTCTTAGCAACGCTAATGGCACTCGTGCTGTCACAAAGCAAAGGAACTCGAGTAAAGCTCAAACCAAAATCACGCAAAGTGGCCATCATCCAGAGTAACTGGGAACAGCAGCTAGCCGCAGCAACATATTCAGCCTCCGTGGTAGACTGAGCGACACTAGACTGCTTGCGAGAAGACCACGACACCAGAGAAGATCCAATAAACTGGCAAGTCCCAGAAGTGGACTTGCGCTCAATGCGACAACCAGCAAAGCAAATCAGCATCAGAAAACCACAAAGCGAGAGGGTGGAGGAAGCAGAATACCAAATCCCGAGCTCGGGCGTGAAACGAAGGTACCTGAAGATGCGCTTCACCGCCTGACGGTGAGAAATGCGTGGCGAAGCCTGAAAGCGCGCGCACAAGCACACGGCGAACTGAATGTCCGGCCGTGTCGCCGTCAGGTAGAGCAGCGATCCAATCATGCTGCGGTACTCCTTCTGGTCCACTGCTTCTCCATCCGTGTCGGCATCCAGGGCAGTCGTCGTCGACATGGGCGTCGGAAGAGGCTTAGCCTCACCCATGTCGAACCGCTTCAGCAAGTCCCTTGTGTACTTGCCCTGGTGCACAAACGTCCCCTCTCGGGATTGCTTAATTTGCAACCCGAGAAAGAAAGTCAGCTCGCCCATCATGCTCATCTCGAACTCCCTGCTCATAGTATCTGCAAACTTGGCAACCAAAGCGTGAGAAGAACCACCGAAAATGATATCATCCACGTAAATTTGGACCAAGAGAGTATCTTTGCCTTGCTTGAGGAGAAAGAGCGTTTTATCTACACATCCCATTTTAAAACCCTTAGCTAGCAAAAAGGTTTTTAATCTCTCATACCAGGCTCTAGGGGCTTGTTTCAAACCATACAAAGCTTTGTGGAGTTTAAAGACATGGTTTGGAAACTTGGGATTTTCAAAACCGGGGGGTTGCTGGACATAGACCTCCTCCTCAATATAGCCGTTTAAGAAGGCACTCTTGACATCCATTTGAAAAAGTTTGAAACCCATGGATGCAGCATAAGCCAAGAGTATCCTAATAGCCTCCAAACGAGCTACAGGAGCGAAGGTCTCCTCATAATCTATTCCCTCCTTCTGACTATAACCCTTCGCTACAAGCCGGGCCTTGTTTCTCACAATGTGGCCCTCCTCTCCTTGCTTGTTTTTAAAAACCCATTTTGTCCCAATAGGTTTACAGTCAGGAGGTGGTGGCACTAGAACCCAAACCCGATTTCGCTCAAAGTTCTCTAGCTCCTCATGCATGGCATTGACCCAATCCGGATCCGTCAATGCGTGTCCAACATCTCGGGGCTCAAAAGACGCAACAAAAGCAGAATGAGCAAAGTGCGAGATGTGCTGTGACCTGGAGCGAGTAACTCGCTCGTCGATGTCTCCGATCATCTGTTCAGGGGGGTGCTGGCGCTGGATGTGTCGTGGCGCCTCCCGGGAAGAAGTAACCTCCCCCTCAACAGTAGCTGGTTCCACCCCGGGTACAAAAGGTACCGCGCGAGGTGGATTCCACGGCCCCCAGGAAGAAGACGTCTCGGGGCCACGGGTCGTCGTCGAAGCCGCTCCCGGCGGCGCGGCAGGCGGAGGGGGTGCTGGATCATCTATACCTTCAGCACCCTCTTCCTCGTCATCGAAAAGAGGCTCTCCAACCTCGTGATCACCTGCACGCTCAAAACGAGAAGAAGGAGAAACAAGAGTCTCGTCGAAGGTGACATCTGATGTCTCCATGACTCGGTTAGTGTCAAGGTTAAGTACACGATAAGCTCGAGTGTGAGTGCCATAACCCAAAAACACACCGTCAGAAGAACGAGACTCAAACTTGTCTAGGTTGCCTTTTTTCAATATAAAACAGTGGCAACCAAAGACTCTAAAATAACTCACCTTGGGCTGGCGACCAAAACGCAACTCATAAGAGGTCTTCTTCAAAAACACTCTCAGAAAAATGCGATTCGAAATATAGCATGCAGTGTTCATAGCTTCGGCCCAATAGCGCCTAGGAGTCCTATGCTCATCAAGCATCGTCCTGGCCATCTCAACAAGGGTCCGATTCTTCCTCTCTACAACACCATTTTGGGGTGGTGTATAGGGAGAAGAAAACTGATGCTCCAAACCAAGGCATTTACAAAACTTCTCAAAATCCGAATTTTTAAACTCGGAACCATTATCACTTCTAATCGCTCGCATCGAGTTCAAAGGGAACTCGTTCTGAAGACGCAAAATCAGATCGCGAGCGAAGGAGAATGTCTCGGACTTCTCAACTAAAAAGAAGACCCACGAATACCTCGAAAAGTCGTCAACAATAACAAGCACATACCACTTCCACCAACCGAGCTCACCCGAGCCGGACCAACAAGGTCCATATGCAAAAGCTCTCCGGGGTGCGAGGTCATAACCTTGGTCAAAGGATGGTGGGGAGCAGCAACCATCTTTCCATGCCGGCAAGCATGGCAAACTAGATCCTTCTCCAACGAAAGCTTGGGCAATCCTCGGATTAAGCCAAGTGAGCTAAGTCTTGCAAGCAAGTCAAAACTCAGGTGACCGAGCCTCCTATGCCACTTCCAAAGATCAGAAGAAGAAGGACTAGCCAAAAGACAGCGAGAAGATCCAAACGACTTTGAGAAATTCGCGCGAAAGACATTCCCAAAGGGTGAAATCAGACATACAAGATCACCCTGAGGATCTAAGATCCGGCTAAGGTTCGGTTTGAAACGAATCTCATAGCCTTCACAAAAAGTTGCGAAACAGAAAGCAAGTTGAAATGCAGGTTAGAAACAAGAGCAACCTCGCGCAACACAAAGTGCTCATTAACCCGCACTGCACCAACGGACAATACCTTGCCCTTACCTTTGTCGCCGAAGGTTATGTACTCTTTTCCGGCGACCGGACTATGGCTGGAGAACCATTTGCATTTCCGGTCATGTGCCTCGAGCAACCGGAATCCACAAGCCAAATGTCCTCCAACCGCTCCTCCTACATCAATAAAAAAGACATAGGGTGAACATACGGTCCAACACTGGGGTTAGTAAGATAAGAAGGAAACCAGTGTTGGGCCGGCTGCTCAAAAGAACGGTCAGTGTAAAAACCATCCTGTCTGGGGGATAGCGATCACCACGCACAGGAAAACGTGGTCCGCTGGGGAAGAAGCGCTCACCGCGAAACTCTACCTGCGGTGGGACAAGGCGCTCAAAAAGCCTCCGCCACGGGGTCCGTTACCTGCAAAAACAGGACCTCGTCGGGCACGCTCTCTACGAGGTCTACGCCTAGGAGCCTGCTGCTCAACTCTAGCGTCTCTCCTCGGAGCTCTCTCCTGCCTAGGCCTCACAAACTGAGGTGCTCTCACCTCTAGGCCTAGTCTCCCTCCTAGGGGCTCTCTCCTGCTGCCTAGGCTGGGTATGCTTCCCTCCAGACCTAGCAGCTCTCCCCTGAGGCTTCGGAGCATGTCCACCACGAGCTGGGTGAAACATGTCCGGGTTCTGCATCTCCCTAGCTCGGCGCGCCTCTCTCCTGCGCCTAAAGCAGAACTCACTCAGGTGACCATCCCGCCCACAAAAGTCACCTGAAACCTCACCGCGCGGCAAAGGGGGTTGTTGGTTTGCAGGGATGTGGTTATGGTCACCTTGGCCTTGCCCTTCTGTGGCAACTCCTCTCGATGGGTGGCATTGTGTCAAGCTTGTTCTTTAGGTGATTGGGCTTGGGTTGTGCCATTGTGGATTCTGGGTGGAGCCTTGGGGGTTCAACTACAACTCCATCTCTTGGTGACAGGCTGGCAGGCTCTTTGGGTGGAAGCTTGGTTAGTTTGGGAGTAGTGGTGGAGTTGGGCTTCTCACAGGGTTCAGACCACTAGACTCTCCAATCTTACCAAAGCTGAAAGATCAACACTCTGGCCAAGACCTACACAGGAGCCCCAGCAGCTCGCTTGAATTGGGAGATCATCATCCCGAGCTGAGGCTCACCACAAGACACCCATGACAAGACGGTCCGAAGGTATGTGTTTTCCTCCTCGGTACGCACCTTGTCATGCCTCACATTGGCCATCTCCTGCTCCGGCCCTCACACAAGCACACCTCTTGACACAAGTGCTATCCGAGCCGGCCTTCTCAAAAGACTCAAGCTTGGCATTCTTCTCTGCCAACTCGGATTGCAAGACAGGACAAGTCTTGCACGCACCCAACAGCTGCGGTCTAGCTCGGAGCTCATCCACCTCATCTACCAGCGCAGCATACTTTACTCCTCAGAGTGAGAAGATCCGTCATGTGCGCGGCGCAACTCTCGCACTCAACTCCTCCGACACAACCACGGTGACCGAGCGAACTCAAGCTCCTTCACCGTGTCTCCCCACTTCTGCCTAAACTCCTTGCGCTCTCTAGCTGCGGCACCCTAAGCACTTGTCTTGACTAAGGAGGGCAGCAGTCAACTTCTCAACCTCGGAGGAAAGCTCGTCGTAGGTGAGAGATACCTGGGAGGTGTCGTCGTCGTCGTCGTTCCGAGGGGTACGCTCCGGCTCGCCGTCGACCTCATCTCCGAGCGCCATGGTACACCTCCTTCGTCGCCGGCGAAGAAGCACAAGCCGTTGAACGTGTCCTCCAGCTTCTTCTTCTCGGACTCGTCATCACTCGATCGAGCGGAGTCGTCATCCGAGCCGTCGACATCGCTGAGCGTGGCGAAGAACGCTCGCTGCTCAGCCTGCTGCTTCTCCGTACTTCTTCTTGATGTACTCTTTGTTGAAGCCGCCCCGCTTCTTGTGCCTTGGGGAACGTGCTTCTCCTTGTACTTGGAGTCGCGCCTGTGGCCGTGATCGCCCTTCCCAAGATGCTTGTTCTTCTTCTTGGGGCAGTCGGCGATGAAGTGGTCGGGGTCGCCGCACTCGTAGCAAGCATCCGTGCGTCCTCCTCCGCGACGACGGTTCATGCGGTTGTTGTGGAACCGCGAGAACCGGTTGGCAAGCAAAGCCAACTCGTCGTCTCCCAAAGACTCCAGCTGGTCCTCTGTCACAGAAAAGAGAGAAGAAAGCGCAAAGCCAGCTGAGGGTTAGAGGAAGAGCCGGAAACCAAAGCCATGGACGGCGAGAAGGATTTTCAAAAGAAGCCCTCGCCATAGCATCAATCTCACTGGACTTGAGCTTACTGAAGAGCTCGTCGCAGGTGAGGGTCTCATAGTTCGGCGATTCGATGATTGCCTGAACCTTGAGTCCCACACCGAACGGTCAAGAGTGTGCAAAAGCTTCAAGCACGCTCATGATCGTCAAATGGCAACTGCTCTCTGTTAGCCCTCATCCTGTTGACAATCACCTGAAAGCGAGCGAATAAACTTTCTATGCTCTCGCCAGGCTGATGTCGAAAGTTCTCATACTCTCTCTTGAAACGACTCGTAGAGTCGGGTTTTGACTTGAGAGGTGCCCTCATGAAAGCGCATGAGGTGTCCCAGATCTCCCGAGCCGTAGAGAAGTGAGAAACGCGCGATCAACTCACCCATGCTCAAACAAGAGAAAAAGAGCATTACGGGCTCGGCTATTGCAATCGTGCTCATCGACCTGCTGTTGAGTCACACGAGCAGCCCAGACCACGTAATCAGGGGAGTTGCAAATCCCAGATCGAGCGCCCAAGCTCTGCAAATAGGCCGACATACGTATCTTCCAATACGCATAGTTCGTCCCATCGAAACAGGGCGGTTTGCCCCCGCCCATCTGTCGCCTTCGGTCGGATCGGTCCGGCTCGGAAAGGCTAATGGAAATCCTTAACCCGCTCCGATACCAATGAAGGGACCGAGAAGCTACCCGAAAGCGACCAGAGGGGGGGTGAATGGGAGCTTCAAAAATTTCCTTTCGGAAACTAGATGCCACTGTCCCAAGATCAACCCAAAATCGAACCTAGAGCTTGCTAATGTCCACGACCCTAGATGTAGGGTGGATGCTTCCTAGAAGCACAGCGGGACACTAGACAACCCTAGAAAGCCAACCCAAAAGACGGAACTCAAATCCGATCAAGAACGAACGAACCGCGAACGAACGCGCGAAACTGCAGCGACCGGACTCTGGCCTGCGTCCGTTCAGCAGGGACCGGACGCGTCCGGTCGTCAGAAAAAGCTCTGGGAGCTCTCTGTTCGCGACCGGACGCACGGAGCTCAAGCGTCCGGTCGTTCACTGAGCGTCCGGTCGATGAGACAATGACACGGGAACAGTGCAAGCGTAGCGTCCGGTCGAAATGCAAACAGAGCGTCCGGTCGAGAGCGTCCGGTCAGTCCGCAGAAAAGCTTGGCGCCGTGCTCAACGACCGGACTCTGAAGCGTGCGTCCGGTCCAGCCCGACAGAGCGTCCGTCACCCCGCGACTGCACTGAAACTCCGGCGATTCAACCCGATCTCCTCCGAATCAAGTGCTCTAGGCTTGGGATTCGATCTGAGGAGTCACAAGGAGGTTAGTGAGCTATCTCTAAGAGATCATGGCTCGAACCTAACTCCAAATCGGTGAATCGAAGGAATTCGGGGGAAAGAAGAAAAAGAGACCCGAAACTAAACTTGATCGATCTCCTAGACCGTGAGGTTAGAGATGATTTCTTTCGGTGGAAAGAAGTGCCTCACGATCTAGAGCAACTCAGTTCAAACGGAATCGTGAAGATGGACCGAGCACAAGATCAAGCGACGGGAAAACTCAAGGCACAAAGCAATCCGCGAAGAACATGATGAACATGAAATCAAAACGCGAATTGACACCAAAGAATGGGATCCAAGGTGAGGATACGGCCTCACTTCCTCGAATCAACAGTACACAGAGTGGAGTCTCTCTGCGGATCTCAACTAGCTAAAGCAGGGGTGTGGAGAGTGGAAACCCTAGGAAATGAAAGCTCTAACTGAGATTGAGATAGGGAGGAGGGTGTCTCCCCTAGACTACTTATAACTACCCTAGCCTAAGTCTATTTCCTACTCTACCCCTCTCTACTCTAATTTACAGATCGGACCAGCCTAACCCTAAGGCTATTCTAGTCCACCCGCTGGTGGTAGGTAGATCCGACGGCCACGCCCGCACGGCTTCCGCGTCGCCTCCCACGCAACCTTTAGATCGCCGCCACGTGCCGCCACCACTCTGCACCCCCGGTTTTGCGGCCCAAACGGGAAACCAGCCTTTCCATCAGCCCCCGGTTTTGAGGCCCAACCGGGAAACCAGCCTCCAGCCCGAGTTTGGTGGCCAAACTCGGAAACCGTCCGCGCCCGAGTTTTTGAGGCCCAAACTCGGAAACCGGCCCACGCCCAGGTTTTGTGAGGCTCAACCTGGAAACCGTCGCGCCCAGGTTTTGTGGCTCAACCTGGAAACCCAGCACCCAGGTTTTGAGGCCCAAACCTGGAAACCGTCCACCGTTGGTTTTTCCCGGGCTCTACCAACAAACCGGCGTCGTAGAGGGGATGCACCGCCTGTGCCCCCCTTCCACCGACATGATCGCACTTCTCCCGCTTCCTGTCGCTGTCGCAGGCTGCCAGCCCACCACAGCTGATCCTCCGGCCTCCAGTCCATCCAAGTCCGTCCACGTCCGCCCTTCACCGCCTCCGATACATCGGCATGGCACGTCCGCCGCACGGCACGCCCATCCTTCATCGCGCCCGGTCCGTCGGCACGGCACGTCGCAACTTGACCTTCACCCGCCATCGATCACTGTCTCCGTGCTCGACCCCTGCACAACACAAGCCAAAGAACATGCGCATCATCTCCATTGACAATCACTCATCACACAGAGACTCGGCATACACCATGTATCCGCACGAATGCCGTTCCAGATTCTCCTCGCCTGGCCGCCGCCATGACCAAGCTTGGTACGGCCCTTCCTGGCAAACCATCTCACCAAGCCTTTTCCCACCTCCTCTACATCTGTAGTTGTTAGGGTATATGGAGACCCTTCTTCCATTTTCGACCGGAACATGGTCAGCCATGCCTGGCCATGTCCGCCGCGGAACCGCCGCCGTGCTGGCGCCGTGGCAATGCCGAAGCCGGCAAGCCTTGAATAGCATCCTCAGTGGTAGCTTATGCGTGTGTTGGGCTGAATGCTCCCGCCGCCGGCCCCTGGTTGACAGCAAGCCGCGCTATGAGTTGCTACTCCGCTGGCCTCACCATTGCCGCCGTCGAGCTTTCTCCGGGATGCTCTGGCCATGAGACCTAGCCGACCGTGTCTGCCTTACTATGGTGATCTAGCCGTGTAGTTGGTGTCGCCAGAACCCTCGCCGCCGGCGATGGCGGCGAGATAACGCCGGTCAACTCCGGGAGAGCTGTGTGCCTCTGTCGCGTGGCCCGTTGACCATGGCAAGTGAGTCCTCTGACCAGCGGGGCCCATTGACAGTGAGAGAAGGGGGAGAAGAAGAGAAGTTGGGTACGCTAGCGCTCGGGATAGCCGGTGCGTATAGCGGTTTTGTTTTGTGTCTGCTCCGGGTGTCCGTAGCAGTTTAGGTTAAGTTTCTTTTTAAAATCAGTTTTTTAGAAATGGGTTAAAAGCTTCAAAATTCATTCAAGGCTCATTTTAAGTCCCAATCCTGTGAACAAAATTTTTTGTATAAGAATGAATAGATCTACCTGTGAAAAATGTTAAATGCATTTTTGGTGATGTTATTATATGCAGATTTAATAAGTTAGGAAATTGCTGTTAACTGGAAAATGCATAACTAATTCTGTATAGCTCAAAAAAATGTGATTTCAGTTTTGTTAGGTTTGTGTAGATGAGTAGTTTTAGGGAAAAATATAATATGGAGATGTTCTGTGAAATACTTTTGCAGTAGCAATTAAAATGGTTAAATGGTGTTTTCTTGTAAATTTGTAGTAATTAAAATATGATGAATGGGAACCTAAGAATTTTGTGGACTGCTCTTGTGCTATGAAGTTATGAGAAAAATGTGAAATCTGTTGCTTGACACTTTCTGTTGTGAGGTGTAGTTCAAAGCACCTGTTCATCATGGTATTTTTTTTTTATAGGAGGCAGTGTTTAAATCCAAATGGCTTAAAATTTGGACAGTGGACTGTTGTGCATGTTATCAATCTAGGGTAATTTTTGTAGATTTTTTTGAAGCTGTCTAGAATGGTTGCTGATAGGCATGATAAATAGGTTTATTTCAGCAAGTAATTAGATGAGAATAAATTGATTAAGTAGGTGTTGTTGTGGTATTCACATCTTAACAAGTTAATTAGGAGGTTAAATGGTTGGTTAGATGTTAAGGTCTTTTATAACCATTAAGATGATGTTGTACTACCTTGTTGAAGAAAATGAAGTAGATGACATGTGTTTATCTCCTGATTGTTGTTAGTCCTGTGCATCACGTATGCATTCTATATGCATTCATCCTAGTCATACATATTACACATCATACAGGATCAACGGAAGAGACCCAGAGCCAGCCGTCGCAGGAAGAGCCGAACCAGGAGGAGACCCTGACCGAGGAAGCCGGAGGGACCGACGTCAAAGAACTGCCCGAGTGCCGCGACCACCGTCCATTTGACTTTGAGAAAGGCAAGCCCGGAGCATTCTAACTCCTACAGTTTGCAAACGTTTTATACTTTAACCGGTTAATGACTGTGCATTAGGTTATAGGAATTGGTTGCTACCGTTGATGCATTATTACTATACCTTGTCCACCAGCAATTATCATCTCGATATCCCTCTTTAGGTCTAGGCTCGTATTATGCTTAGCCTTGCTTAGACCGGTAAAAGTCAGGTGATTTCCTGTCTCCCGCAGTAGGTGGACACTGATCATGATTAGCCTATGCTATCATGGAGATAACCATGTGATAGTTAATTTGAGACAGAGGCGGGATGTAAGAGCAGCAGGACATGGGTTCTGTGTGCTAGTAGTCTCCCGTCTGTGTCGTATAGGACCCGTTCAGGAATATCCCTTCAGTCAAATTGAACGCGTCGATCACTTAACGGAGTAGGTCGGAGTACCTCCCGTGAAGCCGAGTAAGGTTATTCGAGTCGGTGATGGAGATGTTGACGCCTAACACCCGGGCCTCAGCTGTACCGTGGGCAAATATTCTGATCAACCTGGCATGGTCCGAGGGCAGGCAGGGCCTGATCGACCTGGCATGACCGTGGGCAGCTATAGCTTGAGCGACCTGGCACTGAGATAACCCCCGGTGTAGAAGGGCCCATGGCCGTCCCGCGAGTTGTGTTCTCGAATCTCCTGACTCGTAGCTTACGACTGCCGTAGCCGGATGTGCCGGGCGAGTGTGAGACATTTTATCCCCAGCTGGGTAGGAATCGATTATAATCGCCATCGCTCCTGGAGAGTGAGCAATTGACTGTAGACCATCGCCCGTAGAAATGGTTATGATGTTGAATCTGAAAGGCTATTGATAAAATAGTCACTCTTGCTTGAATAAGTAGTCAAGTGCTTGTTTAGATCAGGAGCAAACCTAGTAATGTAGCACTAATTACTAAAAAGTGACCGCCACCACCCTAAGTTGAGTTTTACTACAAAAAGGTTCATGCAAAAGGTCTGTATAGCCAACCCCACCTATATAGCCTACATGATCCTTGGAGTCTCATTATTTCTGGTTTATGACGAGTAAGTCTAGCTGAGTACCTTCTCGTACTCAGGGTTTTATTCCCTTGTTGTTGCAGATAGCCACTGCTTCTATGGCTACTGTGAGAACTGCCTGTACCCGGTTACGGGAGATGACTAGACCAGGGGCATGGTCACCACTTATCTTATCTGATGCTTTTGGGAACCTGGTCAGAAAAATGGCACTGTATTGAGAACAATCCAAACTTATGTTTAAGACTATGTTGCTTCCGCTACTATTCAAAAACTATGGTTTGTAATTTTGTTTCGTACTCCGATGTATTTGAACTATGTGCAACTGTGATGTAACTTGTGGGCATGTCGCTGAACTAGTACGATCTTGGCTGAATGTTGAAATAATTTGAAATCCTTCGAGATTTCCGGACTACCGGGTTTGTACGTGCTTAAGTACTCGATGATCTTGCGTTAAGCGGAGATTTCGGTGTTTAATCTGGTGCAAATTGGTCGGTTCTGTTACAGCTGGCATCGGAGCATAGTTTAGTGTACTGTTCATAAGTGTATTTGAAAAACAGTATTTTACAAAGATAAAGATAAACTGTAATTACCAACTTATAGTTATAATAGGGTTTGGAAATCTTTAAGAATTAAAACTAAAGTGTGCAGTGACCAAGTCCTTATGCCCAATAGGATCTTAGGTGGCTATGTAAGTACTAACTTGGGGGTCATGCATCATATTTAAATTCTGTTGTTCTGTCGTCCATACGGCAAGGGTGAAATGTTATGGGTGCTATTCTTCGGGATAGTAATGTATGGATCAATTTGCCTCTACGCCAAGGTAATGGGTGAGTTGTGAGAGCATGATCGGACAACCGCCGGTCTAGGGGTGTGTTAGATTGGTATTGGAGCATATACCTGTTACACACAAGTATATGTGAATGTATTTAATTGTGGGAGTATTTCATTCGATGGGTGCATATACTGCTTACATGCATACTGGGGGTGCACCTAAGTTAGTATTAGATTTAATTTCAGCAATGCATAATATTCATACTGTGGGCAGGGCTGAAATGATTTTCTGCAGTTACGCTAACTTGCGAACGTGTAGTACGTTAGTTAACGCTATGAGTGAACGTTGTATGCCACCGTCTAGCCGTTAGATTATTAGATAGTGAGGACGTATGTTGCGCACATGCATCATGATCATACAACCTTGCATTAATCTTACTTCCTTCCTTATGATTGTTGTCCCATTTTCTAATAAAAGTTGTTCTCAACTAATTAAAAACTATGTGGATAACTTCTTTCAGATGGCCCGTACCAAGCGTACCGCCCGTAAATCGACTGGAGGCAAGAGGCCAAATTACATGCTGGGACCCTGGACCGCTGAGGGAACGGAGGACTTTCTGGCTGAGTTCGGCATGCCTACCATCTTGTGGAGGGTACTGCATTTGGTGGATACCAGGAGGGCCAGGAGCCGCAGTATGATTGGCATCGTGTTCAACTTTCAGAGGATCGCTACATGTACACAGTTGAGGTGGACGTGCCGAGCCGTGATCCGCAGGATCATGTGGTGCCGTCGAGTGTTCGCACTACAGGGTAGGACCCCGTGGGATGGAGCTAACAGGGTTGCCTATACTGTCCTTCAGGACATTATGGAGGATCACCCGGAGGTGGTTGCGCAAGCCACTGCTAGCATCTTTCCTACGGCGGACCCTTACCAGTCGGTGTGGCGTCAGCCGGGTGCCACTGTACTTGAGGCCAGTTCTCTAGAGCGGGAGCACTGTGCAGGACCAGCTGGGAGTGCTATGGCTGCACTCATGGCTACATATGGGTGTTTGTCTCGTAGCTACGACCATTTGGACCATATTCTCAGCGAGGAGATAGCTACATATCACCAGAGTCAAGAGGAGCATGCTACAGAGATAGACCTCCTCACCACACAGCTAGCTCACATGACTGTCGAGAGGGACCAGGCTCGTCAGAGGGAGCAGGAGACGGCAGCAATCAAGCTTATGTGATCAACAGGGGATGACAACTTTTCTTGTCCACGATCATGGCTGCAGACTGAGGAGTCACTTCTTCGAGGTGTGTGCCTTGAGGGCATGCGTGCGACTGAGCAGAAGAGGCTTCTCAGGCTTCAGGTGGGAGACTTGGAGTTACAGCTTCACCATCTCGGAGGACTACAATGACTGTCTACATGAAGAGATCCATCGCCGCGAGAACGAGAGGAACCCCATCTTTCCTCGGGAGGACCCGGATCCTCGTGCTTCTTCTAGTGGTTCTTCGGATATCTCGAGCGACAACGACGACAATGATGAAGATGTCGATAGAGAGTAGGCTAGCTGACTGTTTAGCGCCTGGTGAACTTGTGTCACATGTCTGTGCGCTTGATCTTTTGTAGTTATCATGGATGCCGTATGGTTATGATGTGAACCTTTGTGCGCGTGGTGCAAGACTTTTAAAAAGTCTCGTATGTATGGGCACTCATGGATGTCATGTTCACTTTTGCATGTTATGTGATGAGCACTTTTATTATGTGATGCTGCGATGTGGATTGAAATTTATTATGCCCCTGCAATTGTTTGGCGAATTCGTTTTCCAAATAATTTTCGTTGGCATGGTTTATTATTCTCTACGATAACGACAACATCGCCTAATGATCATTGCTATCGATACATGCAGATGACGATGACTCGGAGTGGAGAAGGTGGTAGTGGTGGTAATGATGATAACAGAGAGAACCGCAATCCACCACCTCCTCCACCACCAAGACCGAGCAACTCTATGCTCAATTTCTGGGAAGTCAGCGCAACATCGAGGCACTTCTGCGGGAGAATTTGGCATAGGGCCATCAATGCCCAGAGCCAAATCAGTACAGCTCTTTCAAGGACTTTCTGGATACAAAACCACCAATCTTCAAAGAAGCTACAAAATTGTTGGAAGCGGAAGAATGGTTGCATACCATGGAGCAGAAATTTGGCTGCTCAGACTTACAGAAGAACTAAAGGCAGAGTATGCTGCACATCAGCTGCAAGGACCGACCAGAATCTGGTGGGGACATCATCGCACCACTTATCCTGCCCGAACGCCAGTCACTTGGGGCTGTTTTCGCAAGCTATTCGAGGGCATTATATTCCGCCAGGCTTAACTCAGATGAAGGTGGCAGAGTTCATGAGCTTGACACAAGGGACTCGATCTGTTACCGAGTACCATCACCTGTTCAACTCTTTGTCTCATTTATGCTCCGGACTTTGGACACTGACGCTAAGAAAATAGCTAGTTTTAAGAGAGGGCTAAATACCAAGATGGGAAAATCAGTGGGTACTTCGTCCCGTACCGTCTTCAATGACTTTATCAGTGACTGCTTGATTCAGGAAAATCATAACAATAAGCATGCTGCAAGCAAGGCTAGAAAGAGGACCTTGGAATCTGGACCATCCCAGCTTAAGGGACCACCAACCCAGCGTTCTCAGTATCGACCACCAGTGCCTGGGGCTCGTTTCAGGCCGCCTCAGAATAAGGGTCAACAGCAAGCTCAGCGTGGTCAAAGGCCGTACAAAGTAGCAGCAAATCAAACTCGAGTGGGTCAAGGCAGCTCACTGAAGCAAGCCTCTAGTTCGTGGGGCATGTTTCAATTGCAACCAAGAGGGGCACTTTGCAAGGTATTGCCCACACCCAAAGAAGCAGCAGGCCAATTACCCTACACGTCTGCATAATATGACTGTTGAGGAAGCCCGTGCAGGAGAGCCCGTGACTGCCGGTATGTGTCTCGTGAACCATCATCCTGCAGTTGTTTTGTTTGATACTGGATCATCGCATTCTTTTATGAGTAAGGCATTTGCACAAAAGCATAACCAAGAAATGTCTGAAATGGACTATGATGGTTTTGCGTGAGCTCCGTTGGGAGTAGCATGTTGTCTAGATAGATGGTTTGTAATGCAACCATCGATATTGGAGGGCATAAATTTGGAGCTAATTTAGTGGTTTTGCCTGGATTAAGTATGGATGTAGTCTTAGGTATGAGTTGGATGGCCATGTGGATCGCGGTGTTAGACACTGCGAACAGAACTCTTACCTTATCTGATAATCGGACAGGTAACAAACTTTGCGTATCTCTTCCTCGAGGTGCCGATTTTGTTGACCTATCTTGCACTCTTGCTATAGAGGACCTCTCCAAAATTCCAGTTGTCAGAGATTTCCCGATGTTTTCCCAGATGAGTTACCAGGGTTACCACCCAAAAGAGCAGTAGAGTTTGCAACAGAGTTATTACCAGGAACTGCACCGATCTCTAGGAGGCCATATCGTATGCCGCCCAATGAATTGGCAGAACTCAAAACCCAGATCAAGGAACTCTTAGGCAAGGGGTTCATTCAACCTAGTGTGTCAGAATGGGGATGACCAGCTTTGTTTGTGAAGAAGAAGGACAAGTCATTACGCATGTGTGTGGATTACCGTCCGCTCAATGCTGTGACTGTCAAGAATAAGTATCCGTTACCGCGGATAGATATCCTCTTTGACTAGTTATCCAGAGCCAAGGTGTTTTCCAAGATTGATTTGAGATCCGGTTACCATCAAATCAGAATCCGACCACAAGATATCCCAAAGACTGCTTTCTCAACTAGATACAGATTATATGAGTATCTTGTCATGTCCTTTGGGTTGACAAATGCTCCAGCATACTTCATGAGTTTGATGAACTCTGTGTTCATGCCAGAACTGGACAAGTTTGTGGTAGTGTTCATCGATGATATCTTAATCTATTTAGAAAACACCGAAGACCATGCAGAACATCTGAGGATTGTTTCGTCTAGACTCAGAGAGCATAAGCTCTATGCTAAGTTTAGTAAGTGTGAGTTTTGGATGAAGAAAGTACACTTCCTTGGTCATTTTTATCTGAAGAGGGAATTTTGGTTGATCCGAGTAAAGTTCAGGAAGTAATGGATTGGAAGGCTCCTACAACAGTCGGTGAGATTCGGAGTTTCTTAGGCTTAGCAGGATACTATCGCCGATTCATTCCGGATTTCTCCAAGATTGCAAAGCCTATGACAAGTTTGTTGCAGAAGAGTCAAAAGTTTGAATGGACAAAGGAGTGCGAAATTGCTTTCCGTACTTTGCGGAAACTGTTGACCACTGCTCCTATTTTAGCTCAGCCAGACATTGAGAAGCCATTTGATGTCTTTTGTGATGCATCGAAGGTTGGCTTAGGTTGTGTTCTTATGCAAGAAGGCAGAGTAATCGCTTATGCATCTCGACAATTAAGGAAGCATGAAGTGAACTATTCGACACATGATTTGGAATTGGCTGCAGTCGTGCACGCTCTAAAGATTTGGAGGCATTATTTGCTTGGTAATGTCTGTAATATGTACACAGATCACAAAAGTCTTAAGTATATCTTCACTCAGGCAGAATTGAACATGAGGCAGAGAAGATGGCTTGAGTTAATTAAAGATTACAATCTACAGATTCACTATCATCCCGGTCAAGCAAATGTGGTAGCCGATGCCTTGAGTCGGAAATCGCATTGTAACGCTATGAAGTTGCTACCAGAAGATGAGTTCAGTCTAATGCATTCTGTAGTACTACATGATTTAGAGTTACGCAGTGCCTTAGTGGATCAAATGTTAGAGGGATAGAAAACTGATAAGGGGATCTATCATATCAAGGAAAGGCTCAGAGTTGCAACAGAATCAGATAAACATTTTCGAGTTGATGACAATGGAGTTCTGTGGTTCGACCAACAACTAGTGGTACCAAAGATAGAGAACTCAGAAACCAGATCATGGATGAAGCACATTTGTCTAAGTTATCTATCCATCCTGGAAGTGCGAAGATGTATCAAGATTTGCGTCCCAGCTTTTGGTGGACTAAAATGAAGAAAGAAATTGCTGCTTATGTGGCTAGGTGTGACACATATTGTTGAGTGAAGGCTATTCACTTAAAACCAGCCAGAATGCTTCAACCGTTAGCTATACCAGAATGGAAGTGGGAAGAGGTGAGCATGGATTTTATCACCGGGTTGCCCATCACTCAAACGGAAAATGACTCGATTTGGGTAATCGTGGACCGTCTCACCAAGACAACACATTTTATCCCGGTCAGGACCAACTATAAAGCACCAGATTACACGGAGATCTATGTGAGTCAGATTGTTCGTCTACATGGGATACCGAAGGTCATAGTTTCGGACCGAGGACCACAGTTCACTACACCGTTTTGGGAAAAGCTGCAAAAAGAGTTAGGCACGAATTTGATTCGAAGTTCGCCTATCATCCACAAACATCAGGACAGACTGAAACAGTAAATCAAGTGTTAGAAGATATGCTAAGAGCCTGTGTAATATCAGCGAAGGGTGCTTGGGAAAATGGTTGCCTTTGGCAGAATTTGCTTACAACAACCGTTATCAAGAGAGTATCCAAATGGCGCCTTTTGAAGCCTTATATGGTAGAAGATGCAGAACACCAATAAATTAGGTTGAACCAGGGGAGCGCCAGTACTATGGAATTGATTTTATCAGAGAAGCAAAGAAGAACAAGTTAGTAATCATTCAGCAACATATGGCAGCTGCACAGTCTCGACAGAAAAGCTATGCTGATAAACGAAGAAGACCACTTGAGTTCAAAGCCGGTGACTATGTCTATTTGAAGGTTTCGCCTATGAAAGGTGTTAAGCGCTTTGGGGTTAAAAGAAAATTAGCGCCAAGGTTTGTGGGACCATATAGGATTGCGAAAAAGAGGGGAGAAGTAGCTTATCAGCTACAGTTACCAGAACATCTGAAAGCTATATTCCTGTGTTCCATGTCTCACAATTGAAGAAGTGTCTTCGAGTGCTGGAACAAGAGGTACAACCAGCCCGTATCAAGTTGCAATCCGATCTCACCTACTCAGTGGAACCGTGCCAAGTGCTTGACGAAAAGGAGAGAGCGACTCGCGGAAGAATAGTGAAGCAATACAAAGTATCTTGGAGCGAGCAAGATGATCGGGATGCTACGTGGGAAATGGACGACTATCTAAAGGAGGTGTATCCACACTTTTATAAGGAATGGTTCGTAATCCAAATCTTGGGACGAGATTTCCTTAAGGAGGGGAGGGTTGTAACACTCTAGGTGTAAGCAACCCTAAAATGCATAACTTGACATAGCATGAGCATAACATCTCATCCTTTCATGTGCATTTGTGTGTATGAGTGTTTAAGTCCATGTTTAGTCTCTAGTATATCCATGTTTTGCTTACTGTTTCTGACCAAGTGCCTTAAACTAAAGTTGTAGACCTTGATAAAGAAACAACTTTGCTTAAAAGCACTTTCTCAGAAAAAGTTTTTGAAATGTGATTTCTTGCATTAGAAAAATGGATCAGGAGTAAAATTCTTTTCTAAGCAAAATTTGGACTTGAGCCTTAAAGATGAATTGTTCTTTGCAAAATTCTAAGCAACTTTGCTTTTAGGACCTTTCCTAGTTTGGCTTAGTTTGGGAGATATAGAGCAGCAAAGAAATTTCAAAAACCTCATTAGTTTAAACCTGCCAGTGGGCCCCACCTGTCGGTCCCTCCTCCCTCCCCGCGCGCTCCGCTCACCTCCTGCGGCAGAAACCGCCTCGCCACCGCAAGACCGCTCCACCGGCCGACCAAACCACCGCTCGCCGTCGCCCGCGGTTTGCGCAAGCCTCGCCATGTCGCCCCGTCGCCCTCTGCTCGCCCGCCGCGTGGCCGGCGATTCCTGACGCCGCCGCGCCGGTCGGGAGCCGCCCCGACGGGAACCGGCCAGGTGCAATGTACCGAGCCCTCCTTCCCCTTTGCCTTCTCTCCGCCTCGCGCTTGCAAGCCAGAAGCTCATCCACTCACTCGCTCTCTCACTCGCACGCTCGCCTTACTCCTCTGCTCATCTTCTCCAGTTCGCCAAAACCGCCGCCGCCCGCCGAACTCCGGCGAGCGATTGCTCGCTACTCGCCGCACCTCCGCCCGATTCCTCCAGTCAACTTCTCCGCCCTAACCTCCCTTCCACCTGAGCGGGTTGGTTTCCCCTCTTCTCCTCTCTAGCCGGCAGAACGCCGAATGCCGTTCCCAGATTCTCGCCATGGCCGCCGCCATGACCAAAGCTTGGTCCGGCCCTTCCCGGCCAAACCATCTCCAACCAAGCCTTGTTCCCACCTCCTCTACATCTGTAGTTGTCTAGGGGTAGATGGAGACCCTTCTTTCGCCATGTTTCGACTGGAACAAGGCCATGCCATGGCCATGTCCACTGCGGACGCCGCCGTGCGTGGCGTCGGGCAATGCCGAAGCCGGCAAGGCTTGATAGCAGCCTCGGGAGGTAGCTTAGGGTGTGTTGGAGCTGATGCTCGCGCCGTCGAGCCCTGGGTTAGCCAGGCAAAGCCGCGCTGTCGAGTTGCCGCTCCGCCATTGCCGCCGTCGAGCTTGCTCCGGTGATGCTCTGGCCATGAGACCTAGCCGACCATGTCCGCCTTACTATGGTGAGTCTAGCCGTGTAGTTGGTGTGTCGCCAGAAACCTCACCGCCGGTGAGATAACGCCGTTCAACTCCGGCGGGAGCCGTGTGTCTCTGTCGCATGGGCCCGTTGACCACTGGCAAGTGGGGTCCTCTGACCAGCGGGGCCCGTTAACAGTGAGAGAAAGGGGAGAAGAAGAAAAGTTTGGGTACGCTAGCGCTCGGGATAGCCGGGTGTGTATAGCGTTTTGTTTGTGTCTGCGGGTGTTTGTCGCCGGGTGTTCGTAGCAGTTTAGGTTAGTTTCTTTTAAAATCAGTTTTTTAGAAATGGGTTAAAAGCTTCAAAAATTCATTCAAGGCTCATTTTAAGTCCAAATCTAGTGAAACAAAATTTTGTTGTATTAAGAATGAATAGATCTACCTGTGAAAAATGTTAAATGCATTTTTGGTGATATTATTATATGCATATTTAATTAAGTTAGGAAATTGCTGTTAACTTGGAAAATGCATAACTAATTCTGTATAGCTCAGAAAAATGTGATTCCAGTTTTGTTAGGTTTGTGTAGATGAGTAGTTTCAGGGAAAAATATAATATGGAGATGTTCTATGAAATACTTTTGCAGTAGCAATTAAAATGGTTAAATGGTGTTTTCTTGTAAAATTTGTAGTAATTAAAATATGATGAATGGGAACCTGAGAATTTTTGTGGACTGCTCTTGTGTTAAGAAGTTTAGGAGAAAAATGTGAAATCTGTTGTTTGACACTTTCTGTTGTGAGGTGTAGTTCAAAGCACCTGTTCATCATGGTATTTGTGTTTTTCATAGGAGGCAGTGTTTAAATCCAAATGGCTTAACTCCTACAGTTTGCAAACGTTTTATACTTTAACTGTTAATGACTGTGCATTAGGTTATAGGAATTGGTTCCTACCGTTGATGCATTATTACTATACCTTGTCCACCAGCAATTATCATCTCAATATCCCTGTTTAGGTCTAGGCTCGTATTATGCTTAGCCTTGCTTAAACCGGTAAAAGTCAGGTGATTCCTGTCTCCCGCAGTAGGTGGACACTGATCATGATTAGCCTATGCTATCATGGAGATAACCATGTGATAGTTAATTTGAGACAGAGCGGGATGTAAGAGCAGCAGGACATGGGTTCTGTGTGCTAGTAGTCTCCCGTCTGTGTCGCATAGGACCCATTCGGGAATATCCCTTTAGTCAAATTGAACGCGTCGATCACTTAACGGAGTAGGTCGGAGTTAGTAGACCTCCGTGGAAGCCTGAGTAAGGTTATTCGAGTCGGTGGTGATGAGATGTTGACGCCTAACACCTAGGGCCTCAGCTGTTCCGTGGGCAACTATTCTGATCAACCTGGCATGGTCCGAGGGCAGGCAGGGCCTGATCGACCTGGCATGACCGTGGGCAGCTATAGCTTGAGCGACCTGGCACTGAGATAACCCCCGGTGTAGAAGGGCCCATGGCCGTCCCGCGAATTTTGTTCTCGAATCTCCTGACTGGTAGCTTACGTCTGCCGTAGCCGGATGTGCCAGGCGATTGTGAGACATTTTATCCCCAGCTGGGTAGGAATCGATTATAATCGCCATTGCTCCTGGACAGTGAGCAATTGACTGTAGACCATCGCCCGTAGAACTTATGGAACTAAAAATGGTTATAATGTTGAAGCTGAAAGGCTATTGATAAAATAGTCACTCTTGCTTGAATAAGTAGTCAAGTGCTTGTTTAGATCAGGAGCAAACCTAGTAAGGTAGCACTAATTACTAAAAAGTGACCGCCACCACCCTAAGTTGAGTTTTACTACAAAAAGCTTCATACAAAAGGTCTGTATAGCCAACCCCACCTATATAGCCTACATGATCCTTGGAGTCTCATTTTCTGGTTTATGACGGGTAAGACTAGCTGAGTACCTTCTCGTACTCAGGGTTTTATTCCCTTGTTGTTGCAGATGGCCAATGCTTCTATGGCTACTATGAGAACTGCCTGTACCCGGTTATAGGAGATGACTAGACTAGGGGCATGGTCACCACTTATCTTATCTGATGCTTTTGGGGACCTGGTCAGAAAAATGGCACTGTATTGAGAACAATCCAAACTTATGTTTAAGACTATGTTGCTTCCGCTACTATTCAAAAACTATGGTTTGTAATTTTGTTTCATACTCCAATGTATTTGAACTATGTGCAACTGTGATGTAACTTGTGGGCATGTCGCTGAACTAGTACGATCTTGGCTGAATGTTGAAATGATTTGAAATCCTTCGAGATTTCCAGACTACCGGGTTTGTACGAGCTTAAGTACTCGATGATCTTGCGTTAAGCGGAGATTTCGGTGCTTAATCTGGTGCAAATTGGTCGGTTCTGTTACAAGAAGTATGAACCGAAAAAGCACCACAAAAATTGAATCGACCCGATCTACTTGTTCGTGAGGAGTTAGATGAATTCCTTTGGTGGAAATGATCTCCTCACTATAAAGAACAAGTTGATTCAAGTGGATTTCAAAAAGACGCAGTAGAGAGGGAGATCGAGTGACGGGAAAATCGCGGAGAAACGAAAGAACGCGAAGAACAAAGTCAAAACGTGAATTGAGACATCGATCTGCAAACGTGTGGCTACCACAGGCTACAACAGTGAGATTACGGTCTCACTTCCTCAAAATCTCAAGTACACAGAGGTATGGTTCTCTGCGGATCTCAGTTGCTACAACAGGGGATTGGGAGAGCAAGAAACCCTAAGTGGAGAATAGCAAATGACTGAGATAGGATGGGAGGTGGGTGTCTCCCTCTACTTATCCTAATTCTAGTTCCCACTCTACCCCTTAACTAATTACAGAGTGAACCAGCTAAACCCTAGGGTTATTCTGGACCAACTCGAAGTAGGTGCTGATCCGACAGCCACGCCCGCACAACTGGTAGTGTTGCCTCGACGCAACCTCACCGATTGCCGCCACGTGCCGCCACCGCTCTGCTCGTCCTTTTCACGGACCTCGCCCCCGGTTTTGAGGCCCAAACCGGGAAACCAGCCGTCCATCGCCTGAGTTTTCTGGCCCAAACTCAGAAACCTGCCAGCGCCCAGGTTTTGAGGCCCAAACCTGGAAACCGTCCTCAGCCCGAGTTTGTGGCCCAAACTCGGCAAACTCGCAGCACCCAGGTTTTGAGGCCAGAACCTGTAAACCGTCCACGGTGGTTTTTCTGTGGCTCAACCACCAAACCGACGCTGTAGAGGGGATGCACCGCCCGTGCACCCCGTCCACCGACACATGTCCCCAGGTCCTCGACCGAGCAACACTGTGGCCCGCAAGTCTCTGCTCGTCGCTGTCCCAGGCTGTCAGCCACCACAGATGATCCTCGGGCCACCGGTCCTCAGTCCAAGCCTCACGTCCGCCCTTCACCGCTCCCGGTCCATTGGCACGGCACGTCTCTACTTGACCTTCACCTTGCCTTTGATCATTGTATCCATGCTTGACACCTGCACAACACAAGACAAAGAACATGCGCATTATCCCAATTGACAATCACTCGTCACTCGAGACTCGGCATACACCCATGTATCCGCAGTCGTGATAATCTTGCATCATTTCTGGTAGTGTTGGATTTACTTCTTCAACTTTATCGTCTCTCTCTTCTTCTATCACTGTTGGCGTTACTAGCGCAGTCTGTCCTCTTGCTCCTCTTGGATATGGGGGATCACGAGTGACCTTCCAACCTCTTGTAGTTATAGCTTGTGTCTGCTCAGGGTTAGTGGCAACAGGCAAAACAGCAGCCAATTTGGCTAAGTGTATCTCTATCTTTTTATTTATATTGGTTTGTTCTTTTAGAGCAGAAGAAAACTCATCCATTTTTGCATTTATATCCTCTAAGGCTTTATCTTTAAATCATGTTTCCTAATAATAGTGTCATTTACTCTAGCCTGCTCTACGATTATATCTCTTAAAGGCATTTGCTTAAAATGGGAAGAATTGAAATTGTCTGAGGAATTACTTGTTAAGTGGAGTGTTGATTCCATCCTTGCTTTCGTAGTGTAAAAGAGTTGTTGATGATGTTCGCATTGTCCTGATTGTTCTCTTCACTTCTAGTCTGAGCGTCGAATGCATCTTGAATAGCTTGACGATCTCTTTTGTATTTCTCACGTTGGTCTAGCCATCCTAGTAACACATCAATCTTTGTTGTCAGTGCCTTCACATCTTCTGGGGCTTCCTCCATCTGGTGACAGCGTTGATTCTTGTCTTGTTTCCAGCTCTGATTCTCAGCCATCTTTTCCATAAGAGATTTTAGCTTTCCAGGAGTAAGTGACATAAATGATCCTCCAGCAGTAGCATCTAGTTGCTCACGTGACTTTTGAGTGAGTCCACTGTAGAATCCGTGCATGAGCAACCAATCTTCCATTCCATGGTGCGGGCATTCTGAAATGTAGTCTTGAAAGCGAACCCAAGCTTCTGGAATGGTTTCTCCTTTCTGCTGCTGAAAACTTCTAATCTTTCCTCTTAAGGCATTGGTTTTGCCTATAGGGAAAAACCTTGATAGAAAAGCTTCTAAATATTTGTCCCATGTGTTGATGTATTCCTTGTTAGTGTAGAACCACTGCTTCGCTCTTCCCTCCAGTGAGAATGGGAATAACTGAAGAAGTATCATGTCTTGGGCAATGTTCTTGATGATGATGGTGCTTCTGATATCCAAGAAATCATGCAGATGGGCAGTAGCATCTTCTTGTGCTTTTCCACTGAATGTAGTAGCTTGGACTAGATTGATAAGGCTTGGCTTGAGCTCAAACTCTAAGTTATCCGTCTGGAGTGTTGGTCCAGTCCGAATGTTTCCAATGTCGGGAGCAGAGAACTCTAGCAATGTCTTGTTAGCCATCGTCTTCACTACCTGACTCGATCTTCTTCTAGGTTGAGTTGCTTTTTGATAGAACAGTGATTGATCACAACTGAACCTATATTACCCTGTATAAGATATAAACAAAAGTAGAACAAGGGTAATCCTGTAAAGGCAGAGGTGATGATTCTTATCTAAGTATATATGTTTGATGAATTCTTTTGTAGCCATATAAAAGTTCCTGAAAGCTCCCCGGCAACGGTGCCAAAAATGCTTGTTGGCATTTCTTAGCATTGCTACCAAAAGTAGGTTAGACTCTACCCCCGGTACTAATAACAAGAAATATGGGTAGACATCTCATAGCATCACTCTAACGCTAGGCTCTCACCACTAGCAAGTAACACTAGAGATGTGATCATATTTATAGAATGACACTTTGATAAGATATGAAATAAAGGTTATCCGCAAGCGCACAGATAAAATACACCCGTTGTAGCATTTCACCCAGGAATATTCCAGGTATCGTTATTTATAATTCTACCATCGGGAGCTTAACAGGGTTAAGAATAAGAACGATATGGCTTTAGAATTGCAAACATATATAATTAGACATGAATCTAATTACTCACCTCCCGTCTAATATAGGGGTAGGCAAAAGGATAATGATAATGATAATGATAATTAAGGAAAATAACAGAGACTAGCAGGGAATTCATAATTAGAGAGAGAGACTCATATGATCAAGCAGAATTGAGAACTAATCGATATGTTAAGAGATTAGACTCCTAAGTTATATTATTTCTATTAAGTATAAGTTAGTCCTAGCATATGATATCATCTATAGCATAATTAATCATCCACCCATACATAAGGAACATTACGAAAGAAGTTCATATCCAGAGTAAATCCTTCAGTGTAACCAGGTTCTACTTGTCCTAGACTCGGGGAGTGGACAACAAAGGACTCAACGAGGCTATAAGAGTCACCCTCGTGATCTACCATTTGCTGGCCCGGAGAATAGGGTGCATTCGTAGGTAAACATAATCTAAGCACCACACCTACATTATATCGACCACTTAATCCAATCCGGAATCGAACTAAGCACTTTACGAACATATGTATGAACTTACTATCAATTAGAACTATATCAAGCATACAACTAGAATAAACTAAGAACGTAATAAAGAGAAACATAATGATAATTGAAATAGCACAAAGTCGAATACAAGAATTACCAGAACTCCTGATGATGATCTGGAATCCTGAGCCGTGCTCAACTCTACTTGTTTCTACCTAATTCTAATTCTAATCTTGAAGTAGAGCTCTAATCTAATCTCTAATCTCTGAATCCCTAACTATGTCTCTCTAATTGCCTGATGAAGATAGATCTGGTCAATATGATTGAGGATTCCTTCAGGAAGGGGGGGGGGTCTGGGGCTGCTTATATAACTAGGTGGGATGAATTGTGACCTTCGGATCAAACCGACCTTGAACAGGGGCTTAGATGCATCGAGGAGGTCGATTAGGTCACGCTCCATGAAGATGGGCTGAGGAGGGACCTGGCCCAGGCCGGCCGGCCTGGGGCTGGGGCCAGCCAGCCCCACCTGTCATCCTCCAGGTGTTTGCTTCGCCGTGACGTCTTTTGGGACCTTCCTTATTGCCCTAATGCGCCTTTCCATCCATTTGCATGATTTGTCTTGTTGGAGAAGGATTCAATCTCTTTCCATCTTCTCTAAAACTCCCTGGAAAACAGTAATTCATGAATGCTGTTGAATCTGTCAGTTTAGTCCCCGTATTACGTTGCTTGGTGATCACTCCATGTTGTTCTAGAAGCTTCCATGTCGTAGCCAATAGGGACTCTCTCGTCGGGACTCCAAATGTAGCAAACCATATGACCGTTTCGATCGTCTCGATGAGTACTTTGCAATGGTATGATCCAATTCATCACTTGAGATACTTTTATGTAGTGAAATGTTGATGTTCCTGCAAAACAAGTGAAAACTACACAACTCGTGGAACTTGTTAGAATCAAACCCTACAACTATGCATTATTACATGTTTACCATTGTTTTATGCACTAAATGATGGTATAATGTTGACTGTAAGGACCGTCAACAATGGGTCGCGCCAGACTGAACGGCTGCGTCACTTTCTTTGGCTATTTCCAATCTGTGAATTGGAGCACTGCGTGCACACGCCTTTCCAGCTCCGCCCCGACAAGGTCCTCTGTGCTCTCACGGGTTGGGTCGAGGCGCCCCGCGTACTCATAGCCGGGTTGCACCCTCTCCTTGCACGGCTGTACCGGCGGTACATGAAGTTGGCAGTAACATGGATCCCGTCAGCAGTAAGCCCCCTCGCCAACCGAAGCAGCACCTGGACCTGCTCCATCTCACTCGCAGAGGGCTTCGCCAACAAAGTCCATCTTGACTCAACAACCTTCCCAACATCACAGCCTGGCACTGCGTCATGTAGAACCATTTCTCCTGTCAGCCGCTCACATTACTTTGGAGGGGGACTGTGATGTAGTCAGACATCATCCCCTCCCGCAGCAACACATACACACTTCCTGCAATGCGGGACCCGTGATTTTTTATTTTTTCAATTGAAAAGGTAACGGAAGAGATTGAAGTGCGGTTGTATCCCAAGATACGCCTCACATAGGTGGATGAAGACAGAGATGGAAAGGGTGGAGTTCGGGCCAAGATTACAGAGCCCGATTCCCCAGAAATCAAGCAGTTTCTGAAAGAAAAGCATGGCAAGGAAGACCAAATCCCCTAATAAAATAATCCTCAAAAACGACTATTCGTCGGTATTAGGATGGGGATAGGTCTCACCGCTCGACGCCCTCCAGCCGCCGGTCACCTTATCTGCAAGAAGACCGCCGGAGATAAGGCGGTTGATGATGTCCTCCGTGCTCTTCGACGGCAGCCATTCTTGATCCAACCTAATAGCCAGAGTCGCCACTGATTTCTTCGTCTTCCGCGCCATCAGATCCATCGAAAATAGTAGGAACTGAGTTTGTGGAAGCTTCTCGAGATCTAGGGCTACAGTGCGAGGAGGCGAAGGCAGAGAGATGAGGACTCTAATGGCAATGGGCGGAGTGGGGGATAAACTCTGTAAACGCTTCATTTTTATAAAGACGGCGCAAACCCTTCGGGCCCAGGGTTTTTTGGAAACTGCACCTCAAATGTTTGTACTATGGCGCATCGAATAAGCCCTAACACGGCCCACTTCAAAGCCCAAATGTGAAGACCATGGTAAGTAAATAAAGAATTTTCTTCGATAAATTCAATCATAAAATTTCTTCGCCAGCCTTCTCAGCAAAGTTGGGGACTGGTTAAATGACCAGTTATAGGCACACACGTGGCGGAGCTGCGTTGGCTTCTTGACCAGCTTCACCAGTTATACTGGGGACTGGTCGGCTTCTTCGCCAGCCTTCTCAGCAAAGCTGAGGACTGGTCAGATGACCAGTTATAGACACACAAGTGGCAGAGCTGCGTTGGCTTCTCGACCAGCTTCACCAGTTATACTGGGGACTGGTCGGCTTCTTGGAGGACCGAAAGTGCTACCAGAAAGCGACCAGAGGGGGGGTGAATGGGAGCTGTAAAATTCTTTTAGAAATTTATCGCCACTGTCCCGAGAATCAACACCAAGAGCAAAGTCGATAAGCGTGATGTCCACGACCCAAGAGAATGGGTGGATGTTCCCTAGGAACACAGCGGGACACCACAAAAACTTCCCAACCTCAGTTCACGCAACTCAAAAAAGTGACAGGATGGACTTTGGATAACCTCAACCTCCCCCGAGCAACACGAGGGGATTCAGGATATTTTGTAAAGCGGGAAACCTGATTTCAGTAGAGCACGGAGTCGAGAATCCAACGCAAAAAGCGGATCTCAAATCGGAAGTCAGACGAACGAACTGTGGACGAAAATGTGCAGATCAGCACTGACCGGACTCTGGTGAGCGTCCGGTCAGTAGTGATCGGACGCTTCTGGTCGGTTAAAAACCGGTTTGGGAGCTCTCTGTATACGACCGGACTCACAGTGAAATATGCGTCCGGTCATAAGCAGTGCATCCGGTCAACACAGACAAACAAGGAACAGTACCCTCTGTGCGTCTGGTCACATGCAGGTCGAGCGTCCGGTCAAGTCGCAAAGAAAAACGCAGTGAAAATGTTCAACGACCGGACTCACAACCTAGCGTTCGGTCGGCTCGACGCCAGAGTCCGGTCATCCCGAAACGCGCTGTTCATCCACCGATTCAACTCGATCTCACCCAAATGAATCCTCTAAGGATCAAACTTGGTGAGACGAGTCACAAGGAGGATAGTGAGCTACCCCTAGAAGATCATGGCTCGAACCTATCTCCAAATCGATGAATCGAGAAATTCGGGAAAAGAGAGAAAAGTCAATTCAAAACGAAACAATCGATCTACTTGTTCGTGAGGTTTGTAGTTGAATTCCTTTGGTGGAAGTGATCCCCTCACAGTAAAGAACAAGTTGATTCAAGTGATTTTGCAAACGGAGCAACATAGGGAGAGAATGATCGACGGAAAACTTGAGGCGAAAAACAAAACGCGAAGAACAACACAAGAACGCGAATCACAACCTCAATTGCTAGCCGAAATTCATCCCCCCGAGGAGACAACGGGAATCCGGTCCTGTTTCTGCAAAAACAAATACACAGAGGTATTGTTCACTGTCTCTGTGGATCTCAGTAGCTACAGCAGAGAATAGGGAGCAGGAAAACCTAGAATGAAAATAGCAATGGCTGAGATGGTTTGGAGGGAGGGTGGCCTCTCCTTATATAGCCTAAACAATTATTCCCCTTCTACCCTTACAACTAATGAGCAGGCAGGCTAACCCTAGGGGTATTCCTGACCAACTCGAAGTGTAGTCGATCCGACGGCCACGCCCGCACATCAGCTAGCTTCGCCTCGACGCGACCTCACCTGATGTCGCCACGTGCCGCCACCGCACCGCTCATACTTTTCACTGACCTCGCCCCCGTTTTGAGGCCGAAACTGGGAAACCTGTCTTCATGACCAACCCCCGGTTTTGAGGCCGAAACCGGGAAACCTGTCGTCCATCGCCTAAGTTTTGTGGCCCAAACTCAGAAACCCGCCAGCGCCTAGGTTTTGAGGCCCAAACCTGGAAACCGTCCTCAGCCCGAGTTTTGTGGCCTAAACTCAGAAACCGGCCGCACCCAGGTTTTGAGGCCTAACCTGGAAACCGTCCATTCGGTGGTTTTTCTGTGCTCAACCACCAAACCGAACCGCAGAGGGGATGCACCGCCCGTGCACCCCATCCACCGACACGTGTCCCCAAGTCCTCGACCCGAGCAACACCATGCCCCGCAAGTCTCTGCTCGCCGCTGTTCCAGGCTGTCAACCACCACAGCTGATCCTCAGGCCACCGGTCCCTCAGTCCAAGCCTCACGTCCGCCCTTCACCGCTCCGGGTCCATCGGCACGGCACGTCTCTACTTGACCTTCACCTTGCCCTCGATCACTGTCCCCGTGCTCGACACCTGCACAACACAAGCCAGAGAACATGCGCATCAAACCAGTTGGCAATCACTCATCACTCAAGATCCGGCATATACCCATGTATCCGCAATCTCCCCCTTGATGAGTGCATTGTCAACTACCAACACAAAACATATGAAAGAGGAAAGAGGAAGGAAGAAGGAGGTGAGAGAGCTCGACCAAATGACCCAAAAGCATAGCAAAGCCAAAAGAAAATCAAGTGGAATGAGCAAAACAACTTGGTCCCCAAAGACATGGGCAACGGCTCAACGCAACCAAGCAAAGCAAAGCTAGCCCTCACGAAGAGGTAGAACAAGCTCAACACCGCTAGCAGGAAAACTCGATACTAATTGAAATACCAATTGAAATTCAAGCAAAATGGAGCTAGCCCTCAAGAAGAGGCAGAACGGGCTCAACAACCGCTAGCGAGAAAGCTCGATACCAACTGAAATAGCAAAAGAGCTCAATACAAAGTGAAGAGCATATAGGCAAAGTCACTAGTCCCTCAAGAAAGAGGCAAAGGCTCAACACAACTAGCTACCAAAAATGCTCCGAACCAATTGGAAAAAAATGCTCCAAACCAAACGAGCAAACTCCCCTTTCAACAGTGCACATAACTAGGACCATGATTTGTCAAATTTCTCCCCCTTAGTTGATAATGCACTATCAAGCAAATTTCTCCCCTCCAAAAAGCATATGAGTCAAAAATGCAAGTTAGTAGCTTCAGGAATATACGCGAAATAATGAAAGGATGCTCTACAGAGTACTGAACCGATGACTCAACAAAATACACAACATGCTAGCAAAGTCTCAAACTGATCACCAAATACAAAATATGAACATATGAGCAAAGTGAGCAGTTTTAGCCAAAAGTATTCACCATCAAAATAGCACTAAACATGTATAGATAGGAAATCAAACAAGTGCTAAAACATGTATACAAAGTGAACTACCCCTAGCAAAGTTCAATCATCATGCTATAAAATGAAACATAGACTTGTGTATTCAAATTTTATCGGAGTTACAGCGGCTAAATTTAATAAGTTCAAATTTCAGCATGTGAATGCGAGAGGTTGAGAGCTTGTAATTGCCTAACTTTTCAACCAAGCTAAGCCTATGCATATGCAATCAGAAGCTTAAAGCATCAGTTTCGATCAAACACTACACGGCTCAAGTTTAACTCAATGTGCAGTGAGAAACAGTCTCGATACCATGATGTGCTGACAAGCAATCCCATCTCGATCTTCTCTATTCACTTAAAACTTGGTTCAATTTTATAACAGAATAAGAACATACCAAGGAAGTGAATGACTCCAAACATAGACATAGCAACCTAGCATATATGAAAAGCACAAGTAATTTCAACACACATTCTACACATGCTAGTTGCCAATCTTAATGGTGAACAATTGCAAATTTTAAGTTCATTAAGCATATTCACCATATACAAAATAGCTCAGCTCACAACATGTATCAGTGATCAGAAAGAGCATAAGCTACAAGCATCATCATATAGCATTGGAGCATACTAGACAGAGCATAGTTACATTCTAAGTATTATAATCATGAAGCTCAGAAAGTAAAGATGCATGATGAAATGCAAAGACTACCTACCTATCAGAAACGAAAACAAAACGAAAGAAAAAGAGTCACTCTATAATACAATAACCAAAATGTTTCCCCCATCTAAAAGGGGAAACACACACCAAGTTCACCTCTCAACCTAGCAAAGGTTGATTGGTCCAAAGGCTTAGTAAAAATATCTGCCAACTGATGATGAGTATCGACATGGCGAATGTCGATATCACCCTTCTCATAGTGGTCTCGCAAGAAATGAAAGCGCACATCAATGTGTTTGGTCTTAGAATGCAGCACGGGTTCTTTGCAACGCTATAGCACTCGTGCTGTCACAAAGCAAAGGAACGCGAGAAAAGCTTAGACCAAAATCACACCAAGTGGCTATCATCCAAAGTAACCGGAACAGCAGCTAGCCGCAGCAACATACTCAGCCTTTGTGTAGACTGCGCGACACTAGACTGCTTGCGAGAAGACCAAGATACAAGAGAAGAACCAATAAACTGGCAAATCCCAAAAGTGGACTTGCGATCAAGTCGGCAAGTAGCAAAATCGGCATCAGAATAACCGCAAAGGGAGAGGGTGGAGGAAGCAGATATCAAATCCCAAACTCAGGTGTGAAGCATAAGTACCTCATAATTAGCTTGACCGCCTGACGGTGAGAAGTGCGCGGCGACGACTAAAATCGTGCGCAAAGACACACCGCGAACTGGATGTCCGGGCGTGTCGCCGTCAGGTACAGCAGCGATCCGATCATACGCCGGTACTCCTTCTGGTCCACAGCTTCTCCATCCTTGTCCGCATCCAGGGCCGTCGTGGTCGACATGGGTGTTGAAGAGGCTTGGCCTCACCCATATCGAACTTCTTCAATATGTCCTTGGTGTACTTCCCCTGGTGCACAAACGTCCCTTCTCGGGATTGCTTGATTTGCAACCCGAGGAAAAATGTCAACTCGCCCATCATGCTCATCTCAAATTCCCTTCTCATAAGATCTGCAAACTTGGCAACCAAAGCGTGAGAAAACCACCGAAAATGATATCATCCACGTAAATTTGGACCAAGAGAGTGCCATTGCCTTGCTTGAGGAGAAAGAGCGTTTTATCCACACATCCCATTTTAAAACCCTTAGCAAGCAAAAAGTTTTCAACCTATCATACCAGGCTCTAGGGGCTTGTTTCAAACCATATAAAGCTTTGTGAAGTTTAAAAACATGGTTTGGAAACTTGGGATTTTCAAAACCGGGGGGTTGTTTCACATACACCTCTTCTTCTATGTAGCCGTTTAAGAAGGCACTCTTGACATCCATTTGAAAAAGTTTAAAACCTTTGGATGCAGCAAAAGCCAAGAGTATCCTAATTGCCTCCAAACGAGCTACAGGAGCAAAAGTCTCCTCATAGTCTATCCCCTCCTTCTGACTATACCCCGGGCTACAAGTCTGGCCTTGTTTCTCACAATGTGGCCATCCTCTCCTTGTTTGTTTTTGAAAACCCATTTTGTACCAATAGGGTGACACTCAGGAGGAGGTGGAACCAAAACCCAAACCTGTTTCTCTCAAAATTTTCTAACTCCTCATCAATGGCATTGACCCAATCTGGATCAGTGATAAAGCATGTCCAACATCTCGGGGTTCAAAATCAGCAACAAATGCAGAATGAGCAAAAGTGAGAGATTTGTTGTGACCTTGGCCGAGTGACACGTTCGTTGATGCTGTCGATCATCTGGTGGCGGGTCTTGGCGCTTAATGTGGCGTGGCGCCTCCCGAGCTGAAGAAACCTCCCCCTCAATAGTAGCTGGTGCCCCCTCGGGTACAAAAGGTACAGCCCGAGATGGTGGATCCCACGGCCCCCAAGTAGTCGACGAAGAGCCGTGAGTCGTCGTAGTATAAGCCGATCCTAGTGGCACACAAAGCAGGTGGAGGTGGTGCTGGATCATCCATCCCTTGAGCACCTTCTTCCTCGTCATCAAAAAGAGGTTCTCCAACCTCATGATCACCTGCACGCTCAAATCTAGAAGAAGGACAATGCATGGTCTCGTCGAAGGTGACATCGGATGTCTCCATGACTCGGTTAGTATCAAGGTTAAGTACACGATATGCACGAGTATGAGTGCGATAATCCAAAAATACACCGTTAGAAGAGCAAGACTCAAACTTTTCCAAGTTGCCTTCTTGAGTATAAAACAGTGGCAACCAAAAACTCAAAAATAACTCACTTTGGGCTTGTTTTCCAAAACGCAACTCATAAGAAGTCTTTTTCAAGAAGCTCCAAGGAAAATGTGATTGGAATATAAGCATGCAGTGTTCATAGCCTCGGCCCCATATCGCCTAGGAGTCCTATGCTCAATCGAGCATCGTCCTGGCCATCTCAACAAGGTCCGATTCTTCCTCTCTACAACACCATTTTGTGGCGGAGGGTGTAGGGGGAAGAAAACTGAAGCTCCAAACCCAAAGAGTCACAAAACTTCTCAAAGTCCGAATTCTTAAACTCGGAACCATTATCACTTCTAATAGCTCGCATCGAGTTCTTAGGGAACTCATTCTCAAGACGCAAAATCAGTTTGCGAGCAAAAGAGAAAGTCTCAGTTTCTCAGCTAAAAGAAAACCCACGGATATCTCAAAAAATCGTCAACAACAAGTACATACCACTCCCAACAACCGAGCTCACCCGAGACGACCAACAAGATCCATATGCAAATAGCTCTCCAGGGTGCTTGGTCATACTTGATTCACAGGATGGTGGGGAGCAGCAACCATCTTCCCATGTCTATAAGAATGGCAAACTAGATCCTTCTCCATGGACAACTTGGGCAATCCTCGGATTAGGCCAAGTGAACTAAGCCTTGCAAGCAAGTCAAGCTCAGGTGACCGAGTCTCCTATGCCACTTCCAAAGATCAGAGGAGGAAGGACCAGCCACAAAACAATGAGAAATTCCAAACGACTCCGAGAAATTCGCACGAAAGACTTTCCCAAAGGGCAAAATCAAACATACAAGATTGCCCTGAGGATCTAAAATACGACTGAGATTCGGCTTAAAACGAATCTCGTAGTCATCATCAAAAAGTTGTGAAACAGAAAGAAGGTTGAAATGCAAGTTAGAAACAAGAGCAACATCACGCAACACAAAGTACTCATTAACTCGCACCGACCCACGAGACAATACTTTACCTTTGCTATTATCGCCGAAGGTGATAAACTCCTTTCTAGCAACAGGACTAAGACTGGAGAACCTTTGCGTTTTTGGTCATGTGCCTCGAACACCCGGAATCCACCAACCAAATGTCCTCCAATCGTTTTACCTACATCAATAAAAGACATAGGATGAGCATACAGTCCAACACTGGGGTGAGTAAAATGGGAAGAATACCAGTGTTGGGCCGGCTGCTCAAAAGAACGGTTAGTAGAAAACCATTCCTAGCACGCCTACAGGAAAGCAATCACCACGCACAGGAAAACGTGGTCCGCTAAGGGAAGAGCGTCCATCGCGATACTCAAAACGTGGTGGAGGGTTACGCTCAACAAAGCCACCGCCACGGGGTCCATATCCAACAAAGCCAAATCCTGCCGGGCAAAACCTCCTTGAGGCCTAGGACCTATTGAACCTCTAGGCCTAGCAGCTCTCCTCTGAACATTCGGCACATGTACATCATGGAAAGGATGGTACATGTCCGCATTGTTCATCTCCCTTGCATGGCGCCCTCTCTCTTGTGCCGAAAGCAAAACTCCCTCAAGTGTCCATCTCTCCCACAGTGCTCACAATGGTACCTCACCTCACCGCTCTCATAGGGGGTTGTTGGTACTCACGGTAGTGGGTGTGGATCACTTTGCCCTTCTGTGGCATGAGCTCCTCCTGGATAGGTGGCATGGTGTCCGGCTTGTTTTCAGGTGATTGGGGCTTGGGAGACCACCCTTGTTTCTTGGGTGGAGCTTTCGGAGGTTCCTCATACACTCCATCTTTGGTGTTAGGCTTGAGAGGCTCTTTGGGTGGTATCTTGGTAAGTTTGGGAGTAGTAGTGGAGTTGGGCTTCTCACTCGGGTTAAGACCACTAGACTCTCCAATCTTGCCAAAAGAAGCAGCACTCTCCATCCCCTGAGCAAATCCTACACCTGGACCTCCAGCAGCACGCTTGAATTGGGCAACATCATCACAAGCTGCGGCTCACCACAAGATACCCATGACAAGATGGTCCGAAGGTATGTGTTTTCCTCCTCGTTTGCATCTTGTCATGCTTCACATTTGCAATCTCTATCTCCAAACCCTCACACAAAGCACACCTAGACACACAAGTGCTACCCGAGCTGGCCTTCTCAAGAGATACAATTTTGGCATTCTTCTCTGCCAACTCGGATTGCAAGCCTGCACAAGACTTGCACGCACCAAGCACTAAGGATCTAGCCCTAAGCTCATCCACCTCTCCAACCAAAGCAACATACTTCCCCCTCAAAGTGAGAAGGTCAGTCATGTGCTTGGAGCACATCTCACCCTCATCCTCCTTAGTCACGACAACGGTGGATTGACAGACTCAAGTTCCTTTACTGCGTCCTCCCACTTTCTCCTAAACTCCTTCCTCCCTAGTGGCAAGCCTAAGCAATTTATCTTGACTAATGAAGTAGCAGTAAGCTTGTCAACCTCAGCATAGAGTTCGTCAGGAGTTTGAGATACCTGGAGGTGTCGTCGTCGTCGTTCCGAGGGATCTCCTCCAGCTCGCTGTTGATCTCATCGCCGAGGGCCATGGTGCAGAAGTCCTCGTTGTCAGCGAAGAAACAGAGGCCGTTCAGCCTGTCCTCGATCTTCTTCTTCTTCTCGGACTCGTCATCGCTTGAGGAAGCGGAGTCATCATCCGAGTCGTTGACGTCGCTGAGCATGGCGAAGAAAGCACGTGCTCAGCCTAGGCCTTCTCCAAGTACTTCTCTTGATGTACTTCTTGTTGAAGCTGCCCTTCCGCTTGTGCTTCGCGGGGACGTACTTCTCCTTGCTCTTGCGGAGTCGTACTTGTGCCCATGATCGCCCTTCCCAAAGCTTGCTTGTTCTTCTTGGGACAGTTGGCGATGAAGTGGTCGGGGTCGTCGCACTCGAAACATCCAGAGCGTCCTCCTCCACGGCGACGGTTCATGCGGTTGTTGTGAAACCGCGAGAACCGGTTGGCAAGCAGAGCCAACTCATCGTCTCCCATGAACTCCAGCTGCTCCTCTGTGATAGAAAGAAGAGAAGAAAGTGCAAAGCCTCCAGAGGGTTTAGCAGAAGAACTAGAAAGCAAAGCCATAGACGGGCCAGAAGGATTCTCATAAGAAGCCCTTGCCATGGCGTCCATCTCACTAGACTTGAGCTTACTAAAAAGAGCTCGTCACATGTGAGGGTCCCATAGTTAGGTGATTCGATGATCGCCTGAACCTTAGAGTCCCACACCGATCGATCGAGAGTATGCAAAAGCTTGAGAGCCCTCTCATGATCGTCGAAAGGCAACAACTCCTTGTTAGCCCTCATCATGTTGACAATCACCTGAAAGCGAGCGAATAAACTCTCTATGCTCTCGCCAGGCATGTGTCGGAAGTTCTCATACTCCCGCTTGTGCGACTCGTAGAGACAGGATTTGACTTGAGTGGATCCCTCATGGAAGCGCATGAGGGTCGCCCAAATCTCATGAGCCGTGGGGAGGTGAGAAACGCGATCAAACTCAGACATGCTCAACAGGAGAAAAGAGCATTACACGAGCTCGGCTATTGGCATCATGCTCATCGATTTGCAGTTGAGTCACACGAGCAGCCAGACCACCACGTAATCTTCCTTGTTGCAAATCTCCAAGACAGAAGCACCCATGCTCTGAAGATATGGCGACAACGTATCTTCCAATACGCATAGTTCGTCCCATCGAAAAACGGCGGTTTGCCCATGCCGCGTTCCATGTTGCCTTCTGTGGATCTGGAACTGGCTAAGGTGGAAGATCCTTAACCTGCTCCGATGCCAATTGGAGGACCGAAAGTGCTACTAGAAACGACCAGACGGGGGGGGTGAATGGGAGCTGTAAATTTCTTTTAAGAAACTTATCGCCACTGTCCCGAGAATCAACCCCAAGAGCAAAGTGGATAAGCGTGATGTCCACAACCCAAGAGAATGGGTGGATGTTCCCTAGGAACACAGCAGGACACCACAAAAACTTCCCAACCTCAGTTCACGCAACTCAAAAAATGACAGGATGGACTTTGGATAACCTCAACCTCCCCCGAGCAACACGAGGGGATTCAGGATATTTTGTAAGCGGGAACCTGATTTCAGTAGAGCACGGAGTCGAGAATCCAACGCAAAAAGCGGATCTCAAATCGGAAGTCAAACGAACGAATTGCGGACGAAAACGTGCAGATCAGCACTGACCGGACTCTGGTGAGCGTCCGGTCAGTAGTGATCGGACGCTTCCGGTTGGTTAAAAACCGGTTTGGGAGCTCTCTGTATACGACCGGACTCACAGTGAAATATGCGTCCGGTCACAAGCAGTGCGTCCGGTCAACACAGACAAACAAGGAACAATACCCTCTGTGCGTCCGGTCACATGCAGGTCGAGCATCCGGTCAAGTCGCAAAGAAAAACACAGTGAACGTGTTCAATGACCGGACTCACAACATAGCGTCCGGTCGGCCGACGCCAGAGTCCGGTCATCCCGAAATGCGTTGTTCATCCACCGATTCAACTCGATCTCACCCAAAACGAATCCTCTAAGGATCAAACTTGTTGAGACGAGACATAAGGAGGATAGTGAGCTACCCCTAGAAGATCATGGCTCGAACCTATCTCCAAACGATGAATCGAAGAAATTCGGGAAAAGAAGAGAAAAGTCGATTCAAAACGAAAACCATCGATCTACTTGTTCGTGAGGTTTGAGTTGAATTCCTTTGGTGGAAGTGATCCCCTCAGTAAAGAACAAGTTGATTCAAGTGATTTTGCAAACGGAGCAACGTAGTGAGAGAACGATCGACAGAAACTTGAGGCGAAAAGCAAAACGCGAAGAACAACACAAGAACACGAATCACAACCTCAATTGCTAGCCGAAATTCATCCCCCCGAGGAGACAACAGAATCCGGTCTGTTTCCGCAAAAACCAAATACACAAAGGTATTGTTCACCGTCTCTGCGGATCTCAGTAGCTACAACAGAGAATAGGGAGCAGGAAAACCTAGAATGAAAATAGCAATGGCTGAGATGGTTTGAAGGGAGGGGTGGCCTCTCCTTATATAGCCTAAACAATTATTCCCTTCTACCCTTACAACTAATGAGCGGGCAGGCTAACCCTAGGTATTCCTGACCAACTCGAAGTGTAGTCGATCCGACGGCCACGCCCGCACATCTGGTAGCTTCGCCTCGACGCGACCTCACCTGATGCTGCCACGTGCCGCCTCCGCACCGCTCGTCCTTTTCACGGACCTCACCCTCGGTTTTGAGGCCGAAACCGGGAAACTTGTATTCACAACCAACCCCCGGTTTTGAGGCCGAAACCGGGAAACCTGTCATCCATCGCCTGAGTTGTGTGGCCCAAACTCAGAAACCCGCCAGCGCCCAGGTTTTGAGGCCAAACCTAGAAACTGTCCTCAGCCCGAGTTTTGTGGCCCAAACTCGAAAATCGGCGGCACCTAGGTTTTGAGCCCAAACCCGGAAACCGTTCATTCGGTGGTTTTTCTGTGTCTCAACCACCAAACCGAACCGTAGAGGGGATGCACCGCCCGTGCACCCCGTCCACCGACACGTGTCCCCAGGTCCTCGACCCGAGCAACACCGTGCCCCGCAAGTCTCCGCCCTCACCGCTGTCCCAGGCTGTCAGCCACCACAGCTGATCCTCAGGCCACCAGTCCCTCAGTCCAAGCCTCACGTCCGCCCTTCACCGTTCCGGGTCCATCGGCACGACACGTCTCTACTTGACCTTCACCTTGCCCTCGATCACTGTCTCCGTGCTCGACACCTGCACAACACAAGCCAAAGAACATGCGCATCAAACCAGTTGACAATCACTCATCACTCAAGATCCGGCATATACCCATGTATCTGCACTTCTTCGCCAGCCTTCTTAGCAAAGCTGGGGAATGGTCAGATGACCAGTTATAGGCACACACGTGGCAGAGCTGCGTTGGCTTCTTGACCAGCTTCACCAGTTATACTGGGGACTAGTCGACTTCTTTGCCAGCCTTCTCAGCAAAGCTGGGGACTGGTCAGATGACCAGTTATAGGCACACAAGTGGTTGAGCTGCGTTGGCTTCTCGACCAGCTTCACCAGTTATACTACTAGGGACTGGTCGGCTTCTTCACCATCCTTCTCATAAAGCTAGGGACTGGTCAGATGACCAGTTACAGGCACACACGTGGCAGAGTTGTGTTGGCTTCTCTACCTGCTTTCACCCATTATATTGGGGACTGGTCGGCTTCTTCGCCAGCCTTCTCAACAAAGTTGGGGACTGGTCAGATGACCAGTTACGAGCATACACGTGGCAGAGCTGCGTTGGCTTCTCGACCAGCTTCACCAGTTATACTAGGGACTGGTCGGCTTCTTCGCTCTATAGACTCACACATACAATATGGCGGCAAGCGTCGCCCACAAGGCGTTGAAAGATAATAAAGAATCTACAACCCGTTATGGGTCTTATTACATGGCCTGGCACCGGTAAGACTACCACCCTCGTAACCCTGAGCCTCCCTGGAGACCTAGGGACGCTCTTTGGGTGAAGGTCTTGGTATGACGGGTCCTTGAAGAACTAACATGGGACTACACGGCTTAGGATTATTGCCAGCGTCACAAGAATTCTCCCAGGAATCCCGTCATCTTTACCCGCACCGAACCAGTTAGGGAACATCCTACCGAATGATCCCGTCACAAGAATTCTTCCAGGAACATCACTATTCACACGCTACAAGCAAAGCTATACCAGGAGGATTGGTTAGCTCGGTGACACTCATCCTCAAAACGTTGGGAGTTTGAAGCCTCAGCGCCATGGATGCTGAGGAAACATAGGTTACAATCTAGGTGCATTTATAGCTGTGTTACGCTGGTTCATGGACCATGTTCATCCACCAAAAGGAGTTCCATTGAGTCACGGACTCAACAGATATAAAGTCACTTTCAAAGACAAGACAACTACATCTACAGTAAAAGTAGTCAGCAGGTAAGATAGGGCACACTTTAAAGCGAAAAAGGACGGCAAAAAGTAGATTCCTTGCTAACGAATGGCTAGACATTGTGGCGTCATTTTTTCACGGACTCACCGTTGAATTTTTGACCTTGGCATCACATGACGGAGTCATCTACTGTCAAGCTCGGGGACTACCATGCATACATGGCGCTTGGTCACGCATGTATATCATTTTTCCTTTTTTCTGGATTTTTTGACCTTGGCATCACATGACGGAGTCATCTATTGCCAAGCTCGGGGACTACCGCGTATACATGGCGCTTGGTCGCGCATGTATATCATTTTTTTCCTGGATTTTTTGACCTTGGTATCACATGACAGAGTCATCTGTTACCAAGCTCGGGGACTAAGTGGGCACACTTCACCTGGTCGGTGAGTATGCTGGCCTATCTGAGATAGTCAAGATTCTGACTGGGTTGTCTCTTATACTTTTTCAGTATAAAGTGGGCACACACCATCGGCAATGCAAAGTCATTTTTTCTTTCTTATTTATCAAAGAGCACATCGCATCTTGTGGGTTTTAGGAAACGGTGAATGACAGATTACAACCTGGTCGGAGATCAGGTTCAAAGTACGGGACTAGATTGTTCAGGAATGTCGCCGGGTTTTTTACAACCGTTCCAAGATTCGATGTGCTCGGGGACTAGCTGTGGGGGTATAAACCAAGGTACCCTCACGGCTAGACTTGGGCTTCTCCAAAGAGGCCAGCCCAACTTACTGTGAAGGACTACGGCATCAAGGCTCACCTGGTCGGGCACAGGGCCCAACTGGTCGGACGACGGCGCTGAGGCCTTTGCAGGATTGGGGATCAAGAAACCTAGTCGGTTAGGAAGGGTATCGTATCTTGTGCGATATGCCGTTGTAATTGATTTAGTTTCCTTATCCTGTTGGTTGATCCGATCCGATCTGTTACCCTACTCCCCGTGGCTATATAAGGCAAGCACGGACCCTCCCTCAAAAAGACATTGATCTACATATAGAATATACAACTCACGCAGGACGTAGGGTATTACGCTAAAGCTAGCGGCCCGAACCTGGATAAACCTCTGTGTTCGTCTAGTTCTTCCTTGGGTGAAGTCTAGATCATCGTCCTATGCACCTTGCCTACTAATCTACCTGAGAACACAAGGTTGATATGTGCCCTTGTGGTTCCCTTCCTGAGTGATGAGTGATCGATCAACGGGCAACATGTCTCTTGACTGTGTTGATGTGCAGGTGCGGAGCTCGGGCAGTGTCGAGGTGAGGTGAAGGTCAAGTAGGGACGTGCCGTGCCGACGGACCGGGAGCGGTGAAGGGCGGACGTGGAGCTTGGACCGACGGACCGGGAGACCTGAGGACCAGCTGTGGTAGCTGGCACGTGGCATTGACAAGCAAGGGTACATGGGGATGTGTGGTGCATCACCGAGTCGGGAGGAAGGTGATGGCGTCATGACACTTGGCGGGAGGCCGAGAAGGATGGCGAATGCACTGTGCCCGGCGTGGAGGCTGGACATGCTCTGGCATCGGTGCTGGAACTCAGGGTGTCAAACCACATCCCGTCTACGGCGGGTTTCAGTAGCTGAGCGTCGAAAAGCTACCCTGGACGGTTTTCGAGTTTGGGTCTCAAAACTCGGCGTGGACAGTTTCCAGGTTTTTGGCCTCAAAACCTGGGCTCGCGGTTTCTGAGTTTGGCCACAAAACTCAGCCTGAGGACAGGTTTCCCAGTTTCAGCCTCAAAACTGGGGGAAGGCCCAGGTTTCCCGGTTTCAGCCTCAAAACCGGGGGGAGGTCCGCAAAAAGGACGGTCGCGCGTGGCGGCGTGGAGAGGCTGGCGCGAAGGCGAGGCTATCCACGAGGTAGGCGCGGCGGTCAACTGGGCGGCACGTGGCGGCATCCTGAGGCTTGCGTCGAGGCGAATCTAAGGGTGAGGAAGGCGCGTGGCCATCAGATCAACTATCAGCAGAGTTGGACCGGGATACCCCTAGGGTTGGCCGCTTTGCTCTTGTATCTAGGGGTAGAAAGGGGATTATTGTTTAGGCTATAAATAAGAGAGGCACCCCTCCTCTCTCCCTATCCTAGCAGTCATTTGTTCCTGAGCTCTCTCTCTCTCTCTAGCCCTCACTTAGGTTCTAATCATACCTCGCTGCTAGCGATCCGCAGAGACGGGAATTTGGATCTTTTGAGGAAACGAGACCGTATTCTCGTTGTCTCCTCGTGTGGAGGAATTTCGACTGAAATCGAATCGAATCGTGTCCTGTGTTAGGTTTTCTTCACGTTTTGGTTTTTCATCTCCCGGAGATTTGCCTTGTTCTCCCTCTCCGTGAGATGATTTTCGATTCCACTTGAATCATTTGTTCTTGGTCGTGAGCCCCTTCTTTCTACCGAAGGAATTCTCTCCTAACCTCACAAATCCATAGATCGGGTTGATTTCGCATTCGTTCTTCGTTCTTTTCCCCTTTTCCGGTGATCCTCAGATTTCTCTTGATAGACTTGGTTTGGTGCGATGATTTCTTAGGATTAGCACCCAACCACGTAGAGGATCACCTTGGAGAGTTTGATCAAAGTCCCTTTTGATTTGGTAGAGTTTTGATCGAATTGACTTTTGTCCCGAGCTGTTTTCCTGCTCTTTGTTCATCCGCGGACAGTCCCGCCCCCAGCGGTGGACAGTCCGGGACTCAGGACTCGGCAGGTTCAGAACAGCGTTGTGCGATACTGTTCTCGTCTTGTGACCGGCGGACAGTCCGTGGTACAAACCCGCGGACAGTTCGGGACCTGTCCAGCAGACTCGCAGAATAGTCTGTGTTGGGCTCAGTTGTCGGCGGACAGTCCAGACCTCCAGTCGCGGACAGTCCAGCGTTCACCGGACAGTCCGGGAACCTGACCTCGGACAGTCCCGCGAATCTACAGTGTGCTGTTTAGGTCTGAAGCTTTGGCAGTTGGTTTTGGGGTTTCTCTGGGAGTTCCGCTGTACCACTAGGAAATCTCCTAGGGTATCCACCTAATCGTAGGTCGTGTACTCTCCAGTCGTCTCGAGTCTTTGCTTTTGGGGTGATTTTCTGGGACAAGGGCCATCCTATTCACATGTTGATTTGAGGCTCCCATTCACCCCCCCCTCTGGTCGCCAATCCGGTCCTTCAATTGGTATCGGAGCCGGTTAAGGATCTTCTCTACCTTAATCGGTTTCGGATCCTAAGGGCGACATGGAATGAGGGAACGCAAGGCTCCTTGGTTCGATGGAATGAACTACTCCTATTGGAAGATTCGGATGCGTGCTTACCTCAACAGCATCGGATCTTCTGTCTGGGAGATATGCGAGAATGCTGAGTACGTAGTCCTTGCGGCTCGTGTGGGTCAGATCCAGATTGACTAGCACGAGCCAACTCCAAGGCTCGTAATGCTCTTTTGGCCAGCATCTCCCTTCCTGAGTTCGATCGTGTCTCTGAGCTTGAGACGGCACGAGAACTTTGTTCAGTTGGAGGGAGAGACGATTGACGCCTTGTTCGCTCGTTCCAAACGATTGTGAACAAGATGCGTGCCAATCGGGCTAACCTACCCTATGACGATCATGAGAGGGCGCTCAAGTTACTATATGCCCTGGATCGAAGGGTATGGGAGGTGAAAGGTGTCGACTATCATTGAGTCTCCATCTTATGACACCCTCACCGTGGAAGAGCTATTCAGCAAGCTCAAGTCCACCGAGATCGATCACCTGACTCAGGCCAAGCTGAAGAACCCATCTTCGCATTCCATGGCTTTGGTCTCAAGCATGGGTGGATCGACCTTCTCTGCTAACGCTTCACCTCCTCTTGTTGCTTTGTCTTCATTGCATACAGTCACGGAGGAGCAGTTGGAAGCGCTGGGAGACGACGAGCTCGCCCTCGCCATCACCCGGTTCTCGCGGTTTCACAACAACCGCCTGAATCGCCGGCGTGGTGGCGCACGCGAGGGCTGCTACAAGTGTGGTGATCTAGACCACGTCATGGCGAACTGTCCCAAGAACAACAAGAAATCTTTCGGTAAGACTCGCAACTCCAGGCACAAGGGCAAGCCGGAGTACAAGACCGAGAAGAAGAAAATCAAGACAGCTTTCGCCGAGAGGACTTGGAGAGGGCTTTCGACGTCGGTCGGCGCGTGCTCTTCGCCGGCAAGGCGACACCGACAAGTCCTCCTCCGACAGCGACTCCACGACGATGGGTCCGAGCACAAGACTGAAGATCGCTTCAACAGACTCTGCTTCTTCGGCAACTCCTCCAAGGGCTTGTGCACCATGGCCCTGGACGAAGAGGACTCCAAGTGCCAGGCGAAGGATGTCGATGACGGCAATAGCGACAACGACGATGACAACGCCTCCGAGGTATCAAATTCCTCTCTTGTCGATCGTCTCACTGATGAGCGCGATAGCTTTGCGGAGTTAGTCCTTGCTTTGGAGAAGAGACTCAAGGAGGTTCTCCAAGAGCGCGGTGAGTTTAAGGCCAAGATGAAAGAGGCGCTTAAGGAGCTAGAGTCTGTTAGGTCCGAAGTGAGGGTGGTTGATGAGGAGGAGTGCGATGAGTGCACGACACACATGGAAAACTTTCTCCACCTTACAAACCAAGTATGCCTCTTTGATCGAGGTGTATGATGAGCTGAAGAGTAGGCTAGACTTGGTGGGTGAGTGTTGTGTGTGCGCCTCCCTGAAGAAGGAGCTGGAGGAAGTGAAGGCAAGATCTTCTTTGCTAGGTGCGTGCAAGCTTTGTCCTAGCTTGCGAACTGAGTTGGCAGAAGTTAATGCCAAGTTTGCTGAAGCCATGAAGGCCAGCTCAGTTAGCACCTTGTTCACTCCATGTGAGCGATGCGTGGGGATTGAGCTTGAGATTGCCAACTGTCGGCATGACAGGATGCAAACCGAGGAGGAAAACACATACCTTCGGTCCATTCTGAGTTGGTGTCATGCAGTGAGCCGCAGTTGGGCATGATGATCAGTCAGTTCAAGAGGGGAACTGATTGCTCGGGAGTAGGCTTTGTTTTAGGTGGGAAGGGTGCTAGCATCTTTGGCAAGATCGGTGAGTTTAGTGGATTGAACCCGAGTGAGAAGCCATCCACTATCCCTAAGCTTACCAAGATCACCCCACCTGAGCCTCCCAAGCCTATCACCAAGGATGGCATCCTTGATGAACCTCCCAAGGCTCCACCTCACAAGCAAGTGTGGGTTCCCAAACCTAACTATCTTAGGAACACACTTGACACCCTTCCTGACGTCTCTAGTGATCCCCTTTCGAAGGGAAGCAGCCAACCAGAGTGACAACCCTCGCAACCGTGGAACCAACAACCCAAGAGAGTGGTGAGGTTCGAGTGCGAGTACTGTCACCGTGAGGGTCACCTAGCTGAGTTTTGCTTTCGGAGGAAGAGAGACGCTAGGAAGGAGTTGGAACTGAACAACCAGACCAGGCACCACCCTCTCCATGGTGTGCAAGGTCGGGGAGTTCAGAGGCAGGGCGCTAGACCTGGAGGTGCACCCCCTCAGGTTGCTAGGCCCCAGGCATCTAGACCATGGGGTGGTGGTCGTGCCCGTCGCGGTTCCGGTCGTCCTCAATACGATCGTGAGCCGAGTGTAAGAGGCTTTGCTGCTCAGTCCCATAGCGGACCACCTTTTCAGTATGGTGGTGATCGCTTTGCTCAAATGGGACAAGTAGGTCAGTTTGGAGGTTTTCTAGGCCTATGACACAGCACTGGTATCCTTCTCAGTATACTAACCCCAGTGTTGTGCCATATGCTCACTTCCGGCCTTTCTATTGATGCAGGAACTTCGGTTGGAGAACATGTGGCTCATGGATTCCGGGTGTTCGCGCCACATGACCGAAAGAAGGAATGGTTCTCCAGCCTTAGCCCCGTGATGCACAAGGAGTACATCACTTTCGGGGACAATAGTAGAGGTAAGGTTGTTTCTCATGGAGCTATTTGGCTCAATGAGAACTTTGTTCTTAAGGATGTTGCTTTGGTTTCTAACTTGCATTACAATTTGCTTTCTGTCTCGCAACTTCTTGAGGATGATTGTGAAGTGCGTTTTAAGAAGGGTCTGAGTCGTGTTTTAGATCCTCGGGGAGATCTTGTTTGTCGGATCGTCCCTTTTGGCCGTGTTTTCAGAGCCGATTTTTCTCATTCTTTCGGCTCTGCTAGATGTTTGATGGCTGGTCCTTCTTCTGATTTGTGGAAGTGGCATAGGAGGCTCGGTCACTTGAGTTTTGACTTGCTTGCAAGACTTAGCTCACTTGGCCTAATCCAAGGATTGCCCAAGCTTAAGTTTCAGAAGGACCTTGTTTGCCATCCTTGTCGTCACGGGAAGATGGTTGCTGCTTGTCACCCACCTGTTAATCAGGTGATGACAAGCGACCCGGCGAGCTTTTACACATGGACACAGTAGGTCCAGCTCGGGTTTGCTCAGCGGGTGGGAAGTGGTACGTTCTAGTGATCATGGACGATTTTTCGAGGTACTCTTGGGTGTTTTTCATGGAGGGTAAGGATGAAGCTTTTCTTTTTGCTCGTGATTTGATCTTGAGGTTGAAAACTGAGTTTCCCCCTGATACCATTAGAGCTATTAGTAGCGATAATGGCACTGAGTTTGATAACTCACAGTTTGCCTCTTTCTGTTCTTCTAATGGAATCGAGCATCAGTTTTCTTCTCCTTATGACCCTCAGCAGAACGGTGTTGTTGAGCGCAAGAACCGGACCCTTGTTGAGATGGCCAGGATGATGCTCGATGAGCATAGGACTCCTAGGCGCTTTTGGGCCGAGGCATCAACACCGCTTGCCATGTGTCGAATCGCATCTTTCTTCGAGCTTTCATGAAAAGACTTCTTATGAGTTGCGTTTTGGACGGGTACCCAAGGTATCTCACTTTCGGGTGTTTGCGTGCAAGTGCTTTATCCTGAAGCAGGTAATTTGGACAAATTTGAATCTTGCTCTGCTGATGGGTGTTTCTTGGTTATGCTTCTTATTCACGTGCTTATCGAGTTCTTAACCTGGAGACTAACCGGATAGTGGAGACCTGCGAGGTCACATTCGACGAGACTATGCCTTGTGTTTCTTCTGCTTTTGATGTTGCAGGAGAACAGGAGATGGGAGAGACAATCTTTGTGGAGGAGGAGCAGGAGAATGCCGATTGGGGTGATCCCGAGCCAACTCCACTGGCTGCCCCCGTCGACCCTGCGACGACTACTTCAGCTCGAGGACCCGATCCCACGACATCTTCTTCTTGGGGTCCTCTAGAGCCACCTCTCCAGCGAGCACCCGCTGCACCTGAGGGAGCGACAGCATCTGGCGAGGGGGAGGCGACTTCGGCGAGGCAAGCCCCGGAGCGTTCAGCAAGTTCACCCTCCGCGTCAGATGATCGGCGGCATCGACCAGCGAGTCACGCGTCGCGAGCGTATGAAATCTCTCACTTTGCTCATTCTGCATTTGTTGCTTCTTTTGAGCCCAAAGATGTTGGACACGCACTTTCTGATCCTAACTAGGTCAATGCCATGCATGAGGAGCTAGAAAACTTTGAGCGAAACAAGTTTGGACCCTAGTTCCACCTCCACCAGAATGCCACCCTATAGGTACCAAATGGGTTTTCAAAAACAAAGAGGGTGAGGATGGGATGGTAGTGAGGAACAAGGCTAGACTAGACTAGTAGAGCCTAGTATCCTAGGGTTTCTGCCAAAAGAGGGAATAGACTATGAGGAAACCTTTGCCCCTGTAGCTCGTTTAGAAGCCATTAGAATCCTTCTAGCCTTTGCTGCTTCGAAGAGTTTTAAGCTTTACCAGATGGATGTCAAGAGTGCCTTCTTGAATGGGTATATAGAGGAAGAGGTTTATGTTAGGCAACCCCCTAGTTTCAAGGATCCCAAGTTTCCAAACCATGTTTATAAACTTTCAAAAGCTTTGTATGGTTTGAAACAAGCCCCGAGAGAGCGTGGTATGATCGTTGAAAACCTTTTTACTCTCCAAGGGTTTTAAAATGGGACGGGTCGATAGAACTTTGTTTCTCCTCAAGCAAGGCAACGATACCCTGTTAGTCCAGATTTACGTGGATGACATCATCTTTGGTGGCTCCTCTCATGCGCTTGTTGCCAAGTTTTCAGATACTATGAGCAGGGAGTTTGAGATGAGTATGATGGGCGAGTTGACTTTCTTCCTCGGGTTGCAAATTAAGCAAACCCGAGACGGGACGTTCGTGCATCAAGGAAAATACACGAAGGACATCCTGAAGAAATTCAACATGGGCGAGGCCAAGCCTCTTAGACGCCCATGCCGACGACTGCTGCGATGGATGCGGACTAGGACGGAGAGCCGGTTGACCAGAAGGAGTACAGAGCATGATCGGCTCGCTCCTGTACCTGACGGCGACGAGGCCGGATATACAGTTTTCTGTGTGTCTGTGCTCGTTTTCAGGTGTCCCCTCGGACTTCCCACAAGAAAGCGGTCAAGCGCATCATGAGGTACCTCCGATACACTCCTGAGTTCACACTTTGGTACTCTTCTTCTTCGTCCGTCTCGCTTGTGGGTATTCCGATGCGGATTTTGCCGGCTGTCGGCTTGAGCGCAAGTCTACTTCTGGGACTTGTCAGTTTCTTGGCTCTTCTTTGGTTTCGTGGTCTTCTCGCAAACAGTCGAAGTAGCCCAGTCTACTACTGAAGCCGAGTATGTGCTGCTTGCTTCTTGTGCTTCGCAGCTTTTATGGATGGTTGCTACTTTGCGTGACTTTGGTCTAGATTTCAGTCGGGTTCCCTTTGCTTTGCGATAGCACTTCTGCCATTAGTGTAGCAAAGAACCCTGTTCTTCACTCAAAGACCAAACACATCGATGTTCGCTTTCACTTTGTTCGTGATCACTATAAGAAAGGCGACATTGATCTTAGGCATGTAGACACCCATAACCAGGTTGCGGATATTTCACCAAGCCTTTGGACTCTCAACTTTGCTAGGTTGAGAGGTTAGCTTGGTGTGTGGTTTCCCCTTTAGATAGGTGAAGGACCGAAAATGCTAAAGCAAGGCGTACCAGAGGGGGGGTGAATGGGAGCCTAAAAATTCTTCTCAGAATTCTGGCCTCTGTCCCAACAAAATCAGCCCCAAAAGCTTCGGACTCAAACGTGATGCCCACGACCTTCGAAAAGAGGGTGGATGATCCCTAGGATCACAGCGAGGCCCCACACAAGAGAGCAAACCAAAACTCTCAAACTCCGAACCAAGTTCGTCCCAAAGACCCCTCCCAAACGTAGATAGAGGGCTACGTCGGGATTCCTCCAATACTATGCTAACGTGTAGCAAAGATACCTAGAGAGGTTCCTAGGTGAACTCTAGGAGCGAACGAGAAGTCCGGAAAAGCCGGGAGAGCAAACGCACTAAACTGCAGCCTACAGCCAATTCCCGGACTTGTCCGGGCTGCAGGTGCCGGACTGTCCGCGCCAGGGCGGACTGTCCGCGAAGAAGCCTTGGTGGACCTGTCCGCCGGCCAACACCGAAAAACAGCAAGGCTGCTGATCCTCCCCTGCGCGACTCGTGGACTATCCGCGCCTCAACGGTGGATTGTCCGCCGGTCAAAATGACCGTGAGCAGTACGCGCTGCGCGTGTTCTGGACTGCTGAGCCCGATGGCCGGACAGTCCCGCCACCAACGGGCGGACAGTCCGCCACTGTCGAGAAACCCCAAAATCCTCACGGGACAAAACCAAAATCGATCAGATCTTCACCAAATCGAATGGGCTGCAACCAAACTTCTCCCAAGTGTTCTTCTACGTGTTGGGAAGCTAATCCTAGGATATCATCGCTTCAACCCAACTAAATCATGAGAAATCCGAAGACTAGAAAAGGGAAGAACGAGGAACGAAAACGATTTCGACTCGTCTACTTGTTCGTGAGGGTAGAGATGAATTCCTTCGGTGAAATGTTTCTCCTCACTTCAAAGAACAAGTTGATTCAAACGGAATCGCAAAAGACGCAGCGTAGAGAGAGATCGAGAGAGGGGAAAATCGTGGAGAAAGAAGGAAGAAGAACGCGAAGAACAAATTCAAAACGCGAATTCAACCATGAATTTGATCCTTGGATTCAGAGGAAAGGATGATTGATTAACCACTCGGTGTCGGGCTACAAGCCACTCCTAGCAACACAAAGCTCGGATGGCGAAAAGCTCAAGAACAAGAGCCAACTCTCCCTAACCCTAGCCTTCTCTCACAGGAACAAAATGAGAGAGACACCGTCCAAAGGATTCCCCAAGGATAGCTGCCCTAGTAGCCCCTTCATCTATATATAGGCGCACGTCCGAAGACCAAAATGCCCTTACATTAACCACTCAACCCAAATACCCCCCAGGGGTAAAACTGTCCAACCCTAGCAGTTTCATCCGACGGCCACGCCCGCACATCCGGTAGCTTCGCCTCGACGCGACCTCCCTGATACCGCCACGTGCCGTCATGTCGACCACCGTGCCTTCCTCGTGGATAGCTTCTCTCCGCCACGCGTCGACCGTCCTTTTGGACCTTCCCCCCGATTTTGAGGCCCAAACCGGGAAACCTGCCAGCCCAGGTTTTGAGGCCCAAACCTGGAAACCGTCTACCCCGAGTTTTGAGGCCCAAACTCGAAAACCCATGAGCCCAGTTTTGAGGCCCAAACCTAGAAACCGTCCATCTCGAGTTTTGAGGCTCAAACTCAGAAACCGGCCATCCCAGGTTTTGAGGCCCAAACCTGGAAACCGTCGAGGGTAGCTTTTTGAGGCTCAGCTACCGAACCCCACGCCGTAGACGGGATGTGGTTCGCACACCCCGACCACCGGCACCGATGCCGATGCATGTCCAGCCTCCGCCGAGCACAACGCGTTCGCCATCCTTCTTGACTCGGCCGACGGCACTTGCGCCACACGCAAGCCCGTGTCCGACCTCCCGCCAAGTGCCACGACGCCATCGTCTTCGTCCCGACTCGGCCGATGCACCGCAGATCCCCATGTGCTCTCGCTCGCCGATGTCACATGCCAGCTACCACAGCTAGTCCTCTGGCCCTCTGGTCCGTCAGTCCAAGCCTCACGTCCGCCCTTCACCGCTCTGGGTACATCGGCATGGCACGTCCGCCGCACGGCACGCCCATCCTTCACCGCTCTCGGTCTGTCAGCACGGCACGTCTCTACTTGACCTTCACCTCACCATTGACCACTGTATCCGAGCTCTACACCTGCACATCAACACAACAAGAGACACATGTCGCACACGCACACCAACACATAAACACCACAACTCAACGCCACCGTTAGTGTAACACCTCTGGTGTTTAAGCATGTAATTAACTTGACATATCATCATTAGCATCATTAATCATCTTGATCATGATTTCATGTGTATGCATTTGCTTAGTGTATCATTTTATGTGATGTACCTCTATTGCAAAAAACCCTTGTTAGCCCACTTCTTCCTATAGGGGCAAATGGTAATTTCACCTCTGTGCCTAGTCCTATGTAATTCTTGTTCAAATTTAGTGCCCTGATGTTTGTTGCTTTGATCAAAGTTCAAAAATCAGATTTGAATTGAGTTTCCTTTTGCAAAACCTAAAATCCCAAATCCTGGATTTATTCCCTTTTTGATAACTTTTCAAAAATTCAAAATTTTGAGTTGGCTCAAAAGCAAGTTGTGAATCTGACCTAGAGGAACAACTTTGGTATATACAGATTCTATGTTTCTATATAAAATTTGAAGTAATTTCAAATTCATTCAAATTCCAGTTTTTGTCCCCTTTTCAGTTTTAAAAAGTTATTTAAAAACTATTGAGTTTCAGAAAAGTGTATATTAGCAAAGTTGTAGGTTTGACAAATGGGACAACTTTCATATAAAAGATTTTCAAGTTTCAGTTTGAAATCCAAAGTAATTTTGATTTGAATCAAATTTGAAAAATATTCCCTTTTCTGTTTTTGATTATAGTTCAAAAACTATTTGGAATTTGAAAATGTTCATATTGACAAAGTTGTAGATCTCATTTTTCTGAACAACTTTGGTATTTTGAGTTTTTGTCGCACAGTTCAAATTTTGGGAGATTTTTGCAAAATATAGATTCTGGCCAAAAGTCAAACCCTAGCCCTACACTGTTCTTCTTCCGTAGAGCCAGAGGGAGGGGGGGGGGGCCGGCCATGGCGCCGGCGCTGCGCCTGCAGCGCAGACGGCTGCTCCCCACACGCCCTTATCCTGCCGCCGCTGTCTCCCTGTTCCCTCCGCGCCCGCACGCGAGCGCTGACCCTCGCTCTCGGGCCCTACAGTGTCCAGCGCGCCGCCGCCGCGTGGCCATTGCCGGCCGAGCTTGTGCCCGAGCCCCGGCTGCACGCCAGCTTATCCGCCAGAGCGCAATCGAGTGCGCACGCCCGCAAACCTCACCCGCGTAACCCCGAGCTCTCTACCGTCCCATAGCCGCGGCTATATAAGCCGCCGGAGCCCCGAGCTCCTCACTCACCTCCGCCACCGTAGCCAGAGCAAGCCCGAGCCTCCGCCGCTCCACCACCTAGCTCAGAAGCTCCGCCTTGAGCTCGTGAAGCTTTCCCACCCTTCAATTTCACCTTCCCCGCCTCCTATCGCCCGGCGTAAGCTCGCCGTTCCCATCTCCGGCAGAAACCCGGCGAGCTCGGGTTCGTGAAATTCGCCGCCTCCGGCCATGATCATCCCTCACCGACCCCCGTGTCGTATTCCTTGGCCCCGCGCGACTCTAACCCGGCCCTTGCGGTCTCGTGTGTTGCGCAGGACCGCCGGATCGCCGGAGCGCCGCCGCGGCGGTCGTCTTCTCCCTCGAGAACGTGTCGAGCCTCACCCTCGAGAACGTGCCGAGCCTCACCCTCGAGAACGAGTCGAGCCTCACCCTCGAGCCCTGCCTCCGACCCGTGGTAAGCATCCGAGCCTCCGGTCTCTGCTTCCACTCCGCTTCGCCCGAGCCCAAGCCTCGGCGAGCGCATGCCCTCCGCTTCGCCCGAGCCCAAGCCTCGGCGACGCATGCTCTCCGCTTCGCCCGAGTCAGGCCTCGGACGGAGGCTTACTTCTCCGTCTCGCCCGAGCCTCCGGGCCAGGCCTCGGACGAGGCTGTCGCTTCCGTCTCGACCGAGCCCGTCTCGACCGAGCCCGTCTCGACCGAGCCCCGCGCGATTCGCCGAAGCCCGCGATTCGCCGAGCCCGGCCTAGAAGGAGCACAGTGCTCTTCTCTTTTTCTGAGAGATGTGAATAGTGTTCTGTTTTCTCTTTTTTGTATGATTTTCTGTGTGCATCCAAAAATTCTGAAATTTTTGTGGTAGACTCTTTATGCTCTGGAGTATTTTATAAAAATATGAAACTTGAGTTTTGTGCAAAAATTTGAAAATGTAAAATTCCCCTTTTATTGAAAAATGAAGGTTTTGGTATTTTTGGAGAGTGATTTATAACTCCAAAAATCATGAGACAAATTTTTGTGAGCTTCTTATGCCATGTTTAGTCTCTGGTAAAATTTTGAAGTCTTTTGGAACAAGTTGATTTTTGAGCTTTTATTTTAATTGTTAAATAGTGCCTTTTGCTAATTAATGTCTGATTTTATTTGAGCACCTTAATGACCTCCAAAAATTATGAAATTTGTTTTGCCATCTATCTACACCATAATGAACTTATGTGATTAATTTGGTAATTTTGGAGCAACTTCATAAAATGACCTTTTTAATTATTTAGGAAATAGGAAAAAGTGATTAGGGTTGGTAATAGGTGTTTGATGATGTATCTTTGGATTGATTGATGTTCATAGACCCCTACCCTTTGGTCTATGATGGTGGTGATGCTATGATTGGTTGATGCTTAGGATAATTATAATAAGGGCTAGTTTAATCAATATTGCTTAGGAAGAAATGGTTACCTTTTATGCTCAACCTAGATTTCGACTATGCCTTGTTTAAGAGTAATCTAGAATCAGTGGAATTGTCTTGCACCATAAGTCCATATCATCATTCTCATGAGCATTCATCATTGCATCCGTATAGTTGACGAAGAAGGACCTGAAGTCGAGGTAGCCACCGAAGGATCTGTCCCCGAGGCGACCCCGAGCTCCGACACCTACTAACTCCAACCGAGTCCGTCTTTTTGCCATTCAAGGCAAGCCCCGATGCATTTAACCCTTCCTTGAATTTATAAAGTGATTTCCTTAAATGCTTTGAGTTAAATTATTGCATTAGGTTTATAGGAGTTGAGTGATATCCTAACTGATGCATTATCCACCTTGACCACTGATACACCCGAAGCCTGCTTTTCAAAAGTATTTGAAAAAATGCTTAGCAATGCTTATGGAATTAGACTTTGCAATAAAAGTGCCAATTTCAAAAGTGTGATCACTGAAAGAAACTTTATGGGAATTTCTGGTTACTCCCACTATTGGCTAAGTATCTGATCCGTACTTAGTCAATGGGAAGGAGGGGTTGTCGCGCGTACGGTGCCGTCATGTTGTAGTCCGGGACTCAACAGTTGACACCGACCGGGACAGGGTTGAAAAACCGACAGGACCTGTACTCTTGGGTTAGAGTCCCGAGGTGCTTGTCGCTGGCGGAAAAATGTAGGGACCATCCGTATGGGGGCCTGCTGGTCAAGACTTGTAACTATTCACATACTACGGAAAGCTCTGGCTCCGAGAAATCCATTTTTTGGACCGACAACCGCGCACTGGGAGTGGAGAGATGGCGGAAGTAGCATGTACCCACGTGGGTTAGAGTCCCGGATTGGAGTGGTGTACTGTACTTCCGGGTGGCGTAGGACCGGGCCCAATCTTGGAGGAATCGTGGTAGACGAGTTGGCATATGCAAGCTTGGGTGCTACATATGCAGTGTGGATATGGATCCTCAGCTGAGTATTATTTATCCGGATTAACGTTGCTCCTCGGTTATGGAGACTTGGTCCACTGACTGTCAACGGAGAGTGGTTCTCAACTAGGAATGTTTTGAAATGTAAAATGAATCATGAATGATGGAGAATTGAGGATATTGAATCTTTCAAAAATAAAATAAGGTTTACACAAAAAAATGCTTTTCTGCAAAATACTTGATCTTGCTGAAGCCTTACCTTGACTACCCTAAGCCTTGTTCATTCCTGAGTCTTCTCCCTTTTCTTTAGTCGGGTAAGTCTTGTTGAGTACCTTTGTACTCAGGGTTTTATTACCCATGTTGCAGGTATGGCAGATTCCTCAGTATGCCTTGGACCCTGCTGTGTGACTGTTGTTCAGGAAGAGGCCGATGAGGCCGATGAGTGATTATTCACCCTCGGGCTGGGTGAAGTATCTTTACCCTTCAGTTGTTGTCATATGCTACTCTGCCAACTCTATCTATTTGAACTATGGTCTGTAATAACTTCACTTTAATTTTATGTTGAACCCTGGTTTGTAAAACTATTGTTATCTAAGTCTTCCGCTATTTACTCCGATGTTATTTGTCAAAATGTTCAAGAGATTGTAACTGAATTGTGAGATGATCCTGCGGACATCGGGCACTGATGTAGCCCAGTAGCGGAAACGGTCTTAATCTCTTGGCTGTACGGATCGACTGTCAGTGGTTGACGGTGATCAGTGGGCCATGGGATTAGGGCGTTACGTTACAGAGTGGTATCGGAGCATCTCACTATGACGTTGCAATCTTTTTGCGAAAACTTCAAAATGTTTTTAACAAAAACTAAACTTGACTATTTTGAGTCCAAATTGCTTCTCTCATCTCATCTTGTCTTTGGCAACTAGTAGCAAGACAACTTGTATAAGCCCTATGTACCTTACCTTAGTAGTTGCATTGCCTTGTTCCGTAGGAACGATTCATGCATCATGTCACATTCACTTAAGTTTATAAAAGAGTTCGTTGGGTTAGTGTGCCTATACCTTTTTCTTGCTAGCCTTTCTCATCTATAACCTCTTGTCCAGATATGGCCATCATCAAGCGGACTGCCCGCAAGTCGACTGGACCGAACGGTGTGCCGCGTCACCAGCTGGCGCCACGCACCGGAGAAGAGACTGGAGAATCCTCCAATGGTCGTCGCTTTCCCCGCCGCACCCGCAAGCAGCTGAAGGAGGAAATCAAGAATCTGAAGGCTGAAATGGAGAACATGGAGCATGACTTCTACCTTTCCCGCATGGAGTTTTATGAGGCACGAGCTTCCCTGGAGCAGGCCAACCGGAACACGGTTCGCGCTATCGAGCAGCGCAATGATGCTTGGACCCGCGAGGACGTTACCAGAGCCCAGCTCCATGGACTGCAGCAATACACCGCCCAGATCGAGCAGTTCAATGATATGCTTCATGAGGAAGTACACAGCTGCACGACCAGCTTCACCCCGTGATTCCACCAGTTGCTGAGGACCCCGAAGACGGAGTCGTGGAGGAACCTGAAGTGGAACACGAGCCCGATCAGAATGAGGAAGTGGAACCTGCTGAAGATGTCCACGTTGAAGATGAAGATGAGGAGGAAGAGCCTGAGCTTATCATCGAGGATGATGATGATGACGAAGAGTTGATCTTCATCGATGATGACTAGACTCCTTGTGTCTGTACCATCTGCTTACCTAAAACCTTAGACTAGGTTTGGGGGCGTTAGTCTGTCTGTTGCCAAGTCTGGCATGTATCTTTCCTTTCGTACCTTTTCCCTTATCAGTCTGTTGTCATCTTTATCAAGCCAGCTATCTTTGTATCAGTGAAGTTGTCAATCAAGTTGTTTCAGAACCTTTGTCCATATATGCTGAGTTCCGAGTTGCTTATACAGATGCCTGTGAACACCCGTACCGGAGCCGGAGGTTCTGATGATGCCAACATCCCAAACCCTCCACCTGTACCAGCTACCCTAGCAGATGCCATTGCAGCCTTGGCCGCCGCTGCCAATCTGATGGCTCAGAATCAAGGGCAGCAGAACAACGGCAACCGTGGTCGCCGCAACAACCAAGAGACAACCTATGTGGAATTCACTGAAACACGCCCACCGGTCTTCACAAAGGCCGATGAACCTCTCGAGGCTGACGACTGGTTACGCACCATGGGAACAGAAGTTCAGTCTACTGCACTGCACGGAGATCCAGAAGCCTCGGTTCGCTTCTCAGCAGCTCCGTGGTCCTGCAAGTGCCTGGTACGCCAACCTGTTGGCGGCCCAGCCGGAAGGTCACCAGCTGACCTGGGAAGAGTTCCGCACCGCTTTCAGAGCACATCACATCCCTTCGGGATTGATGAAAATGAAGTTGGATCAGTTCTTGGCCCTGCAACAGAAAGATTCCACCGTCATGCAGTACGTGGGACAATTCAACCACCTCAGCCAGTATGCCTCCGACTATGTCAACACAGAGGAAAAGAAGAGAGATTGTTTTCTCAGGGGTCTGCACCCTAAGATTCGCAGAGGTCTGTCCAACAACCTAAACGGATCCTACCATGATGTCGTTGACCGTGCTGTTGCTTTCGAGGAAAGCAACCGCCAGTATCAGGAAGAGAAGAGAGAAGAAGAAGAAGGCTGGGTCTAGCAGTTTCTCCAGCAACCATAAGCGCCCAAGAATCATCTACCACCCCAGCCACCACCAAAACCGTGCCCCATACCCCCATCAGCAAGTGGTCGTTCGTACCGCGGCCACCACCCACAATGCCAACCAGCAAAGTGCCACTCAGCCGAACGCCCCCGGTGTTCGTGTCACCACCCCACAAACAGCTTACAACCATCCATGCTACAACTGTGGCCAAGTTGGTCACTGGTCTCGCGAGTGCCCAAAACCCAAGAAGAATGCCCAGCATGCACAGAAAGGCCCTGGAGGATCACAGCAGCAGCACCGTGCACCGCAGCAGCACGTCCAGAAGGGCAAGCTTGTCAGGAAGCACGGGCAAGTCTACTTCACCACCGTCAGTAACATCCCAGAAGGAGAGCCCGTCATGCTCGGTAGGTCCCTGTTGCCAATCATCCTGCAGTCGTCTTGTTTGATTCTGGTGCATCGCATTCCTTCATCAGTCGCACTTTTGTCATCAAGCATGAGTTGCCCATGGGGAGTTAAAAGAAAGTTTCTGCATACTTTCGCCTGGAGGGCGGATAAATACTAAGGAAGTGGTCCGCAGTATACCAGTAATGTTGGGGAAACATGTCTTTCCTACCACCATGATAGTACTGCGCGATCAAGAGATAGATGTCATCTTAGGCATGAATTGGATGTGTCAGTATAAAGCCATGATAGACATCTTGAATAGAGTTGTGAGAGTGGATATTCCTAACAGTACCGCCAAACTCCTTCTCCAACTTCCTATGCCTTCAAAACCAGCTACCACACAGCTAAATGCTACCTATGATCAAGGGATCCGAGACATCCCTGTAGTCTGTGAGTTCCCTGATGTTTTTCCTGAAGATTTACCTGGTCTGCCTCCCGACCGTGATGTTGAGTTTGCTATAGAGCTAAAGCCCGGGACTGCTCCTATATCCCGTAGAGCTTATCGAATGCCTCCCAGAGAGTTGGCAGAGCTGAAGATCCAATTGCAAGAGCTATTGGATAAGGGTCTCATTCGCCCAAGTTCATCTCCTTGGGGCTGTCCTGCTATCTTTGTGAAGAAGAAGGACAAAAGCCTTCGTCTGTGCGTTGACTATCGCCCGCTCAACGAGGTCACCATCAAAAATAAATATCCCTTGCCTCGCATTGATCTTCTGTTTGACCAGTTATCTGGAGCCAGAGTGTTTTCCAAGATCGACCTCAGATCTGGCTATCACCAAATAAAAATTCGTCCCGAAGATATTCCCAAAACAGCTTTCACCACCAGATACGGCCTATATGAGTACTTGGTCATGTCTTTTGGCTTGACCAATGCCCCCGCTCATTTCATGTATCTCATGAACTCTGTGTTCATGCCAGAGCTCGATAAATTTGTAGTCGTGTTCATTGACGACATCCTTGTTTATTCAAGAACTCCTGAAGATCATGCCAAGCATCTTCGTGTCGTTCTCTCTCGTCTCAGAGATCACCAGCTGTATGCCAAGTTCAGTAAATGTGAATTCTGGCTAGATCGAATTCAATTCCTTGGTCATGTCCTGTCCGCTGAAGGTGTGTCAGTTGACCCTGGAAAAGTGGCAGATATCTTGGATTGGAAGCCACCTACCACTGTCCGCGAAGTTCGCAGCTTCATGGGAATGGCTGGATACTATCGTCGTTTCATCCCAGACTTCTCCAGAGTTGCCAAGCCTATCACAGAGTTGTTGAAGAATTCCGTGGATTTGTTTGGTCAACAGCCTGTGAGCAAGCTTTTCAAGCCTTGAAGAAACTACTAACTACATCACCAGTCCTAGCTCAACCAGACATCGAGAAACCCTTTGATGTATACTGTGATGCATCTGGTACTGGGTTAGGCTGTGTTTGATGCAAGAAGGTCGAGTGATCGCTTATGCCTCACGGCAGCTTAGGCGACATGAGGAGAATTATCCAACCCATGACCTTGAGTTAGCAGCAGTGGTGCATGCTTTGAAGATATGGCGTCATTATCTGTTGGGCAGTACCTGCAATGTGTACACCGATCACAAGAGCCTGAAGTATATCTTCACCCAAGAAGAGCTGAACATGAGGCAGCGAAGATGGCTTGAGTTAATCAAGGACTATGATATCGAAGTGCATTACCATCCTGGTAAGGCAAATGTAGTTGCCGATGCCCTCAGTCGCAAGTCATACTGCAACTGTCTGACGACGAAGCCCTATGATCTTTCCTTGTGCCATGCTCTTGAAAGGATGGGTATTGAGATAGTTCCGCAAGGAAGCCTGAACAATGTCAGGATAGAAACATCGGTCAAGGAACAAGTCATCGCTGCACAGAAAGATAACCCTGGAATCAAGCACATCATCGAAAAGGTCCAGACCGGTAAGGCTGATTGTTTCAGGATCGATGATGTAGGAGTTGTTTGGTTCAAGAACCGTCTAGTAGTTCCCAAGGTGCCTGAGTTGAGACAGTTGATCCTTGATGAGGCACACCTGTCTAGGTTTTCCATCCACCCCGGCAGCAACAAGATGTACCAGGATCTAAGGCAGAGATTCTGGTGGACAAAGATGAAGATTGAAATCGCTCGCTATGTCGCTCGCTGTGATACTTGCCAGAAAGTCAAAGCCGTGCACATGAAGCCTGGAGGAGAATTGCAGCCTTTATCTGTACCTGCCTGGAAGTGGGAAGATATCAGCATGGATTTTGTCAATGGACTACCCAAGACTCAGAAAGGTTTTGATTCCATTTGGGTAATCGTGGACCGACTCACCAAACAAGCTCACTTTCTGCCAGTCAAGACCAGCTACGCCGTCCCCACGTATGCCGCCTTGTACAAGAACAACATAGTGAAGCTTCATGGAATACCCAAGACCATTATCTCTGATCGTGGTACTCAGTTTGTCGCTAAGTTCTGGAAAGCGTTCCATACCTCGCTTGGAACCAAGCTCTTGCATAGTACAGCATATCATCCACAAATAGATTGACAAACTGAGCGAGTCAACCAAGTGTTAGAGGATATGTTGAGAGCATGTGTGCTCACCTTCGCAGATACTTGGGATGACTGTTTGCCCTTGGCAGAGTTCTCATATAATAACAGTTATCAAGAAAGCATCAAAATGGCACCCTTTGAAGCACTGTACGGTCGTCGTTGTCATACACCCCTCAGTTGGTCTGAGCCTGGAGAAGAGAATTCTTTGGAGTTGACCTGGTTTAAAGATATGGAAGAGAAGTCAAGCAGATACAAGAGAAACATGAAGATTGCCCAATCCCGACAAAGAGTTATGCTGACAAGAGACGTCGACCTCTGAAGTTTCAAGTTGGAGATTACGTATATCTCAAGGTCTCACCAACAAAGGAGTCACTCGTTTTGGAGTCAAGGGGAAAGTTAGCACCCCGCTACATTGGTTCCGTTTGAGATTTTGGAATGTTGTGGCAAGGTAGCTTACAAGCTGAAGTTGCCCGATCATCTCTCTGCTGTCCACAATGTTTTCCATGTCTCCCAACTCAAGAAGTGCCTCCGAGTACCAGAACATGTCGTGGAAGTTGAAGGTGTCGAGCTAGAGCCTGATCTATCCTACTCGGAATATCCAGTTCGCGTGTTGGATCACAAAGATCGAGTTACTCGAAGAACTACCACAAGGTGGTACAAAATCCAGTGGAACCAGCACTCTGAAGAAGAAGCTACTTGGGAATCTGAAGACTTCTTGGCAAAGAACTATCCCGACTTTCTCGAATCCCTGTCTATGTAAAGTTTTGCCTTTTTCCCTTCTTTGTCCTTTCTTAAGACGCAGAATCTCGGGGCGAGATTTCTTTAGGGGGGAAGGCTGTAACACCTCTGGTGTTTAAGCATGTAATTAACTTGACATATCATCATTAGCATCATTAATCATCTTGATCATGATTTCATGTGTATGCATTTGTTTAGTGTATCATTTTATGTGATGTACCTCTATTGCAAAAACCCTTGTTAGCCCACTTCTTCCTATAGGGGCAAATGGTAATTTCACACCTCTGTGCCTAGTCCTATGTAATTCTTGTTCAAATTTAGTGCCCTGATGTTTGTTGCTTTGATCAAAGTTCAAAATCAGATTTGAATTGAGTTTCCTTTTGCAAAACCCTAAAATCCCAAATCCTGGATTTATTCCCTTTTGATAACTTTTTCAAAATTCAAAATTTTGAGTTGGTTCAAAAAGCAAAGTTGTGAATCTGACCTAGAGGAACAACTTTGGTATTTACAGATTTCTCATGTTTCTATATAAAATTTGAAGTAATTTCAAATTCATTCAAATTCCAGTTTTTGTCCCTTTTCAGTTTTAAAAAGTTATTCAAAAACTATTGAGTTTCAGAAAAGTGTATATTAGCAAAGTTGTAGGTTTTGACAAATGGGACAACTTTCATATATAAAGATTTTCAAGTTTCAGTTTGAAATCCAAAGTAATTTTGATTTGAATCAATTTGAAAAATATTCCCTTTTCTGTTTTTGATTATAGTTCAAAAACTATTTGGAATTTGAAAATGTTCATATTGACAAAGTTGTAGATCTCATTTTTCTGAACAACTTTGTATTTTGAGTTTTTGTCGCACAGTTCAAATTTTGAGAGATTTTGCAAAATATAGATTCTGCCAAAAGTCAAACCCTAGCCCTACACTGTTCTTCTTCCCGTAGAGCCAGAGGGAGGGGGGGGCCCGGCCATGGCGCCGGCGCTGCGCCTGCAGCGCAGACGGCTGCTCCCCACGCGCCCTTATCCTGCCGCCGTTGTCTCCTGTTCCCTCCGCGCCCGCACGCGAGCGCTGACCCTCGCTCTCGGCCCCTACAGTGTCCAGCGCGCCGCCGCCGCGTGGCCATTGCCGGCCGAGCTTGCGCCCGAGCCCCGGCTGCACGCCAGCTTATCCGCCAGAGCGCAATCGAGTGCGCACGCCCCCGCAACCTTACCCGCGTAACCCCGAGCTCTCTACCGTCCCATAGCCGCGGCTATATAAGCCGCCGGAGCCCCGAGCTCCTCACTCACCTCCGCCACCGTAGCCAGAGCAAGCCCGAGCCTCCGCCGCTCCACCACCTAGCTCAGAAGCTCCGCCTTGAGCTCGTGAAGCTTTCCCACCCTTCAATTTCACCTTCCCCGCCTCCATCGCCCGGCGTAAGCTCGCCTTCCCATCTCCGGCAGAAACCCGGCGAGCTCGGGTTCGTGAAATTCGCCGCCTCCGGCCATGATCATCCCTCACCGACCCCGTGTCGTATTCCTTGGCCCCGCGCGACTCTAACCCGGCCCTTGCGGTCTCGTGTGTTGCGCAGGACCGCCGGATCGCCGGAGCGCCGCGCGCGGTCGTCTTCTCCCTCGAGAACGTGTCGAGCCTCACCCTCGAGAACGAGCGAGCCTCACCCTCGAGAACGAGTCGAGCCTCACCCTCGAGCCCTGCCTCCGACCCGTGGTAAGCATCCGAGCCTCCGGTCTCTGCTTCCACTCCGCTTCGCCCGAGCCCAAGCCTCGGCGAGCGCATGCCTCCGCTTCGCCCGAGCCCAAGCCTCGGCGACGCATGCACCGCTCTCACGCTTCGCCGAGTCAGGCCTCGGACGGAGGCTTACTTCTCTCCGTCTCGCCCGAGCCTCCGGGCCAGGCCTCGGACGAGGCTGTCGCTTCCGTCTCGACCGAGCCGTCTCGACCGAGCCCGTCTCGACCGAGCCCCGCGCGATTCGCCCGAGCCCCGCGATTCGCCGAGCCCGCCTAGAAGGAGCACAGTGCTCTTCTCTTTTTCTGAGAGATGTGAATAGTGTTTTGTTTTCTCTTTTTTGTATGATTTTCTGTGTGCATCCAAAAATTCTGAAATTTTTGTGGTAGACTCTTTGCTCTGGAGTATTTTATAAAAATATGAAACTTGAGTTTTGTGCAAAACTTTGAAAATGTAAAATTCCCTTTTAATTGAAAAATGAAGGTTTTGGTATTTTTGGAGAGTGATTTATAACTCCAAAATCATGAGACAAATTTTTGTGAGCTTCTTATGCCATGTTTAGTCTCTGGTAAAATTTTGAAGTCTTTGGAACAAGTTGATTTTTGAGCTTTTTTTTAATTGTTAAATAGTGCCTTTTGCTAATTAATGTCTGATTTATTTGAGCACCTTAATGACCTCCAAAAATTATGAAATTTGTTTTGCCACTATCTACACCATAATGAACTTATGTGATTAATTTGGTAATTTTGGAGCAACTTCATAAAATGACCTTTTTAATTAATTTAGGAAATAGGAAAGTGATTAGGGTTGGTAATAGGTGTTTGATGATGTGATCTTTGGATTGATTGATGTTCATAGACCCCTACCCTTTGGTCTATGATGGTGGTGATGCTATGATTGGTTGATGCTTAGGATAATTATAATAAGGGCTAGTTTAATCAATATTGCTTAAGGAAGAAATGGTTACCTTTTATGCTCAACTAGATTTCGACTATGCCTTGTTTAAGAGTAATCTAGAATCAGTGGAATTGTCTTGCACCATAAGTCCATATCATCATTCTCATGAGCATTCATCATTGCATCCGTATAGTTGACGAAGAAGGACCTGAAGTCGAGGTAGCCACCGAAGGATCTGTCCCAGGCGACCCCGAGCTCCGACACCTACTCCAACCCCGAGTCCGTCCTTTTTGCCATTCAAGGCAAGCCCCGCATGCATTTAACCCTTCCTTGAATTTATAAAGTGATTTCCTTAAATGCTTTTGAGTTAAATTATTGCATTAGGTTTATAGGAGTTGAGTGATATCCTAACTGATGCATTATCCACCTTGACCACTGATACACCCCCAAGCCTGCTTTTCAAAAGTATTTGAAAAATGCTTAGCAATGCTTATGGAATTAGACTTTGCAATAAAAGTGCCAATTTCAAAAGTGTGATCACTGAAAGAAACTTTATGGGAATTTCTGGTTTACTCCCACTATTGGCTAGTATCTGATCCGTACTTAGTCAATGGGAAGGAGGGGTTGTCCGCGCGTACGGTGCCGTCATGTTGTAGTCCGGGACTCAACAGTTGACACCGACCGGGACAGGGTTGAAAAACCGACAGGACCTGTACTCTTGGGTTAGAGTCCCGAGGTGCTTGTCGCTGGCGGAAAAATGTAGGGACCATCCGTATGGGGGCCTGCTGGTCAAGACTTGTAACTATTCACATACTACGGAAAGCTCTGGCTCCGAGAAATCCATTTTTGGACCGACAACCGCGCACTGGGAGTGGAAGATGGCGGAAGTAGCATGTACCCACGTGGGTTAGAGTCCCGGATTGGAGTGGTGTACTGTACTTCCGGGTGGCGTAGGACCGGCCCAATCTTGGAGGAATCGTGGTAGACGAGTTGGCATATGCAGCTTGGGTGGGTGCTACATATGCAGTGTGGATAGGGATCCTCAGCTGAGTATTATTTATCCGGATTAACGTTGCTCCTCGGTTATGGAGACTTGGTCCACTGACTGTCAACGGAGAGTGGTTCTCAACTAGGAATGTTTTGAAATGTAAAATGAATCATGAATGATGATGAGAATTGAGGAATATTGAATCTTTCAAAATAAAATAAGGTTTACAAAAAATGCTTTTCTGCAAAATACTTGATCTTGCTGAAGCCTTACCTTGACTACCCTAAGCCTTCATTCCTGAGTCTTCTCCCTTTTCTTAGTCGGGTAAGTCTTGTTGAGTACCTTTGTACTCAGGGTTTTATTACCCATGTTGCAGGTATGGCAGATTCCTCAGCATGCCTTGGACCCTGCTGTGTGACTGTTGTTCAGGAAGAGGCCGACGAGGCCGACGAGTGATTATTCACCCTCGGGCTGGGTGAAGTATCTTTACCCTTCAGTTGTTGTCAGGCGCTACTCTGCCAACTCTATCTATTTGAACTATGGTCTGTAATAACTTCACTTTAATTTTATGTTGAACCCTGGTTTGTAAAACTATTGTTATCTAAGTCTTCCGCTATTTACTCCGATGTTATTTGTCAAAATGTTCAAGAGATTGTAACTGAATTGTGAGATGATCCTGCGGACATCGGGCACTGATGTAGCCCAGTAGCGGAACCGGTCTTAATCTCTTGGCTGTACGGATCGACTGTCAGTGGTTGATGGTGATCAGTGGGCCATGGGTTTAGGGCCGTTACGTTACAGTTAGTCATAAACATTAAGCGCATAGCGAGATATGGACTAAACCGGGAAAAGCATCAAACCTTCCTCATCAAAGTCAATCATTCATCATATATGTTCTCAATCTCCCCTTGATGAATGCATTCTACAATAACCAAAAAGGAAGGGTTTGAAAGCAAGCCTCATTCAGTGCCCAAAAGCCAAGCAATCAACACAAATGTACTTGAGATGAGGAAGGATCATGAAAACTCAAATAAACTCTCGGTCCCGAAAGAAATGGGAAAAGCGGGCAAAGCCTCTACACAACCGAAGAGTCAGAGAAACAAGAGTTTCATGAATCCCAAAAGGTACTCGAAAACCAATCTCAAATAATTGTCAAACAATCATCACAAAAGAAACCAAGGTACTTATCCACTTGGATTCACTGGTCGAGATTTCTCCCCCTTTTTCTCTTTCTCTTTCTCTTTCTCTTCTCTTCTCTTTGTAACACCTCTGGTGTTTAGCATGTAATTAACTTGACATATCATCATTATCATCATTAAGCATCATGATTTCATGTGTATGCATTTTGCTAAGTGTATCATTTTATGTGATTACCTCTATTGCAAAAACCCTATTTAGCCCACTTCTCTCTACTAGGGCAAAATGGTAATTTCATCTCTGTGATTAGCTTTGTGTAATTCTTATCCTTTGGTGTCTTGAAGTGTTGTTGTGTGGGCCAAAGTTCAAAAATCAGAATTTGATTTCAAAACTCTTTGCAAACCCTGATTTCAAATCCTGGATTTTATCCCTCTTGTTGTGATTCAAAAATTATTCAAAATTTGGGATTGGTCCAAAAGCAAAGTTGTAGATCTGTCAAAGAGAAACAACTTGGTATTTACAAATTTTCAAGTTGCAGTGCAAAGTTTTGAGTTATTTCAAATTCAATCAAACTCCAGTTTTTGTCCCCTTTTCAGTTTTCAAAATGAGTTCAAAACTAATGAGTTTCAGGAAAAATGTATAATAGCAAAGTTTAGGTTTTGATAAAAGGAACAACTTTCATGTTTACAGATTTTCAAGTTTCAGTTTGAAATCCAGAGTAATTTCGATTTGAATCAAGTTTGAAAAAGTGTCCCCTTTACTGTTTTCAAATTTGTTCAAAAACTATTTGGAATTTGAAAATGTTCATATTGACAAAGTTGGAGATCTCATTTTTCTGAACAACTTTGGTGTTTTGAGTTTTTGTCGCACAGTTCAAATTTTGGAAGTAATTTGCAAATACAGAAAGTCAAACCCTACCCTACCTAGCTACTGTTCTTCTTCTCCGGTAGGGGGGGGGGCCCGGCCATGGCCGCTCGCCGGCGCTGCACGCGCCGCGTGCCTGGCAGCCGCACGCCCATCCCCGACCTGTCGCCTGCAGCCGCGACATCGCGCCGCACCCGCTCGCGCAAGAACGACCGACCCACACCCGTCCCCCACTGCTCCCCGACAGCGCCGCCGCGTGCGCGTCGCCGGCGAGCGCACCACTCCGTCCCTGAGCGCGCGTCAACCCTTCTGCCCAACCGCAATCGATTGCGCACGCCCGTGTGATCTATCCGCGCCAGAATACGCTCCGCCAGCCTCTTGCCGCGGCTATAAAAGGCCCGACGAGGTCGCGGCCAGTAGCTCATCTCCGCCACCGTCGCCAGAGCAAGCCAGTGCCTCCGCTTCCCTTCCAGCTAGCCCTAAAAGCTCCGCCGTGTCTCACGCTTCAGCTTCACCCGCCCTCAATTTGGTCACTACCATCCCAATCGCCCGGCGTAACTCCGACTTCCCAACGCCGGCGAGCGAACACTTGAGCTCGGGTCCGAGAAATTCTCTCTCTCCCGGCCATGATCATCCCTCCCCGACCTCTGTTTCTTCTTCCTCGCATCATTGCGATTCTAACCATGCCTTGGTGACCCCGTGTGGTGCTCAGGATCGCCGGAACGCTGTCGCGACGCTTTTCTGCCGCGCCGACGACCCCCGCTCCGTCGACCTCCTAGCTCCGACCACCCCCTCGCCTCGCCGCCGCGCGTCATCGATCGCCGGTGAGCTCCTGAACCTCCCCATGTGCTCGGTTTCGCCCGCGAGTCTTCGCTGTGGCCGGAACGGGCTCTCGCCGCCGGCGGGAGACCGCCCTGCGCGCAAGGAAGAAGAACAGTACCGTTTCCAATTTCCAGTTTATTTGAATAGTGCTGAAATTCATATTTTCGTGTGTTTTTCTGAGTTGCTTCAAAAATTCTGAAATTTTGAGGATAGACTCTTTGTACCTTGAAGAATTTTATAAAATATAAAACTGACCTTTCTGCAGAAATTTGAAAATGAAAATCTCCCATTTAATAAATATGGATGGTTTTGGATTTTTAGAAAATAATTTATCCTCCAATTATGAGATAAGTTTTTGTGAGCTAGTTATGCCATGACAAGTCTCTGGTGAAATTTTGAAGTCATTTGGAACGAGTTGATTTTTGAGCTTTATTTTAATTAAGGAATGTAGTGCCTTTTGTTAATTAAATGTCTAGATTTAATTGAGCACCTTAATGACCTCCAAAATTATGAAATTTGTTTTGCCATATACTTGTACCATAATGAACTTATGAGATTAATTTGGTAATTTTTTGGAGCACCTTCATAAAATGACCTTTTTAAATAATTAAGAAAAAGAAAAGGGTGATTAGGGTTAGCGTTGATTGACCTGTGATGTGACTTTTGGGATTGCTTGATGTTCATAGACCCCTACCCTTTGGTCTATGATGTTTGTGATGATATGTTTGATTGATGTTAGGATAGTTATGATAAAGTCTAGTTTAATCAATTTTGCTTAAGGAAAATGGTTAACTTTTATGCTCAACTAGATTTCGATTATGCCTTGCCTGAGAGTAATCTTGAATCTGGGGAATTGTCTTGCACCTGAAGTCCATGTCATCATTCTCATGAGCATTCATCATTGCATCCGTATAGTTGACGAAGGAGGCCCTGAAGTCGAGGTAGCCGCCGAAGGATCTGTCCCCGAGGCAACCCCAAGCTCCGACGCTTATACCTACCCCGACTCTGCTCTTTTTGCCATCCAAGGCAAGCCCCGGTGCATTTAACCCTACCTTGCTTTTAATAATGCTTTCTTTAAATGTTTGAGTTAAATTATTGCATTAGGTTGATAGGAGTTGAGTGAAATCCTATCTGATGCATTATCTACCTTGACCATGATACACCCGATACCTGCTTTTCAAAAACTATTTGAAAAATGCTTAGCAATGCTATATGATAGATTTGCAATAAAAATGCCAAGTTCAAAAGTGTGATCACTTTAAGAATATTTATGGGAATTTCTGGTTTACTCCCACCATTGGCTAAGTATCTGATCCGTACCTAGTCAATGGGAAGGAGAGGTTGTCCCTGCGTACGGTGCCGTCATGTTGTAGTCCGGGACTCAACAGTTGACACCGACCGGGACAGGGTTGAAAAACTGACAGGACCTGTCTCTTGGGTTAGAGTCCCGAGGTGCTTGTCGCTGGCTGGAAAATTTAGGGACCACCTGTATGGGGGCCTGATTGACTAAGACTTGCAACTATTCACATACTACGGAAAGCTTCGGCTCCGAGGAATCCTTTATTGGACCGACAACCGCGCACTGGGAGTGGAGAGATGGCGGAAGTAGCATGTACCCACGTGGGTTAGAGGCCGCGGATTGGAGTGGTGTACTGTACTTCCGGGTGGCGTAGGACCGGGCCCAATCTTGGAGGAATCGTGGTAGACGAGTTGGCATATGCAAGCTTGGGTGCTACATATGCAGTGTGGATAGGGACCCCTCAGCTGAGTATTATTTATCCGGATTAACGCTGCTCCTCGGTTATGGAGACTTAGTCACTGACTGTCAACAGGGAGTGGTTCTCAACTAGGCCTGTTTTGAAATATAAAATGAATCATGAATGATTATGATGGAACAAGGAATACCGAACCTTTCAAAATAAAAATGAGGTTTACCAAAAATGCTTTTCTGCAAAATACTTGAACTTGCTTAAGCCTTACCTTGACTACCCTAAGCCTGCATTCCTGAGTCTTCTCCTTTTCTTTCTTAGTCGGGTAAGTCTTGTTGAGTACCTTGTACTCAGGGTTATTTACCCATGTTGCATGTATGGCAGACTCCTCAGTATGCCTCGGACCCTGCTGTGTGACTGTTGTTTCAGGAAGAGGCCGATGAGGCCGATGAGTGATTATTCACCCTCGGGCTGGGTGATGTATCTTTATCTTTTAGTTGTTGTCATCTGCTACCCTTCCAACTCTATTTGAACTATGGTCTGTAATAACTTCACTTTAAGTTTATGTTGAACACTGGTTTGTAAAACTATTGTTATTTTAAGTCTTCCGCTATTTACTCCGATGTTATTTGTCAAAATGTTCAAGAGATTGTAACTGAATTGTGAGCTGATCCTGCGGACATCGGGCACTGATGTAGCCCAGTGGCGAGCCCGGTCGTAATCTCTTGCTGTACGGATCAACTGTCAGTGGTTGACAGTGATCAGTGGGCCATGGGATTAGGACCGTTACGTCACAGAGTGGTATCAGAGCATCTCACTACGACGTTGCAATCTGTTTGCAAAAACTTCAAAAAGGTTTTAAGTCCAAAACTAAACTTGACTATTTTGAGTCCAAATTGCTTCTCTCATCTCATCTTGTCTTTGGCGACTAGTAGCAAGACACTTGTATAAGCCCTATGTACCTTACCTTAGTAGTTGCATTGCCTGTTCCGTAGGAACGAATCATGCATCATGTCATAATCACTTAAGTTAACTTCCTCTCTAAGTCGGTTGGTTTAGTATGCCTTTACCTTTTTCTTGCTAGCCTTTCTCACCTATAATCTCTTGTCCAGATATGGTCATCCTCAAGCGGACTGCTCGCAAGTCGACTGGACCAAACGGTGTGCCGCGTCACCAGCTGGCGCCACGCACCGGAGAAGAGACTGGAGATCCTCCAATGGTCGTCGTTTTCCCGCCGCCCCGCAAGAACCTGAAGGAGGAAATCAGAATTTGAAGGCTGAGATGGAAACATGGAGCATGACTTCTATCTTTCCCGCATGGAGTTTTATGAGGCACGACTTCCTTGGAGCAGGCCTCGGAACACGGTTCGCGCTATCGAGCAGCGCAAAGGCGAGGCTTGGAACCGCGAGGACGTCGCCAGAGCCCAGCTCCATGGACTGCAGCAATACACTGCCCAGATTGAGCAGTACAATGATATACTTCATGAGAGGTACATCAATTGTACAACCAACTTCATTCACCCGTGGCTCCACCTGTTGCTGAGGATCCAGAAGATGGAGTCGTGGAGGAACCTGAAGAAGAACATGAGCCAGTCCAGAATGTAGAAATGGACCTGCTGAGATTTCACGTTGAAGATGAAGATGAGGAGGATGAGCCTGAGCTCATCATCGAAGATGAAGATGACGATGAAGAGATGATCATCATCGATGACGACTAGATTTCTTGTGTCTGTACCATCTGCTCACCTAAAGCCTTAGTCTAGGTTTGGGACGTTAGTTGGTCTTCTGTCTAGTCGAGTCTGTATCATGTCTTGTACCTTTCCTTTGTCAGTTGGTAGCTATCTATCGAACTTCTGTATCATTTACTCTACCCTTACATCAATGAATCTTATCAGTCAGTTTCGTTCAAAAGCAATCTTGGATGCTAAGTTCCCAAATTCTTAACAGATGCTGTGAACACCCCGCTCTGGAGCCGGAAGTTCCGGAGGTGCCAACCTTCCAAACCCTCCACCAGTTCCTGCTACCCTGGCAGATGCCATTGCAGCCTTGGCCGCCGCTGCCAACCAAATGGCTCGGAACCAAGGACAGCAGAATGTTGGTCACCGTGTCGTCACAACCAAGAAACCACCTATGTGGAGTTCACTGAAACCCGTCCACCGGTTTCACCAGAGCCGATGAACCCCTCGAAGCTGATGATTGGCTCCGCACCATGGAGCCAGAAGTTTGGTCCTCATCCGATGCAACTGAAATCCCAGAAGCCCCGTTTGCTTCTCAGCAGCTTCGTGGTCCAGCAAGTGCTTGGTATGCCAACCTCTTGGCTGCCCAACTGAAGGTCATGAGTTGACCTGGGAAAGTTCCGCACCGCTTTCCGGGCACATCGCACATCCCGTCAGGTCTGATGAAGATGAAGCTTGATCAGTTCCTAGCTCTGCAGCAGAAGGAATCCACAGTGATGCAGTATGTGGGTCAGTTCAATCACCTGAGCCAGTATGCCTCCGACTATGTCAACACGGATGAGAAGAAGAGAGATTGTTTCCTTAGGGGTCTGCACCCTAAGATTCGCAGAGGTCTATCCAACAACCTCAACGGATCTTATCATGATGTCGTTGACCGTGCTGTCGCTTTCGAGGAAAGTAACCGCCAGTATCAGGAGGAGAAGAAGAAGAAGAAGGCTGGGTCTAGCAGCTTCTCCAGCAACCACAAGCGCCCCAAGAATCATCTACCACCCCAGCCACCACCAAAACCGTGCCCCATATCCCCATCAGCAAGTGGTCGTTCGTACCGCGGCCACCACTCATAATGCCAACCAGCAAAGTGCCACTCAGCCGAACGCCCCAGGTGTTCGTATCACCACCCCACAAACAGCTTACAACCATCCATGCTACAACTGTGGCCAAGTTGGTCACTGGTCTCGCGATTGCCCAAAACCCAAGAAGAATGCCCAGCATGCACAGAAAGGCCCTGGAGGATCACAGCAGCAGCACCGTGCACCGCAGCAGCACGTCCAGAAGGGCAAGTTTGTCAAGAAGCACGGGCAAGTCTACTTCACCACCGTCAGTAACATCCCAGAAGGAGAGCCCGTCATGCTCGGTAGGTTCTCTGTTGCCAATCATCCTGCAGTCGTCTTGTTCGATTCTGGTGCATCGCATTCCTTCATCAGTCGCACTTTTGTCATCAAGCATGAGTTACCCATGGGGGAGTTAAAAGAAAGTTTCTGTATACTTTCGCCTGGAGGGCGGATAAATACTAAGGAAGTGGTCCGCAGTATACCAGTAATGTTGGGGGAACATGTCTTTCCTACCACCATGATAGTACTGCGCAATCAAGAGATAGATGTCATCTTAGGCATGAATTGGATGTGTCAGTATAAAGCCATGATAGACATCTTGAATAGAGTTGTGAGAGTGGATATTCCTAACAGCACTTCCAAACTCCTTCTCCAACTTCCTATGCCTCAAAAACCAGCAACCACCCAGTTGAATACCGCCTGTGTTCCGGAAGTCAGGGATATTCCCGTGGTCTGTGAGTTCCCTGATGTCTTCCCAGAAGATCTACCCGGTCTGCCTCCCGACCGTGATGTTGAGTTTGCCATAGAGCTAAAGCCCGGGACTGCTCCTATATCCCGTAGAGCTTATCGAATGCCTCCCAGAGAGTTGGCAGAGCTGAAGATCCAATTGCAAGAGCTTTTGGACAAGGGTCTCATTCGCCCAAGTTCATCTCCTTGGGGCTGTCCTGCTATTTTTGTGAAGAAGAAGGACAAAAGTCTTCGTCTGTGCGTTGACTATCGCCCGCTCAACGAGGTCACCATCAAAAATAAATATCCCTTGCCCCGCATTGACCTTCTTTTTGACCAGTTATCTGGAGCCAGAGTGTTCTCCAAATTGATCTCAGATCTGGCTATCACCAAATAAAAATCCGTCCAGAAGACATTCCTAAAACAGCTTTCACCACCAGATACGGCCTATATGAGTACTTGGTCATGTCCTTTGGCTTGACCAATGCCCCCGCTCATTTCATGTATCTCATGAACTCTGTGTTCATGCCAGAGCTCGATAAATTTGTAGTCGTGTTCATTGACGACATCCTTGTCTATTCAAGAACTCCTGAAGATCACGCCAAGCATCTTCGAATCGTTCTCTCTCGTCTCAGAGATCACCAGCTGTATGCCAAGTTCAGTAAATGCGAATTCTGGCTAGATCAAATTCAATTCCTTGGTCATGTCCTGTCCGCTGAAGGTGTGTCAGTTGACCCTGAAAAAGTGGCAGATATCTTGGATTGGAAGCCACCTACCACTGTCCGCGAAGTTCGCAGCTTCATGGGAATGGCTGGATACTATCGTCGTTTCATCCCAGATTTCTCCAGAGTCGCCAAGCCTATCACAGAGTTGTTGAAGAATTCCGTGGATTTCGTTTGGTCACCAGCCTGTGAGCAAGCCTTTCAAGCCTTGAAGAAACTGCTAACTACCTCACCAGTCCTAGCTCAACCAGATATCGAGAAACCCTTCGATGTATACTGTGATGCATCTGGTACTGGTTTGGGCTGTGTTTTGATGCAAGAAGGACGAGTAATCGCTTATGCCTCACGACAGCTTAAGCGACATGAGGAAAACTACCCCACCCATGATCTTGAGCTAGCAGCAGTCGTGCATGCCTTGAAGATTTGGCGTCACTATCTGTTAGGCAGTACCTGCAATATGTATACGGATCACAAGAGCCTAAAGTATATATTCACTCAAGAAGAATTGAATATGAGGCAGAGAAGATGGCTTGAGCTGATTAAAGATTATGATCTCAAGGTACATTACCATCCTGGTAAGGCAAATGTAGTTGCCGATGCCCTCAGTCGCAAGTCACACTGCAACTGTCTGATGACGAAGCCCTATGATCTTTCCTTGTGCCATGATTCGAAAGGATGGGTATCGAAATGATCCCGCAAGGAAGCCTGAATAATGTCAGCATAGAAACATCCATCAAGGATCAAGTCATTGCTGCTCAGAAGGATAACCCTGGAATCAAGCACATCATCGAAAAGGTCCAGACTGGAAGACTGATTGTTTCAGGATCGATGATGTAGGAGTTGTTTGGTTCAAGAACCGTCTAGTAGTTCCCAAGGTGCCTGAATTGAGACAGTTAATCCTTGATGAAGCACACTTGACCAGATTCTCTATTCACCCCGGTAGCAACAAGATGTACCAAGACTTAAAGCAGAGATTCTGGTGGACTAAAATGAAGATTGAGATTGCCCGGTATGTCGCTCAGTGTGATACCTGCCAAAGAGTCAAGGCAGTACACATGAAGCCTGGAGGAGAATTGCAACCTTTGTCAGTACCCGCTTGGAAATGGGACGACATTAGTATGGATTTTGTCAATGGACTACCCACCCAGAAAGGTTTTGATTCCATTTGGGTAATCGTGGACCGACTCACTAAGCAAGCTCACTTTCTGCCAGTGAAGACCAGTTACCTGTCCCCATGTATGCCACCTTGTACAAGAACAACATAGTGAAGCTTCATGGCATACCCAAGAGCATTGTCTCTGACCGTGGTACCCAGTTTGTCGCTAAGTTTTGGAAAGCGTTCCATGCCTCACTTGGAACCAAGCTCTTGCATAGTACAGCTTATCATCCTCAAACTGATGGACAAACAGAGCGAGTCAACCAAGTGCTGGAAGACATGTTGAGAGCCTGTATTCTTACCTTCGCAGATACTTGGGATGACTGTTTGCCTTTGGCAGAGTTCTCGTATAATAACAGCTACCAAGAGAGCATCAAAATGGCACCCTTTGAAGCACTGTACGGTCGTCGTTGTCGTACACCCCTCAGTTGGTCTGAGCCCGGAGAAAGAGAATTCTTTGGAGTTGACCTGGTCAAAGATATGGAAGAGAAAGTCAAGCAGATACAGGAGAATATGAAGATTGCCCAATCTCGACAGAAGAGCTACGCAGACAAGAGACGTCGACCTTTGAAGTTTCAAGTTGGAGATTATGTATATCTCAAGGTCTCACCAACCAAAGGAGTCACTCGTTTTGGAGTCAAAGGAAAGTTAGCACCTCGCTACATTGGTCCGTTTGAGATTTTGGAATGTTGTGGCAAGGTAGCTTACAAGCTGAAGTTGCCTGATCATCTCTCCGCTGTCCACAATGTTTTCCATGTCTCCCAACTCAAGAAGTGTCTCCGAGTACCAGAACATGTCGTGGAAGTTGAAGGTGTCGAGCTAGAGCCTGATCTATCCTACTCAGAATACCCAGTTCGCGTGTTGGACCACAAGGATCGCGTTACCCGAAGAACCACCACAAGATGGTACAAAATCCAGTGGAACCAGCACTCTGAAGAAGAAGCCACCTGGGAATCTGAAGACTTCTTAGCAAAGAACTACCCCGTTTTCTCGAATCTCTGTCTATGTAAAGTTTTGCCTTTATCCCTTCTTTGTCCTTTTGTAAGACGTGGAATCTCGGGGCGAGATTTCTTTAAGGGGGGGGCTGTAACACCTCTGGTGTTTAGCATGTAATTAACTTGACATATCATCATTATCATCATTAAGCATCATGATTTCATGTGTATGCATTTTGCTAAGTGTATCATTTTATGTGATTTACCTCTATTGCAAAAACCCTATTTAGCCCACTTCTCTCTACTAGGGCAAAATGGTAATTTCATCTCTGTGATTAGCTTTGTGTAATTCTTATTCCTTTGGTGTCTTGAAGTGTTGTTGTGTTGGCCAAAGTTCAAAAATCAGAATTTGATTTCAAAACTCTTTGCAAAACCCTGATTTCCAAATCCTGGATTTTATCCCTCTTGTTGTGATTCAAAAATTATTCAAAATTTGGGATTGGTCCAAAAAGCAAAGTTGTAGATCTGTCAAAGAGAAACAACTTTGGTATTTACAAATTTTCAAGTTGCAGTGCAAAGTTTTGAGTTATTTCAAATTCAATCAAACTCCAGTTTTTGTCCCCTTTTCAGTTTTCAAAATGAGTTCAAAAACTAATGAGTTTCAGGAAAATGTATAATAGCAAAGTTGTAGGTTTTGATAAAAGGAACAACTTTCATGTTTACAGATTTTCAAGTTTCAGTTTGAAATCCAGAGTAATTTCGATTTGAATCAAGTTTGAAAAAGTGTCCCCTTTACTGTTTTCAAATTTGTTCAAAAACTATTTGGAATTTGAAAATGTTCATATTGACAAAGTTGTAGATCTCATTTTTCTGAACAACTTTGGTGTTTTGAGTTTTTGTCGCACAGTTCAAATTTTGGAAGTAATTTGCAAAATACAGAAAGTCAAACCCTACCCTAGCTACTGTTCTTCTTCTCCGGTAGGGGGGGGGGCCCGGCCATGGCCGCTCTCGCCGGCGCTGCACGCGCCGCGTGCCTGGCAGCCGCACGCCCCCACCCCCACCTGTCGCCTGCCGCCGCGACAGCACATCGCGCCGCACCCGCACGCGCAAGAACCGACCCCCACACCCGTCCCCCACTGCTCCCCGACAGCGCCGCCGCGTGGCCGTCGCCGGCGAGCTCACACCCGGTCCCTGAGCGCGCGTCAACCCTTCTGCCCAACCGCAATCGATTGCGCACGCTCCGTGTGATCTTATCCGCGCCAGAATACGCTCCGCCAGCCTCTTGCCGCGGCTATAAAAGGCCCGACGAGGTCGCCGGAGTAGAACTCATCTCCGCCACCGTCGCCAGAGCAAGCCAGTGCCTCCGCTTCCCTTCCAGCTAGCCCTAAAGCTCCGCCGTGGTCTCACGCAGCTTCACCGCCCCTCAATTTGGTCACTACCATCCCCAATCGCCCGGCGTAACTCCGACTTCCCAACGCCGGCGAAGCACCGTTGAGCTCGGGTCCGAGAAATTCCCTCTCCCCGGCCATGATCATCCCTCCCCGACCTCTGTTTCTTCTTCCTCGCATCATTGCGATTCTAACCATGCCTTGGTGACCCCGTGTGGTGCTCAGGATCGCCGGAACGCTGTCGCGACGCTTTTCTGCCGCCGACGCCCCCGCTCCGTCGACCTCCTAGCTCCGACCACCCCCTCGCCTCGCCGCCGCGCGCTCATCGACGCCGGTGAGCTCCTGAACCTCCCCATGTGCTCGGTTTTCGCCCGCGTCTTCGCTGTGGCCGGAACGGGCTCTCGCCGCCGGCGGGAGACCGCCCTGCGCGCAAGGAAGAAGAACAGTACCGTTTTCCAATTTCCAGTTTATTGAATAGTGCTGAAATTTCATATTTCGTGTGTTTTTTTCTGAGTTGCTTCAAAATTCTGAAATTTTGAGGATAGACTCTTTGTACCTTGAAGTTTTATAAAATATAAAACTTGACCTTTCTGCAGAAATTTGAAAATGAAAAATCTCCCATTTAATTAATAAATGGATGGTTTTGGATTTTTAGAAAATAATTTATAACTCCAAAATTATGAGATAAGTTTTTGTGAGCTAGTTATGCCATGACAAGTCTCTGGTGAAATTTTGAAGTCATTTGGAACAAGTTGATTTTTGAGCTTTATTTTAATTAAGGAATAGTGCCTTTTGTTAATTAAATGTCTAGATTTAATTGAGCACCTTAATGACCTCCAAAAATTATGAAATTTGTTTTGCCATATACTTGTACCATAATGAACTTATGAGATTAATTTGGTAATTTTTGGAGCACCTTCATAAAATGACCTTTTTAAATAATTAAGAAAAATAGAAAAGGGTGATTAGGGTTAGCGTTGATGACCTGTGATGTGACTTTTGGGATTGCTTGATGTTCATAGACCCCTACCCTTTGGTCTATGATGTTTGTGATGATATGTTTGATTGATGTTAGGATAGTTATGATAAAGTCTAGTTTAATCAATTTTGCTTAAGGAAGAAATGGTTAACTTTTATGCTCAACCTAGATTTCGATTATGCCTTGCCTGAGAGTAATCTTGAATCTGTGGAATTGTCTTGCACCTGAAGTCCATGTCATCATTCTCATGAGCATTCATCATTGCATCCGTATAGTTGACGAAGAAGGCCCTGAAGTCGAGGTAGCCGCCGAAGGATCTGTCCCCGAGGCAACCCCAAGCTCCGACGCTTATACCTACCCCGACTCTGCTCTTTTTGCCATCCAAGGCAAGCCCCGGTGCATTTAACCCTACCTTGCTTTTATAAATGCTTTCTTAAATGTTTTGAGTTAAATTATTGCATTAGGTTGATAGGAGTTGAGTGAAATCCTATCTGATGCATTATCTACCTTGACCAATGATACACCCGATACCTGCTTTTCAAAAACTATTTGAAAATGCTTAGCAATGCTATATGATAGATTTGCAATAAAAATGCCAAGTTCAAAAGTGTGATCACTTTAAGAATATTTATGGGAATTTCTGGTTTACTCCCACCATTGGCTAAGTATCTGATCCGTACCTAGTCAATGGGAAGGAGAGGTTGTCCTTGCGTACGGTGCCGTCATGTTGTAGTCCGGGACTCAACAGTTGACACCGACCGGGACAGGGTTGAAAAACTGACAGGACCTGTACTCTTGGGTTAGAGTCCCGAGGTGCTTGTCGCTGGCTGGAAAATTTAGGGACCACCTGTATGGGGGCCTGATTGACTAAGACTTGCAACTATTCACATACTACGGAAAGCTTCGGCTCCGAGGAATCCTTATTGGACCGACAACCGCGCACTGGGAGTGGAGAGATGGCGGAAGTAGCATGTACCCACGTGGGTTAGAGGCCCGGATTGGAGTGGTGTACTGTACTTCCGGGTGGCGTAGGACCGGGCCCAATCTTGGAGGAATCGTGGTAGACGAGTTGGCATATGCAAGCTTGGGTGCTACATATGCAGTGTGGATAGGGACCCTCAGCTGAGTATTATTTATCCGGATTAACGCTGCTCCTCGGTTATGGAGACTTAGTCACTGACTGTCAACAGGGAGTGGTTCTCAACTAGGTCTGTTTTGAAATATAAAATGAATCATGAATGATTATGATGGAACAAGGAATACCGAACCTTTCAAAATAAAAATGAGGTTTACCAAAAATGCTTTTCTGCAAAATACTTGAACTTGCTTAAGCCTTACCTTGACTACCCTAAGCCTGCATTCCTGAGTCTTCTCCCTTTTCTTTAGTCGGGTAAGTCTTGTTGAGTACCTTTGTACTCAGGGTTCTTTTACCCATGTTGCAGGTATGGCAGACTCCTCAGTATGCCTCGGACCCTGCTGTGTGACTGTTGTTCAGGAAGAGGCCGATGAGGCCGATGAGTGATTATTCACCCTCGGGCTGGGTGATGTATCTTTATCTTTTAGTTGTTGTCATCTGCTACCCTGCCAACTCTATTTGAACTATGGTCTGTAATAACTTCACTTTAAGTTTATGTTGAACACTGGTTTGTAAAACTATTGTTATTTAAGTCTTCCGCTATTTACTCCGATGTTATTTGTCAAAATGTTCAAGAGATTGTAACTGAATTGTGAGCTGATCCTGCGGACATCGGGCACTGATGTAGCCCAGTGGCGAACCCGGTCTTAATCTCTTGGCTGTACGGATCGACTGTCAGTGGTTGACAGTGATCAGTGGGCCATGGGATTAGGACCGTTACGTCACACTCTTCCTAGCTTTCTCCCCCCTTGATGATGGAATTGACAAAAACTATGCACAAAGATTGGTTTTTGAGATCCCAAAACCAAAATCTCATTCAAGTGATCAAAAAGCTAGAAGGCAAAGAACAAAGTCCTTGTCATGGGCCATTCAAATGCCCAAAATCCAAAGAATGCAACAAATGACATAACTTGGTCCCCAAGACAGGGCAACGCTCATGCAACCAAGTCAATGGTCGGAGCAACACATCAAAGAGCCAACTCGATCACATAGACCAAAAACTTGGTTCCCAAGACATGGGCAACGGCTCGACGCAACCAAGTCAACAATGAGCTAGTCCTCAAGAAAAGCAAAAAGGCTCAACACCACTAGCTCAAGATCGATACCATTGAGGCTGAATCAACGCATAGAATGCAAAACTGATCACAAACCCAGAAGTGGTGAAACCAGCTAGTTCCTCAAGACAGAGGCACTAGGCTCGACTCACTAGCTGAAGCAAAACTGCTAGTCCCTCTAGACAGAGGCAAAACGCTCAACAAACGACTAGCAGACTTGATACCGATTGAGAAAAACCACAGAGAAGCTCAACACTAAATGGAGCACAATCACTCGGAGCACGCGGAGAACAGCAAGACAAAAGCGACTCCCCCTGAAATCAAGCCTATACACAAAAGCTATGGAATAAAGCTCATGACACCATTGCATTCCATACCAAAAGATGGATACCAATTGAACACATAAAGAGCTATACCAAGTGAAGAAGAACATAAACGCTAAACTCCCCTTGCTCAAAGCTCCTCCCAAAACGCATGACTCTCCCCTTTGTGCCAACACACAAGCTCCCCCTTGCAAACAGCTTCTCCCCCTTGACAAAAGGAACATGCTGAGGGGTTTTGGATATTTTTCACAAAGTTGACACAAACACGACAAGTCATCCAAAAGCATATGGGGGCAATGAAAAGCACTGAAAGTGACCACAAATGTATCGAGCTGGGGGTATGTACACTAAGCTAAAAATGCATGATATGCACAATGCTACAGCTTCAAGTGTATATCAATCAGAATGAAAGGATGCTCAATAGGGTGCTGCCCTGAAAGTATAGCAATCAATACAAATGCTAGCAAAGGCCAAACTGATCAAATGAATACGAAATATGAACAATTAAGCATATGAGCAGTTTTAAGCCATTTGAAAAGGAGTCCACCACTAAAATAGCACTTAGCATGAATAGACAGGAAATCAAGCAAGTGCTAACTCAAGTATAAAAGGTGAACTACCCCTAGCAAAGTTCAATCATCATGCAATAGAATGAGCATATACTTGTTGTTTATTTTTCAAATTTTATCGGAGATTGCAGCGATATTAACACAAGTTCATATAAAGCATGTGATTGCAAGAGGTAAAAGCATGGTCCTTGCCTAACTTTTCAACCGGGCTAAGCCTATCAACAAAGCAATCAGAAGCTTAAAGCACCCGTTTCGGTCTTACACTACACGGCTCAAGTTTAACTCAAATGTGCAATGAGAAACAGTCTCGATACCGTGATGTGCTGAACATGGAATCCCATCTCGATCTTTTCATTTCACTTAGACTTGGATCAAATTTTAGCACATGGTAAATATGAACAATCCAAGCAAGTGAATGACTCAGTGCAAGAGACATAGCAACCTAGCATACAAAAGGTAGTACAAGTGATTTCAACACATGCTAGTTGCCACTCTCAATGGTGAACAAAATTAAAGATTTCATAGTTGATTAATCAAGTTCACCATTTGCAAAAATAGCTTAGCTCATAACATGTATCAAGTGATCAAAAAGAGCCTAAGCTACAAGTATCATCATGAATCAATAGGGCATACCAAAAAGAGCATAGTCTCATTCCTCATTTCTATATACATGAAGCTCTAAAATGCCAGATTTACATGATAAAATGCATGCAGAAGCTAGCCTACAAGGAACGTAGCAAAAGCTAGCCTAAAAGGAAAACCAAAACAAAGGTATCGAGAAGTCCAACTAAGATACAACAAGCAAAATGCTTCCCCAACTAAAGGGAAACACACATCAACTCACAAGCGAAGAGCCAGGAAACGCTCAAGCGACAGTCAGCAAAATCCACTTCGGAAAAACCACACATCAAGGGTCGAAGAGAAGAATACCAAGCCCGAACTCAGAAGGGTGTCAGGGGTACCTCATGATGCACATGACCGCCTGCTGGTGTGATACCCGAGGGGACGCCTGAAACTACTGAAATCTCCGGGGCTCCTGCCTCGCCGAAGTCGTCTCCCCCTCGCCTGATGCTATCGCTCCCACAGGTGTAGCTAGTGCTCGCTGGAGAACTGCTCGAACGGAACCCCAAGTCGTGGAAGAAGAGGGATCGGGTCCATGAGCCGAAATGCTCTCTCCAGGCTCCTGTTCTCCTGCACACTCAAAGCGAAGAAAACACAAGGCATTGTCTCGTCCAGTGTGACCTCAAGGTCTCCACAAAGCGGTTAGTCCACATAATAAGCTAAGGGTGAACACTCAACAAAAGAGGCCTACTATGAATGATACCGCAAGGAGATCTGAACTCAAACTAGTCAAAACTACCATGCAACAGTAAAGCACTATATAGGAAAATGCAGCCTAAAGACATGATCAACCCAAACATAGCCTAAGCCTCAACACATGCTACAATGCAAGATAATGATAGCAATAGATCCAAAGCATGTAACATGATAAAATTGAGGAAAAGACTAGTGCTAAACTAATCATATCAACAGGGTACATGTAGCCAACCAAAACTAGCACCTGACAGTGCACCTAATGAACATCATACCACTACAATAAAGCTCGTGGAGAAGTATGGTAAAGCATGGCATAATGTTCATGAGGATCACAAACTAGCATGAAAAGTGAAAATCCCACAAAAGCTATACACAAGCTAGCATGACATATGATACAGAAGATAGCACATTCCAGACTAAACAAACATGATACAAAAGAAAATGTACATGCAAGAACTATACAAGTGAGCACATGAAAGTCCATCTCATACCACAAGAAATAGAACATGGATGTTCAAGGCATGAGTGGGTAAGAAAGCTCACCGAATAGCAAAAACCCTCTTTGGAGGCAAATCTAAGCGGGGTGTAGAGAAACATCAACTCTTGATCACATCTAAAGATCAAGCTCCATCAGGCTCATGTTCTCCACCCCGCGTCCTCATATCTACACACAAGAGGACAAAGCAGCCCAGTCTTGGATCCCGAAGGGTTAGCAAGCATGTACTTGGAACCCAAGACTTGGTCACAGATCTCAACTTATCTTGTGGGTTAGCATGATGCAAATGTTGGTTCAAATGCAATTGTGAAGCACCCTTGGAAGCATTCCTCAAAAGGACAACTCGAGGAGAAGAACGAGTCATACCACGGGAAAAGAGGCAAACATCTTCCAAGATTTTTGTAGAAGAACCAATAGATGCACCATGAGAAGCATGACGTGGACCAAGAGAAGAAGCAGTAGAAGCAAGTCCACGACCATGCCCTATCCCACTAGAAAAGGTCATAAACCCATCAACAAAATGGGCTTCTTACTACACAAGCGTTCATGCCATGAGAAGGGCTATGAACCACCAACTTCCTAGAAGAGCGAGTTTGGCGCAAACGTTTGGCACGCCGATAGCAAAAGCTTTCTTGATGCCCATCTTTCTCACAAAAAGAGCAATGGTACAAAGGCCTACTGGAAGGCACACCATTCTCCCGACAGTGAGAAGTCCTTGGGACTTAGAACAAGAAGCATCAACAAGAGACTTGGTGCAACACTCGGAGCACACGTGCCATGGAAAAGGCTACGCGGCTTCCTAAAAGCCTTAGCTCGAATACGCCGCTCGTGCTTGACACGGCGAAAACAAAAATCGAGCGAATGTCCATCCTTCTTGCAAAAGGTGCAATGGAAACCGGATTGGAGCACGACCCAAAAATATGAGAAGCACCCTTGTCAAGAGAAGTCCCTTGGACATCACTCGAAGAAATAGCAACGTTAGGAGTAGCTATGAAAGAGCTATCCGAAACTTGACACTAATGCTACAGTCAAAAGACTCACGCGCAACCAAGAACTCAACTCCGGTTGCAAGATACAGACTTGGAAACACCAACTTCGAGTGGCAAGAAACGCGTGACTCAAAAGACTTAGCACAAAGACTCTTGCATCTTTTAGCTAAAACTTCATTTTCAAACATGAGGCGATCACAAGTACCACAGGAGTGTTTTTCGAATTTTCCATCTCCTCCCTAATGCACTCGGCATATGTGGTACGCAAGAGCTCATTTTCTTTTTCAAGGTTGGCACTCATATCATTGTGCTCAACCAACTTGGCGCTCATATCATCGCGCAATTGCTTCAAACCAAAACTCTTTTTTCTAATCCATGCATGATGTGCAAATGAATTGGTGGAAGAAACATCACCATTCACATTAAGCAAGGAATCATGAATATCACTAGAAGCATGGCAAGCATTTTTATTTAAGAGCACAAGCTACAAGGCTTAGAATTTAATTCAACAATTTTAGCCCTAGCATGCTCAAGTTCATCTACACATGTCCTGTGAATCAACTTATTCTCTAAGTCTAGCAACAAAGATCACAAGAATCACATGGTGACAAAGCATTTGACTTTAGCAAGGTTATTTCAGTTTTAGCACAATCAAGGTCCCTGCGCAAGTCAATGCAAACGAGACATGGTTCGGAAGCATTGGATTTCAACAACATTTCATTCTCAGATTTTAAGCTAGCAGAAAAAAGCCTAGCTCATCATTCTTCCTAACCATGTCATTACAAGAGGTGCAAGGCAAAGAGGCACTAGACTTCAACTTAGCAATGGAGCATTTTAATTTTTCTACCTACCTTCTAACGCAGGTATCACAAAGCTCATCATCCCTAGAGCAAGCCTCATATAGGTTGTGCAAAGCCACAACCACAAGCAAGTGTACCTCTCTTGGCCTTGCCAAGTTGACGTAGGAGATCCTCCGGTGAAAGCTCGTCATGTCGTAGAAGGTTCAGCAGATCGTTCACCTCGCGATCCCTCTCATCAACTGCACTCCTCCTTCTTCCCAAGATGTCATCCTTGGAAACATTCAAACAAAGACAAGACATACTTGAAGAAGAACTTGGTGCTACTTCCAAAAGCACCGTTAGTGTTAGCCACACAAAAGCTCAACACCTCGCAAGCAAGTCGGAACAAAACCGCTCTCAAAAAGGTTGCCTTCACGGATCCGGAACTGGTTAAGGTAGAGAGATCCTTAACTGGCTCCGATACCAATTGAAGGACCGAAAATGCTAAGCAAGGCGACCAGAGGGGGGGTGAATGGGAGCCTAAAAATTCTTCTCAGAATTCTGGCCTCTGTCCCAACAAATCACCCCCAAAGCTTTGGACTCAAACGTGATGCCCACGACCCTCGAAAAGAGGGTGGATGATCCCTAGGATCACAACGAGGCAACACCAAAGAGAGCAACCAAAACTCCAAAACTCCGAACCAAGTTTGTCCCAAAGACCCACTCCCAAACGTAGATAGAGGGCTATTTCGGGATTCCTCCAAATACCTATGCTAACGTGTAGCAAAGATACCTAGAGAGGTTCCTAGGTGAACTCTAGGAGCAAACGAGAAGTCCGGAAACGAACCGGAAAAGCCGCGAGAGCAAACGCACTAAACTGCAGCCTACAGCCAATTCCCGGACTGTCCGGGCTGCAGGTGCCGGACTGTCCGCGCCAGGGGTGGACTGTCTGCGAAGCCCTGGCGGACTGTCCGCCGGCCAACACGGCAAAACAGCAAGGCTGCTAATCCTCCCCTGCGCGACTCACGGACTGTCCGCGCCGGTCAACGGCGGACTGTCCGCGTCAAAAAAATGACCGTGAGCAGTACGTGTTGCGCGTTTCTGGACTGGCTGAGCCCGATGGCCGGACATTCCGCCACAAAAGGGGCGGACAGTCCGCCACTATCCAGAAACCCCAAAATCATCACGGGACAAAACCAAAATCGGTCGGATCTTCACCAAATCGAATGGGGCCCGCAACAAACTTCTCCCAAGTGTTCTTCTACGTTTGGGGAAGCTAATCCTAGGATATCATCGCTTCAACCCAACTAAATCATGAGAAATCCGAAGAAGAGCCAACTCTCCCTAACCCTAGCCTTCTCTCACAGGAACAAATGAGAGAGACAACCGTCCAAAGGATTCCCCAGGATAGCTGCCCAAGCAGCCCCCTTCATCTATATATAGGCGCACGTCCGAAGACCAAAACGCCCTTACATTAAGCACTCAACCCAATACCCCCCAGGGGTAAAACTGTCCACCCTAGCAGTTTCATCCGACGGCCACGCCCGCACATCCGGTAGCTTCGCTCGAGGAGACCTCCCTGATGCCGCCACATTCCATCATGTCGACCCCACCGCGCCTTCCTCGTGGATAGCTTCGCCGCCACAACACGTCGACCGTCCTTTTTGGACATTCCCCGATTTTGAGGCCCAACCGGGAAACCTCCATCCCAGGTTTTTGAGGCCCAAAACCTGGAAACCGTCCACCCCGAGTTTTGAGGCCCAAACTCAGAAACCCCCGAAGCCCAGGTTTTGAGGCCCAAACCTGGAAACCGTCCATCCCGAGTTTTGAGGCCCAAACTCGGAAACTGGCCAGCCCAGTTTTGAGGCCAAACCTGGAACCGTCGAGGTAGCTTTTTTGAGGCTCAGCTACCGAACCCGCGCCGTAGACGGGATGTGGTTCGCACCCCCGACCACCGCACCGATGCCGATGCATGTTCCAACCTCCACGCCGGGGCACAACCCTTCGCCATCCTTCTTGACTCGGCCGACGGCACTTGCGTCGCACGCAAGCCCGTTTCCGACCTCCCCGCCATGTGCCACGACGCATCGTCTTCGTCCCGACTCGGCCGATGCACTGCACATTCCCTGTGCTCCTCTCGCTCGCCGATGCCACGTGCCACTACCTACCACACACATCTAGTCCTCTGGCCCTCTGGTCCATCAGTCCAAGCCTCATGTCCACCCTTCACCGCTCTGGGTACATCGGCATGGCACATCCGCCGCATGGCACGCCCATCCTTCACCGCTCCCGGTCCGTCGGCACGGCACGTCTCTACTTGACCTTCACCTTGCCATTGACCACTGTATCCGAGCTCTACACCTGCACATCAACACAACCAAGAGACACATGTCACACACACACACCAACACATAAACACCACAACTCAACGCCACCGGTTAGTCATAAACATTAAGCGCATAGCGAGATATGGACTAAACTGGGAAAAGCCTAAAACCTTTCTCATCAAAGTCAATCATTCATCATATATGTTCTCAATAGGGGAAGCATTTTGCTTGTTGTACAATAGACTGACTTTCTGATCCTTTTTTGTTTTGGGTCTTGAGTCTTCTGGTTTTGTTTTGGCTCCGATTCTGACTTCATCTAGCATTTTCAAGCTTCTGTCTCATATTCCTTAGAATGAATTTATGCTCTGATTAGTGTATGCTTCGATGATATATGATGATGCTTGTAGCTTAGGCTCTCATTGATCACTGCTACATTTTTGTAGCTAAGCTAATTTTTCAAAACGTTGAACATGCTTAAACGAACTTAAAATTTGATACATGTTCACCAATGAGATTGGCAACTAGCATGTGTAGATGTGTTGAGGTCACTTGAGCTTTTTCATATATGCTAGGTCGCTATGTCTCTAGTTCTGAGTCTTTCACTTACTTGGATTGTTCATATTCTGTTTAAAATGACCAGTATTAGTGAATTGAAAAGATCGAGATGAGATTGCTCTGTCAACACATCACGGTATCGAGACTGTTTCTCATAGCCTTTGAGTTAAACTTGAGCCGTGTAGTGTAAGACCGAAACCGATGCTTTAAGCTTCCGATTGCATATGCATAGGCTTAGCACGGTTGAAAAGTTAGGCATTGACAGGTTTTTTCAACCTCTCGCAATCACATGCTGAATTTAAACTTGTGTTAATAACCGCTGCAAATTCTACGATAATCTGAAAACACAAGTCAATGTTTCATTCTATAGCATGATGATTGAACTGTGCTAGGGTAGTTCACCTTGTATACATGTTTAGCACTTGTTTGACTTCCTGTCTATACTGTTTAGTGCTATTTTGATGGTGAACTACTTTCTGACCGGCTTAAAACTGCTCTTTTAGCTTATAACATTCATATCTTGTATTGATGATCAGTTTGAGCCTTTGCTAGCACTTTTGCATGTTGCTTTGTAGTCGGATCAGCACTCCTTAGAGCATTCTTTCACTCTTTCAAGTATATACCTGAAGCTGCTAACTTGCATTTTTTTAACTTACTCCGATAGGCATGACCTAGCTCCGTTTTACTTACTTGAGTCCTTTCCCCCTCTCTTTTGATTGCAAATTGCCCCCAAGGGGGAGAATGTTTCCAACCAATGATGAGATTATGATGAGATTTTTTAGACTTTCTGTGGTGACAATTTGCAATTTATGCTTCACTTGCTGAGGGGGAGTTCTTTGAGTAAGGGGGAGTTTTTCTTCCTGCTCCGAGTTGGCTTTTACTTAATATCAATCTTTTAGCTAGTTGCATCGAGCCTCTGTGCCTCTGTCTTGAGGGATTAGCTGTCTTCACCATGTTTTGATGGTTCTTGATTGGTATCGGGCTTACTGCTGGTTGTGTTGAGCCTCTGTGCCTCTATCTTGAGGGACTGGCAGTAGGTGCTTTTTATGCAGTCTTCGTTTGGTATCGAGCTTTCAGCTAGTGGTGTTGAGCCCTTTTCTGCCTCTTCTTGAGGACTAGCTTGCTTTTGACTTGGTTGCGTCAAGCCGTTGCCCATGTCTTTGGGAACCAAGTCTTGTGCTCTGATTTTGATCGAGTTTTGCTCCTTGATGAGTTGTTGCTTGCTCCGATTTCTTGCTTGGTTGTGTCGAACCGTTGCCCATGTCTTTGGGGACCAAGCTTTGCTTATCTTGAGTTTTCTTCCTAGGCCTTTTCTCTGGCTTTTGGACATCTCGAGTGAGTTTTCTCCTTCTATCTAATTCTGCTTTTCCTTTTATTTTGGTTACGCTTTATATGAGATTAGATGGCACTCATCAGGGGGAGATGAGAACACAAGGTTGATATGTGCCCTCATGGTTCCCTTCTTGAGTGATGAGTGATCGATCAACGGGCAACATGTCTCTTGGTTGTGTTGATGTGCAGGTGCAGAGCTCGGGCAGTGGTCGAAGGTGAGGTGAAGGTCAAGTAGGGACGTGTCGTGCTGACGGACCGGGAGCAGTGAAGGGAGGACGTGGAGCTTGGACCGACGGACCGGGAGACCTGAGGACCAGCTGTGGTAGCTGGCACGTGGCCTTGACAAGCAAGAGTACATGGGGATGTGCGGTGCATCGGCCGAGTCGGGAGGAAGGTGATGGCGTCATGACACTTGGCGGTTGGCCGAGAAGGATGGCGAATGCACTGTGCCCGGCGTGGAGGCTGGACATGCTCCGGCATCGGTGCTGGAACTCGGGGTGTGCAAACCACATCCCGTCTACGGCGCGGGTTCGGTAGCTGAGCCTCGAAAAGCTACCCTCGACGATTTCCGAATTTGGGCCTCAAAACTCGGCGTGGACGGTTTTCAGGTTTGGGCCTCAAAACCTGGGCTCGCGGTTTCTGAGTTTGGGCCATAAAACTCAGCCTGAGGACAGGTTTCCCGGTTTCAGCCTCAAAACCGGGGGAAGGCCCAGGTTTCCCGGTTTCGGCCTCAAAACCGGGGGGAGGTCCGCAAAAAGGACAGTCGACGCGTGGCGGCGTGGAGAGGCTAGCGCGGAGGCGAGGCTATCCACGAGGTAGGCGCGGCGGTCGACTGGGCGGCATCCTAAGGCTTGCGTCGAGGCGAAGCTAAGGGTGAGGAAGGCGTGTGGCCGTCAGATCAACTATCAGCAGAGTTGGACCGGGATACCCCTAGGGTGGGCCGCTTCGCTCTTGTAACTAGGGGTAGAAAGGGGATTATTGTTTTAGGCTATAAATAAGAGAGGCACCTGAAGCGAACCGGGATTTCCAAAACAGAAATTCCGACTCTCTTGCCCCTCTGTGATAGTCCCAGGATAACTCGGCTATCACAGGCATCCATTTCCAGCTGATTACAAGTCATACAACACATCAGATTACAAAAACTAAGCCTAATACAAGGATCTAATTACATAATCTAAGCTGGGGTCAAACAAAACACCGAGGCTCTACTCGTCGCAACGAAGCTTGGCGATTCTTCCAATCCACAGGCATCCTTGAGAGTAGACTGCAAACCAACTACTAATCTCAACAACGCTGCAAGTAAAGAAAACTGCACACCGCCAGATGTGTGCAGGCCATGGTCAGCACCAATGAGCTTTAGTGGAAAAATAGAAAATAAAAGGGATCTGACGATCCTAACATTTTGGTTGTGGGTTGCATCCTAGCGCATGCATAATAGCAGTAAATATAGTAATAATAATATATCTTCTCAAACCCAAACCACATCTCATTCTCACATCACAACGACAAGTATCACCATATGTCCACACATCTCAACACTCATCATTCCTCACAACACCCTCAGTCTCTCAGTCTAGGCGACGAGGCGGCCTCCGCACGCCCCTCGTCTCAACGGCCTCAAGCCGGACCTATCTTCGGGGGAGAGAAGTACAAGAGAAGACTAGTAGGATGAAACAGTCCACAGGAATGATCATGACCGAGATCGCGGCTATACGTATAGTTTTAACTCTACAGAGTGTGTACACCTGTACCCAACAGGATCACCATCATCGACCGTGGCCGCGGTCTAGGCAAACACCGCTCAAGAACTAGCACTTCCCTCACCAGCTGCCCCCAAGTGGAGTAGCATACGGCACGACGCATACACTTGGGGTCGTGATTAGGGTAGCCGGAACAACCCATCGGCATCCTTCTCACTGTGCTACTAGGGCCAATCCCCGTGCACCTTTCTCCCGCAGAACTGGCTTAGTCCGCACTAACCCAACAGAACGAGCCCCACCTCATACAGGGCCTGTGGCGTGCACGTTTGACATAGTCCCATGTTCCAGGCATCAGCCCACGACGGTTCCTAAGTGGCCAGAGCAAGCACCTTCAACCAATCACATGGCCTACCTCGCATGGGTAGCCATCCACACCACATCTGCCTCATCATATCCATCATAACATCATATACCATATTCGGGGGCACTCCTGCACCCTGTGCACCCCCAAAATAAATCCTCTCACTCCGGCCGATATCTCCAAGGAAAAGGGTCAAGACAAGAAATATCTCCAGAGCTCCTCAACACCACCACCCACACAGGATTCAACGCTCCCGTCACGCCAGCCTACCATCTATTTCACACGAAAGCCCCATGACCAACCCTGATCCACCAACCACATCACCAACCAACCATCACATCACATAACAAGGCATATATGTAATAATGATGGAAGTAAATGCAAGCAAGCAGGTAGGCAATATATATAAGTGCGAGCGCGAAGCTGGGTAGTTAGGGTGAAGAGGTTTCAAGCAAGGCAATCAAGGCTCAGGCAATAGCATGCATCACATATAGTAGCAAATGAGTAAAAATAAAGCGCTGACATTTCTACTTTGCAATGTCTAATATGATTCTCTAGAGTAAGGTGCTGCCATGACACCTGTAGTGTCGAGGAAGTAGTGGTGCACGTCTCTGGGAGTCGAGGTCGTCCACCAGCAAGTTCCATCACCACCGGGAGCGTCGTCGAATCCATCCGAGATCGAGTCATTGCTACGCAAAGAAAATACCAAGATCGACCACTAATAAGAAGCAATAAAACTGCAATAAGAACTAACTCAAAAAGACACAACAACTGCACTGGGAGGTAGATTAGGATTTTAGAAAAATTATGAAATTAGTTTCATAATTTTTGGAGCAAAGATGAATTTTTGGTGAATATTTCGAAGTGGGGGGAATTTTTGAAGACACATAAAAGAAAAAGGACAGAGTTCAGTGAGCTGTTTGCCCTGCTGGTGGTCCAACGGCAAGAGGGGAAGGAGTTCCTGCGTGGGCCGGGTAGCCGAGCTGGGCTTGGCGCAACCGATCGGCCCAGATGGAAGGAGGGGAGAGGGGAAAAGGGCCCTCGTTGGTCTTGGCCTGGTGCCGAGCGTGGGCCGAAACCGGCCTTTGGGCTCCCTGCCACCCCATGACAGGCGTCCTGCAGGTGTTCGACGCAATGTCCGGGGACTCGTCGAGGTGTTCAGCTCTCACGAAGAGGGGTCAAGGCTGGTCCTTTGGTGCTCACCGATGGCTTGGCAACGACGGCGAGGAAGAAAAGGCACTTGTGATGGTTACCACCGGTGTGGTGCACGACGAAGTTGCCATGATCGACAAGAACGTCGTCGGTCCGAGGCACAAGGTGATCGTGGCCGTGTCTCGACGGTGAGCCGAAAGGGCTCGGCGACGAGTCTTCTGCCCACGACAAGCGCGTGCAGGCCCGCTACGTGGAGGTCTCAGGGTGTTTGTGCCGGGGTTGGGTGGCCGCGTGCCAGAGCGGCGAGCGGACATGAAAGGCTTCGCCTTGGTCTCTAGGAAGCCAGTTGAGAGCAAGACTGTGGCGACGAACTGCTGTGCTGGTGCTCATGGAGCTCGTGTGAGTGCGCAAGCTTCTGGCCGCCGACGTGCGTGCGTGCACGTTCACAGCCATGGAGAGCTGCGGTGTCGTCCGCAAGCACTCGAACACCAGGGTGCGTGTGGTGCTTGTGCAAAAGATTGGCGAACAGAGCCGGCGTCGAAGGCCGGAACAGGCAGGCTGGACTCGACTAAGGCAAAAGGTACAAGCTTCGGGTCGAACGTTCTCACCGGGGGCTTGACGTCGGCAGGACGCGGGATGCTGGTCGGGGGCGGTGCAGTGCAGCTTGGTGGCGTTCCCGTTCGCGGACGTGACGACGTCGCGGACAGACGTTCCCAAGGCCTTGACTTGGCGATGATCTGGGACGGGTTCGTGACGGTGAGGGCGTTCCCGGCTTGGAGCTAAGGACGGCTGCAGGAGGGTCTCGCCAGCGTCAAGGGCCAGGTCAAGTCAGGTGACGAGGAAGGGAAAAGGGGCATCTTGGAGAGGGAAGGTCTCACCGGCGGTGGCTAGGACGGCAGGCCAGCAGCAGCGTCGTGGTGGTCGAGCGGGCGGCGGTGTCGCAGTATGTTCGTGCTCGGCGTAGAAGCAGTTGACGGAGGTGGCTTCCAGCGCGGCGCTAGCGTGACGTCGAGCGTGGTGCGGAGAGCAGGCAGGCTTGAACGCCGTGTCGCTTGCTCCGTCGCGAACGGCGAGCTCAGGCGGAACGCAGTCGCGCGGGTGCTGGTCTGCTGGACGAGGCGTGGCCGTGACCGGGGCTTCAAGGTGGGTCGATCCGCCGTGGCGAAGGCTCGGGGCAGTTGCAGTCCGTGAGCTCTGCGCTGGTGTCGCGGCTTGGTGGAGACTGGTCGACGAGGTGGCGACGAACGCCTCCAGTCCTCCGAGTAGGCGCAGGCTAGACGAGCTCCGCCATGGTGATGTAGCAGCGCGGCGGAGACGGCCGTGCAGCGAGGCACAGGAAGGGTGGGGGCGGGGGCAGAGCAGACGATCTTGTGGCGGCGGACAAGAGGAAGATGGTGCGGGCGAGGCCTCGGCGTGGGTCTTTATAGGCGAGCGCTAGGGTTCGCGTAGGGGTCTGGAGATGGGACGGGCGGCGGCGATCCTTGGTGACCGCGCTGCTGGACGCGTGGCGAGCATCCGGGAGCGGGGCAGGTGAGCAGCGCCTGGGAAGGTTCGAGAAGGGAGCGCTGGGTTGCGGCGCGGTCACGGGCGCCCGGAGGTGCGGCGCGGGGCGCGGCTTTGCGGACCCGTGCTCTCGTCATGGTGCTCGGCGCGGGCGGACGGAAAGCAGAGGCGCGGCTGCTTCGCTTCGACGGAAAGGAAAAAGGAGCGGTCCGACCGAGAGGAGGGAGGAGACGGCAACGTGACGGAGAAGAAACGGGAGGAGCAGCCTTCCGGCTGGCGTATGGGCCCGAACAGCGACGTCCTCTGCGCACGCCAGAGGAGACGCGGACGCTGGCCACCAGCGAGTAAGCGTCGCTGACGCGTGGGACCCATGCAGGGGATGGGAGCCTCGTACAGGAGCATGCAGATGCGCGTGGAAACGGCAGCGGCGACAGCTTCTTCGTGTGCGTGTGTTTGCGATGGGCTTGGGCCAAGGAGAGGACGAGCTGGGCTCGCTGGTTGCTGGCCGTGCATGCGTCCTGCTGCCTGCTATACATGTGTTCGCTAGGAACATGCAACTGGGGTGGTACGCTGCTGCCTGCTATAGTGCTGCACTTTGCATAAGCACAGGAGGTTTAGCACGTACTCTAGCAAGTTTATAAGCAACGGCTCACTGGTATGCATGTCGAGCCTTCCCAGAATAGCTAGAGTACTATAAATGGGAATGAAGGGAAAAGGATTTAAGGAAGGGATTACCTCCAAGCGCAACGAGAGAAGAAGCAAATCACTCATGCGTCTACACTAATATGTGGTGCACCTATTATTTATAAACTCAATTTGAATAAGAGGGGGAGAGATTAGGGTTTAGGTTTTAGAAATAATGAATCATGTGAGGGTTGTATGTTGAATTCGGACGTGAGTCGAATTCAACCAAGATTTTAATTTATCTCCAAAACATTTTTATTTTAAATAACATCTTGTCACGTAGGTGATCAATCTTCATGACAAGTAGTTTGTTATAAAAAGTTTTGAAATTTGGATTTTGAATTTAGGGTAGAAGAGAGAACATTTGGATTTAGTTTGACCAAACAATTACATGCATCACGCATTCAACGAAAAATTTTAAAAAGTTGGGATTTTTATTACACAGAAACATGGAATGTTACAGCACCCCTCCTCTCTCCCTATCCTAGCAGTCATTTGTTCCTGAGCTCTCTCTCTAGCCCTCGCTTAGGTTCTAATCATACCTCGCTGCTAGCGATCCATAGAGACGGGAATCATACCTCTGTGTATTTGGATCTTTTGAGGAAACGAGACCGTATTCTCGTTGTCTCCTCGTGTGGAGGAATTTCGACTGAAATCGAATCGAACCGTGTCCTGTGTTTGGTGTTCTTCACGTTTTGGTTTTTCATCTCCCGGAGATTTGCCTTGTTCTCCCTCTCCGTGAGATGATTTTTGATTCCACTTGAATCAATTTGTTCTTGGTCGTGAGCCCCTTCTTTCTACCGAAGGAATTCTCTCCTAACCTCATGAATCCATAGATCGGGTTGATTTCGCGTTCGTTCTTCGTTCTTTCCCCTTTTCCGGTGATCCTCGGATTTCTCTTGATAGACTTGGTTTGGTGCGATGATTTCTTAGGATTAGCACCCCAACACGTAGAGGATCACCTGGGAGGAGTTTGATCAAAGTCCCTTTTGATTTGGTAGAGTTTTGATCGAATTGACTTTTGTCCCGAGCTGTTTTCCTCCTCTCTGTTCATCCGCGGACAGTCCACGCCCCCAGCGGCGGACAGTCCGAGACTCAGGACTCGGCAGGTTCAGAACAGCGTTGTGCGATACTGTTCTCGGTCTCGTGACCGGCGGACAGTCCGCGGTACAAACCCGCAGACAGTCCGGGACCTGTCCAGCAGACTCGCAGAACAGTCTGTGTTGGGCTCAGTTGCCGGCGGACAGTCCGGACCTCCAGTCGCGGACAGTCCGGCGTTCACCGGACAGTCCGGGAACCTGACCCCGGACAGTCCGCTAATCTGCAGAGTGTGTTGTTTGGGTCTGAAGCTTTGGCAGTTGGTTTTGGGGTTTCTCCGGGAGTTCCGCTGTACCACTAGGACATCTCCTAGAGTATCCACCTACTCGTAGGTCATGAACTCTCCGGTCGTCTCGAGTCTTCGCTTTTGGGGCGATTTTCTGGGACAAGGGCCATCCTATTCACAAGTTGAATTTGAGGCTCCCATTCACCCCCCCTCTGGTCGCCAATCCGGTCCTTCACTACCACCTTGGGCATACCCCTAGTTGGGGTATCGAGCATATTTCGTCGACCGTGCATTTTAGAGCTTCATGTATATAGTAATGAGAATGAGATTATGCTCTTTTTGGTACGCCCTATTGATTCATGATGATGCTTCTAGCTTAGGCTCTTTTTGATCACTTGATACATGTTATGAGCTAAGCTATTTTTGCTATTGGTGAACTTGATTAATCAACTATGAAATCTTTAATTTGTTCACCATTGAGATTGGCCACTAGCATGAGTAGGATGTGTTGAGATCACTTGAACTATCTTTTGTATGCTAGGTTGCCATGTCTCTTGCACTGAGTCATTCACTTGCTTGGATTGTTGATATTTACCTTGTGCTTAAAATTTGATCCTAGTCTAGTGAAATTAAAAGATCGAGATGAGATTGCATGTGTCAGCACAACACGATATCGAGACTATTTCTCATTGCACTTTTGAGTTAAACTTGAGCCGTGTAGTGTAAGACCGAAACCGGTGCTTTAAGCTTCTGATTGCTTTTCTTGCATTGGCTTAGCCCGGTTGAAAAGTTAGGCAATGACCATGCTCTCAACCTCTCGCAATCACATGCTTAAATGTAAACTTGTGTTTTTACCGCTGCAAATTTCGATTAAAATTGATAATGACACAAGTCTATGCTTCATTCTATGTCATGATGATTGAACTTTGCTACGGGTAGTTCACCTTTCATACATGTTTTAGCACTTGTTTGATTTCCTATCTATTCATGCTTAGTGCTATTTTATTGGTGAACTCCTTTTGAATGGCTTAATACTGCTCATATGCTTAATTGTTCATATTTCGTATTCACCTAATCAGTTTGAGCCTTTGCTAGCACTTGTCTGTATTGCTACACTTTCAAGGCAGCACCCTTTTGAGCATCTTTTCATTCTGATTGTTATACACTTGAAGTTGATGCATTGTGCATTTCATGCATTTTTTATCTTAGTGTTCATACCCCCAGCTCCGATGCTTTTTATTCACACACCCCTCTGATTTGTGGTGTCTTTTGCTCCGATATCCTTCATTTGGTGTCGGTGATTAGGTGTTTTAGCTTCGATACACTTTTAGATCTCCGTGGTCACCTTTAATGCTTTTTACGGCCCCCATGTGCATTTGTTTGATGACTTGATTTGTCTTTGTGTCAACTTTGTGGAGAAATTTCAAAAACCCTCAGCATATCTCCTTTTGTCAAGGGGGAGAAGCTGTTTGCAAGGGGGAGTTTGAATGTTGGCACAAGGGGAGAGTCATGCATGTTGGGTAGAGGTTTGAGCAAGGGGAGTTTTGCTCTTTTATGTGCCTCAACTGGTATCCATCAATTGGTTTGGAGCGTTGCATAGTCTTCATTTTCAATTGGTATCGTGCATGGTTGATGATTGGTGTCGAGCGTGCTGCATAGCCTTTGTGTCTAGGCTTGCTTTCAGGGGGAGTCGCTTTGTTTTTTATGCTTCTCTGCATGCTCCGAGTGTTCCACCAATTGGTTTCGAGCTTCTCTTTGTGCTTTTCCAATTGGTATCGAGCATGCTAGTCGTGTTGAGCCTCTTTGCCTCTGTCTTGAGGGACTAGCAGTTTTTGCTTAGTATTTTCAATTGGCTTGGACATTTCAGTCTTCAATTAGTTGCTTTCATTTGGTATGGAGTCTTTGAGCTAGTGGTGTTGAGCCTTTTTGCCTCTTCTTGAGGGCTAGCTCATTTTTGACTTGGTTGCGTCGAGCAGTTGCCCATGTCTTTGGGAACCAAGTCTTTCTCTCTTTGTCTGGGTTTTTGCTCTGTGGTAGAGTTTTGCTCGGATTTTGCTTGGTTGCGTTGAGCCGTTGCCCATGTCTTTGGGGACCAAGCATTGTTCATTTCAAATTGCCCTTCTTTGTTTTTTCTTTGGCTTTTTGGGCATTTGGATGAGCAATCTTCTCATGTTGAGTGACTTTGATCTTTGCCTTTCTATGGCTTTTGATCACTTGAATGAGATTTTTGGTCTTGGTATCTCAAACCATTTCTTGCGCTTAGTTTTTTTGTCAATTCAATCATCAAGGGTGAGAAATTTTGGAACCAAGTACATTTGGGAAGGAATTTGATGAGAATCCAAATCTTCCAAGTCCAAGTTGATAAGAACCTTGGTTTTTTTGTGATGATTGTTTGACAATTTGTTGAGAATGGTTTTTGAGTGCCTTTTGGGATTTCATGAAGCTCTAGTTTTCTCTTGACTCTTCGGTTGTGTGGAGGCTTTGCCCGCTTTTCCCATTTCTTTTGGAATCGAGAGTTTTTATTTGGAGTTTTCATGATCCTTCCTCATCTCAAGTGGCCTTGTATTTGCTTTTACTTCGCTTTTGGGTACTTGAATGAGGCTTGCCTTCAAACCTTTCCTTGTTGGGTTTTATTGTTAGTGAATGCATTCATCAAGAGGGAGATTGAGAACACATGGGAGATTGAGACACTTGGTTGAGAAGTGCCCATGTGACATGGTTGAGAAACTCTCATGTGTGCGTGTGATGAATGATTAACACTTGTGAGGAAGGTTTGAGGGTTTTCCTGGTTGAGTCTTATTTCATATATGTTTAATGTTAATGACTAACCGGTGGTGTTGAGTTGTGGCGTGTTACTTCGTGTTGGTGTGCTTGTGCAACATGTCTCTTGGCTGTGTTGTTGTGCAGGTGTGGAGCTCAGAGGCAGTGATCGATGGTGAGGTGAAGGTCAAGTAGAGACGTGACGTGCCGACAAACCGGGAGCGGTGAAGGGCAGATGTGATGCTTGGACCGACGGACCGGAGGACCAGAGGACTAGCTGCGGTAGCTGACACTTGGCTTCAGCAAGCAAGAGTACACGAGGATGTGTGATGGCATCGGCCAAGTCGAGAGGAAGGCGATGGCATCACGGCACTTGGCGGGAGGCTAGACACGGGCTTGCATGGGAGATGCAAGTGCCGTCGATCGAGTCAAGGAGGAAGGCCAAGGCGTTGTGCTCGGTGGAGGCCAGACATGCATCGACATCAGTGTCGGTGGTCGGGACGTGAGATCCACGCTTCGTCTTCCGGATACATGGGTGTATGCCGGATCTTGAGATGATGAGTGATTGTCAACTAGGATGATGCGCATGTTCTTTGGCTTGTGTTGTGCAGGTGTCAAGCACAGAGACGGTGATCGAAGGCAAGGTGAAGGTCAAGTAGAGACGTGTCGTGCCGATGGAACCGGAGCAGTGAAGGGCGGACGTGAGGCTTGGACTGATGGACCGGTGGCCTAAGGATTGGCCGTGGTTGCTGACAGACTAGGACAGCGACAAGTGAAGACTTGTGGGTGGACGGGGTGCACGGGCGGTGCATCCCTCTACGGCGTCGGTTTTGTGGTTGAGCCACAGAAAAACCACCGAGTGGACGGTTTCCAGGTTTGGGCCTCAAAACCTGGGTGCAGCCGGTTTCCGAGTTTGGGCCACTATTGACGCTCACTAAGTGTCATATTCTTAGCATCAACAAGGTCATATAACACAACACAAAGGCCTAAAATCAACCAAAAACCTTATATAAACTAACGATTTCCACTTGTCCTTGAGTTTTATTTGAATGTAGGAAATTGCAAGGTTTTTGAGCAAAATGACCAAATGGACCCACCAGGAAGCAAGCCCACTTGCCTGGGCTCACTTTGGGCCAAGGAGGGGTGGCGCCCGCCACCCCTAGCTGGCGGCCGCCAGGGGGGAGAAGCCCAAACTCCGCCCTGCCACGTCACTGATCCAGGGGAAGCACCCCACACTCATTGGCAGTCGTTGCTCACCTAAGTCGGTTCATCCAAGGGCTAAGAAGCAGTGTCACATGGATCATGGCCTAATTGCCCATGTGACGGTTATTGGACAACCCTAACCGACCCCAAACCGACTTGGAGGACCTCCTGGATGCCGTTGGTGAAGAGGCGGTGGATCCAAGGGCCAGGGGAGTGGCGCCCGCCACCCCTAGCTGGCGCCCGCCACCACACTTACCCCCCTGACCTAACCCTAGGTCCATAAGTACCCCCTAGGTCCCTTAGGCTATAAATAGGACCCCCCCCGAGCTCATTTGTACTCAGACCTCACCTCATTAGTCCCACTCTCTTGTAAGCGAAGCTCTGGTGAAGGAACACTCTAGTTGAGAGACTTAGAGTGAGAGCGAGAGTGTAGAAGAGAAGAGCTAGAGTTGTAATAGAGGATCTTCCAAGTCTCTGGTATAATTCCAAGTCTTTTCTCATTTATCTTAGTGTTCTTCTACTTTCAGCATTTACTTTAAGTTCTTTACTTATTGTTCTTGTTGAGTGCTTTCGATCATAGATAACTTAGTATTTAGTTTGTATCTAGTTCGGGTTCTTCGCTGAGTAATCAGTGCTCTAGTTTTGGATGCAAGATTAGAGTAGTATATATTAGTGTAAGCGCGGTGCTTAGACTAGTTATACCTTAGTTTGTGGCTAGCCCCCCGGATAGCTGTGGTAGCAAACAGGTGGTGACAGCCCTGGGAGCCTTGAATTCCACCACGTAGTTGGGTTAGTTCTTAAATCATAAACCTCGTTGTGCACGTCTGAGGTAAATAGTCCAGAGGGTGTGTACGGTTCGAAGAACTAGATAAACTCTTTATTGCTAAGTTACTTGTGTTCGTAAGTGTGTAGGAAAACATTAATCTGTTCATCGGCCAGACCCCGCCGATTTAGGTTAGTAATAGTTAGTCTTTCTTTTCCTTTTAGTAGTAGTAGAAACCAACCCCCCATTCACACATTTCGATCAACCTTGCTAGAATCACTAGTTGTTCATAGCGGTCCTAGTGTTAGTTCTGCCATAGTAGCTTCCCTGTGGAAATAAATATGATACTCGGTTACTCCCGGGTGAAGTGCTACAATACACTTATTCTGTGCGCTTGCGGAACCTACCAATAGTCATATGAATAGTTAGTTATACTTCTTACATTAAGAAGTACGAATAAACCTTTCTAGCGCCGTTGCCAGGGATAGATTCCATAGTCTACTCCTAGTGACGACGTTAGCAAGAGTCAACAAGCATTTCTGGCGCCGTTGCCGGGGAAGCAATTGGCTAGAATTAATTCTTTGTAATTTCTATTGAATTAACCCCCGTAGTTCTAGCGGGTATATATATTTGTTGTTTGTGATCGTTCAAGTAGTCATGGCCGGATTCAATCTTCCGAGCGACTATCAAGAAGATCCTGAGGCCATTCTTAGGAGAGCGAGAGCTAATCTCACTCCTCCGAGGAAGAACTTGGAGCTTCGTGAGAGGAGTTCGTCGAGACAAGAATCCCAGTCAAAAGTGACTGACGAACCAAGCTGCTCCAACGATCAATCAACATCGACGTCGACCAAAACACTCTGTGAGTATTCCATGCCTACTCTTGCTCACATTCCAGTGTTACCATCTACCAGTAATGTAGATTTTGAGCTTAAACCTCACTTAATACATATGGCTCAAGCTATTGCATTTAATGGCAAACCTTCCGAGGATGCCAATGCTCACCTCCAGAATTTTCTGGAGATATGTAGTACAATTTCTGTGCATGGAGTTTCGCAGGATGCCATCAGACTTCGTCTCTTTCCATTTTCATTAGTGGAAAAAGCAAAGCAGTGGTTCCTCTTCAACTCTGGACACCTGCTGACGTGGGTGAGATGCGTAGATCAATTCCTCAACAAGTTCTGCCCGATAAGTCGGACTATTCTTGTCCGTAGCAAGATTTCCAACTTTGGACAGGGAGACGAAGAAACAATCACTGAAGCTTGGGAGAGACTACAAGAGTATGTTGAATACTGTCCTCACCATGTTATGCAAGACTGGTACTTGATCCAGAGCTTCTACAATGGACTCCACCAAGAATCTCGACAACACATTGATGCTGCCGCCGGAGGTGCATACCTCTCTCTCACTGTAGAGAAGGCAACCAAACTGATCGAGACAATGGTGGCGAATCAAGGATGGACAGAAAAACGTGCTAGAGGTATGTCTGAAATTAAGCAAGCTGATCCTGTTATCCTGCAAACTTTGGTAAAACTGCTAGAGCAAAGGATAAATGAGAAGAGAGATCGTGTTGCAAAGGAGTACTACGCCAAGCAAAGAGCCGCTTCGTCAAGTGAAGGTCAAGCAGAAATTAAGAAAGAGGATGCCAAATCCCTTCTTAATAATGGTGGCTACAGAGAACATCCAATTCCAATGATCCAACAATGGAATAATAAAGGTATGCCTCAAACCTCCGTATTTAATTCTCCTATTGGAAAATTAGTTTCTAATCAAGGTAGAATTAATGATAGCATAATTAATAAATTAATTGAACATGATAAAATGTTAGAAGGAATTTATGCTAAACTAAAAGATTTTTCTGAAGCATTTAAGGAACAAATTAACTTTAATAAGAGATTAGAGCAAAAAGTAGATAACATTAAATCTCAAATTAAATACTATGAGGAGGTAAAAGCTGTAACCACGAGAGGTGGTAAATCCACTCGTGATCCACCTCATCCTAATTTAGTTCCTAGTAGTAATGCTGCTACAAAGAAAAATATTGTTAATGTTGAAGAAGACGAAGAAGAGGAGACCCCAGTTGAACCTTCATCCAAGGTACGAACTGCTCCTCATGAATTCTATGATACACATGTATTACCTTTTCCAGATCGAAACAGAAATCTGATGGAAGACGACCAATTCAAGAAATTCGTCGAGGTAATTCAAAAATTATATATACATGTGCCATTTATTGACGCTATGCAGGTTCCAACTTATGCAAAATATTTGAGAGACATGCTCAATAAGAAGAAACCAATTCCAAGTAGGGATGTGGTTAAATTGACCGAAGATTGCAGTGCGGTCATTTTAAACCAACTCCCCGAAAAGAAGAAGGACCCACGAAACCCAACGATCGCATGTTCAATTGGAGAGCAGCACTTCGAGCATGCACTCTGTGATCTGGGAGCAAGCGCCAGCGTCATGCCCAAGGTAATATACGATAAATTAAATCATCATACCTTGTCCCCTACTTCTATGTGTTTGCAGCTAGCCGATCAATCGCTCCGGTATCCCGCGGGAATAGCAGACAATATTCCGGTGAAAATCCGGAATCTCTTTGTCCCGGTGGATTTCATGGTTCTGGATATTAATCCCGACCACCGGACGCCATTGATCTTGGGACGGCCATTTCTGAGCACTGCAAAAGCCACCATTGATGTAGGAGCTGGAGAAATTCAGCTCCACATCAGTGGAAAGGAGGAGAAATTCGAGTTCACACCGCGACCGGAAAAACACCCGTCATCAAGGTTCGTCGGTGTCGACACTCCACTACAACCACCGTGAAAGCGACACTAATCGGGAATCCAAGGCGGCTAACCAAGGTAAGTTAGGCTAAGGTAAGTCTTTATCCCCCATTTAAATTTTCGTTTTTACTTAAGCAATTTAATTTTCTGCAAAGTAGATGTTTACTAGAGTGATTAGGTGGCACCTAGGGAGCTTAAGGCAGACATAGAGGTGGCGCCCGCCACCCCATGCTGGCGCCCGCCACCCTAGGATGCACTAGGGAGCACTAGCCAATCTCTAGACTATTACACCTACCTCCTAGACCCAAATAACACCAAGGGAGACCCATGGCTTTGCTCATTTCAATACAATCACTCACTTCCATGTCTCCCCCTCTTCACTCCACCTTTTGGACACATCTCCACCCAAAAACTCTGATGCACATGTGATGGAGAGTGACAAGGAGAGCACTAGGTGAAAGGAGGGGTGAGTTGGAGTGAAATTTCAGCCAAGAGGGTGGCGCCCGCCACATTTTCCTAGCGCCCGCCACCTCTAATTCCACATTTCGGTACAAAACTGCTCCCGAGTAAGTTTCCCACCATCCTTGGTATAAAGTGTGACCAGGATGAAGAAGTGGTCTTTGAAATTTTCAGCCCACTTGCCCCATTTAGGAGGTTGCACTCTTTTCACTTTGCACCGACCAACCACTTTATTCCCCACCTGGAATTTCAGTGGACATTACGAGGGAAACCTCATGTGTCGGTTGCAGGCAAAAATGGGCAATGTGGGGTGGCGCCCGCCAGGTGGGAGGAGCTCACATCCTTCCCCCTTCCATCCTCAGCCTATAAATACTACCCACACCCCATGCAAATTCCCACAACTCACTCAAAACACAAAAACATCAGCCATCTTGAGCACTAGCAAGGAAATCATGGGCCCTCTCAAGAACTTCTTCACTGGCAAGAAGAAGAAGAGTAAGGGTGAGGGAAGTTCATCGAGAGCAAACACCCACATTCGCTTTGCTGGCAGTGATGAGGAGAGCGCCGGGCGGGGTACTCCATCCACCGACGCAATGTCGGTGGATCGGAACTCTCCGTTCTCACACCAGGCTGGACCGACCATCCGCATCCTGAACTCTGTCAATGATATCATCTGGCAGAGTGATCGGGAACGGCAGGCCCGGAACATCCTCAGTGAGAGGGAGTTCATTCACACCCGCCGAATCGACGCCGACTTGCTAAGTCGCACTGGTATGGACAGTGAGTTTCTTTATATTTCTCGAACTTTGGGATGGGAAGATGCATGGATGGTTAATGAGGAGGGAATCCTTCCCCTCACAATGGAATTTCTAGCTACCATGCATTTGTCTGCTACTCACATAACATTCTGGCTTCTTAATGAAGAGCACACTCTTTCGTGGGGGCAGTTTAGCAAGCATTTAAATTTTGATGATTCATGCTTACTAAACCTGGAATCTGCTTGTACGGGTTTCAATAGAAATGATTTTTGGAAAAGCATTGCTGGGAACAGAGACCCAGGCTTGCCCCGTACAAGTAATATCCACAACCCCACGCTTAGGTTTTTTCACAAATATGTTAGTATCACACTTTTTCCAAGACCTGACTTGAGACCAATTAAAAAGCCTGAAATGCTGCTGCTGTATGCTCTAGTTAACCACATAAAAGTATCACCCGCCAAGGCCACGGCGGACTACTGGTCTAAATTTAATCAACGCACTGGAAATATTGAAATGACATCATGGATAACTAGACTGGCTTTTAACATGGGTCTGCTGAACACCGCTATATACTCCTACATTCCTAGTGACCGAGACCTTTTGACCGTGGAGCATTTCTCGCAAGGACACCTCTCGCGTGAGAACTAGGAGACCGGTGAGATTCACATGATCTATCAAGATTATGTGAATAAAATCGCTCTTCCTGACATGTCGCTTTGGTTGGTGAACGCACCAACATTACTTTTGGCCCTGGAAACCGAGGCAGAGCAAAACCGTAGGTTGGCCCGAGAGAACATCATGCAGGTTCCCAGGAGGAGGACGCGAGCGCAGACCCGTGCAGCAAAAGAGGCCGCAAGAGCCGCAGCAGCGGCACAGAAATTTGACCCTTTCCATGCAGGGCAGTATGAAGGAGTAGCACACTATGGTCATTTGACACCCCCTGGCTCGCACCAAGCAGGAGGGTCAAATTGGCAGCAACCGCAGCATCGGCGGTGGGAATACGGCCAGGAGGCGTCCTTTCACTGATCCCAGTTGGGGAGTTCAACCCATTCATTGGGAGGATCCACCCGGTACACTGGCCGTGGTGATGAGTTCTTCCATAGGGGAATTTCGCCACAGGCCGCTCGCCATTCGTCCTTTCATCAGGACGAGTGGATGCGCGATATGGGATATCTTCAGCACCAAATGAATGGACTTACCATGGATACTGCTGAAATCCGTCAGGACTTGAACAACTTGAACCAAAATTTTCAGGAATTCCGCCAGGAAACTGGTGGAGAACTGGGTAATATTTCTTCTCTCCTGCAGCAGAACCAGCAGAACTGGGACGACATGTACCGTCGTCAAGGATGGATGTGATCCGACCACGCCAAAAGCCAGCTTGGGGGAGGACCCCCGTCAACGAGGTAAGTATCACTACCGTCTTTATTTCTGTCAGTTTTATTTATTTCAGTAATTTAAATTTGAGTTCTATCTTAATTAATTCCCATTTAAAAAATATATATATATATAATAAAATAAATAAATAGCAATAAATGAAACGCTCTCATCGTAAGTCTTTCTAAACAAAAATGTATGCCATGCATTAGAGTTATCATGGGAGAACATATGCTAGAACTAAACTTGAGACATGAGCATTAGACTAAGTAAAGGGGAAGTAAGTTTCTACTTTGACTTGAGCGAGTCAAGTTTGTGGAGTTGTTATTTTGAAAAATTTAAAAACTTGCTCTAAGTACTTCTGTGGCAAAGAAAGTCCTACCAAAGCCAAATAATTTTTACTCTTAGAGTAGGAGCTTCCACTTGCTGCATGTTAGTTTTGAGCTAGTTAGACTTTTGTTGATAGTCATGGTAGAGAAACTTGTCATATCTTTAGACCAAGGAATTCACTTGCACCCACCTATATAGTGCTATTCTTACACTAAGAATACGCACACAACATGCCTTTATTTCCATTCATTGTTAGAAATACTTCATGGCAAAATATCATGCTCCATAATGAAATCTCAAGGGACATGGCTATAATCATTCATTCAAAAAAAAGAGAGCAAGTGCTCTAGAAAGAAAATTCAAAAGAGCAAGTGCTCTAAAAAGAAGAGAATATCCAAAAGAGCAAATGCTCTCATTCATAGCCATGATCCCACAAAAGAGATAGAAAGGAGAAGTGCCATGAAAGTAGTAGCCACAATAAATACCACACACTTGCACATTCCTGGTCTGAACCTATGACTTGTTGCTCCTTTGCTCCATTGGTCTAACTTGGCAAAATTATGCTAGCATTGCATGCTCACTTTTATCCTACCCATTAACCCCACATAAAGTCTTAGTGAGATGATAATTCTTCCATTTCCACATACAAATATGAGTGATTGAGTGAGCCACAGAAGTTACTAAGCATGCTTTTTTTTGAACAAAACTTGCAAAAACTCCACATATCTTGATTAGCAAAATAGGCAAGGGAAAGACAAACCTTCTTTCTTGCTGGTCTTTTGTTCTAATCTTGAGTGCAGGGAAGGCTACCAATTCCATGATGATGAAAATAATATGGGCATACACAACAAAAACACAGAGTTTCCAAGATTATTTAAGTTCATGCTTGCTCGAGGACGAGCAAGGGGTAAGCTTGGGGGAGCTTGTTGACGCTCACTAAGTGTCATATTCTTAGCATCAACAAGGTCATATAACACAACACAAAGGCCTAAAATCAACCAAAAACCTTTTATAAACTAACGATTTCCACTTGTCCTTGAGTTTTATTTGAATGTAGGAAATTGTAGGGTTTTTGAGCAAAATGACCAAATGGACCCACCAGGAAGCAAGCCCACTTGCCTGGGCTCACTTTGGGCCAAGGAGGGGTGGCGCCCGCCACCCCTAGCTGGCGGCCGCCAGGGGGGACAAGCCCAAACTCCCCCGTGCCATGTCACTGATCCAGGGGAAGCACCCCACACTCATTGGCAGCCGTTGCTCACCTAAGTCGGTTCATCCAAGGGCTAAGAAGCAGTGTCACATGGATCATGGCCTAATTGCCCATGTGACGGTTATTGGACAACCCTAACCGACCCCAAACCGACTTGGAGGACCTCCTGGATGCCGTTGGTGAAGAGGCGGTGGATCCAAAGGCCAGGGGAGTGGCGCCCGCCACCCCTAGCTGGCGCCCGCCACCACACTTACCCCCCTGACCTAACCCTAGGTCCATAAGTACCCCCCTAGGTCCGTTAGGCTATAAATAGGACCCCCCCCCCCGAGCTCATTTGTACTCAGACCTCACCTCATTAGTCCCACTCTCTTGTAAGCGAAGCTCTAGTGAAGGAACACTCTAGTTGAGAGACTTAGAGTGAGAGCGAGAGTGTAGAAGAGAAGAGCTGGAGTTGTAATAGAGGATCTTCCAAGTCTCTGGTATAATTCCAAGTCTTTTCTCATTTATCTTAGTGTTCTTCTACTTTCAGCATTTACTTTAAGTTCTTTACTTATTGTTCTTGTTGAGTGCTTTCGATCATAGATAACTTAGCATTTAGTTTGTATCTAGTTCGGGTTCTTCGCTGAGTAATCAGTGCTCTAGTTTTGGACGCAAGATTAGAGTAGTATATATTAGTGTAAGCGCGGTGCTTAGACTAGTTATACCTTAGTTTGTGGCTAGCCCCCCGGATAGCTGTGGTAGCAAACAGTTGGTGACAGCCCTGGGAGCCTTGAATTCCACCACGTAGTTGGGTTAGTTCTTAAATCATAAACCTCGTTGTGCACGTCTGAGGTAAATAGTCCAGAGGGTGTGTACGGTTCGAAGAACTAGATAAACTCTTTATTGCTAAGTTACTTGTGTTCGTAAGTGTGTAGGAAAACATTAATCTGTTCATCGGCCAGACCCCGCCGATTTAGGTTAGTAATAGTTAGTCTTTCTTTTCCTTTTAGTAGTAGTAGAAACCAACCCCCCATTCACACATTTCGATCAACCCTGCTAGAATCACTAGTTGTTCATAGCTGTCCTAGTGTTAGTTCTGCCATAGTAGCTTCCCTGAGGAAATAAATACGATACTCGGTTACTCCCGGGTGAAGTGCTACAATAGACTTATTCTGTGCGCTTGCGGAACCTACCAATAGTCATACGAATAGTTAGTTATACTTCTTACATTAAGAAGTACAAACAAACCTTTCTGGCGCCGTTGCCAGGGATAGATTCCATAGTCTACTCCTAGTGACGACGTTAGCAAGAGTCAACAGCCACAAAACTCAGGCTGAGGACGGTTTGCAGGTTTGGGCCTCAAAACCTCGGCGCTGACGGGTTTCTGAGTTTGGGCCACAAAACTCAGGCGACGGACGACAGGTTTCCCGGTTTTGGCCTCAAAACCGGGGGATGGCCCAGGTTTCCCGGTTTTGGCCTCAAAACCGGGGCAAGGTCCGTGAAAAGGACGAGCGGCGCAGTGGCGGCACATGGCGGCATCTGATGAGGTCGCGTCGAGGTGAAGCTACCTGATGTGCGGGCGTGGCCGTCGGATCAACATCAACCTCGAGTTGGTCAGGAATACCCTTAGGGTTAGCCTGCTCGCTCATTGGCTGTAAGGGTAGAAGGGGAATAATTGTATTAGGCTATATAAGGAGAGGCCACCCCTCCCTCCAGACTATCTCAGCCATTGCTATTTTCACATAGGGTTTCCTGCTCTCCCACATCCCTGCTGTAGCTACTGAGATCCGCAGAGATGGTGAATCATACCTCTGTGTATTTGGATTTTGCGGAAACGGGACCGGATTCCCGTTGTCTCCTCGTGGGGACATATTTCGGCTGACAATCGTGATTGTGATTCGCGTTTTGAACTCGTTCTTCGCGTTCTTCTTTTCTTCACGATTTTCTCGTCACTCGATCTCCCTCCTCGTTGCGTCTTTTTCGAATCCACTTGAATCAACTTGTTCTTTGATGTGAGGAGAACATTTTCATCGAAGGAATTCAACTCAAACCTCATGAACAAGTAGATCGATTGGTTTTCTTTTTGGATCGACTTTTCTCCTCTCTTCCCCCGAAATTCCTCGATTCATCGATTTGGAGATAGGTTTGAGCCATGATCTCCTAGGAGTAGCTCAATATCTTCCTTGTGACTCTTCTCACCGAGTTTGATCCTTAGTGATTCCGTTTTGGGTGAGATCGAGTCAAATCGGTGAACGAACAGCTCAGTTTTGGGGTGATCGGACGCATGACTCGGGCTGACCGGACGCTCGGCAGTGAGTCTGGTCGTTGAATGTGTTCATTGTGCACCGTTCTGTTTCTGACCGGACGCTCTTTTTCTCTATGACCGGACGCGACTCTGGTACTGTTCATCGCGTTGGTTTGTTGAAGACCGGACGCATTGAGCAGTGACCGGACGCATATCCCAGTGAGTCTGGTCGTGAACAGAGAGGTCCCAAATCGTGTTTGAACCGACCGGACGCGTCCGATCCCTACTGACCGGACTCTCACCTGAGTCCGGTCAGTGCTGATCAGCACGCTTTCGTCCATGGTTCGTTCGTCCGTTGTTGGTTTTGATTTCCGGTTTTTGCGTTGGGTTTCTAGAGTTGTGTAGTGTCCCGCTGTGTTTCTTGGAAGCATCCACCCTACATCAAGGGTCGTGGACACTTTCAAGCTCTACGTTTGTTCTTGGGGTTGATTCTTGGGATAGTGGTGATTAGTTTCTGAAAAGAAATTTCAAGCTCCCATTCACCCCCCCTGGTCGCCTTTGTGTAGCACTTTTAGTCCTTCAATTGGTATCGGAGCTAGTTAAGGATCTTCCACCTTAACCGGTTCCAGATCCACAGAAGGCGACATGGATCGCGGCGTGGGCAAACCGCCGTTGTTCGATGGGACGAACTATGCGTATTGGAAGATACGCATGTCGGCCTATCTTCAGAGTATGGGTGCTTCGATTTGGGATATTTGCAACTCTGCAGATTACGTGGTCTTGGCTTCTCGTGTGACTCAGCATCAGATTGATCAGCACGATGCCAATAGCCGAGCCCGTAATGCTCTTTTCTCCTGTTTGAGCATGTCTGAGTTTGATCGCGTTTCTCACCTCGCTACGGCTCGAGAGATTTGGGCTACCCTCATGCGTTTTCATGAGGGAACCACTCAAGTCAAAACTCGTCTCTACGAATAACACAAGCGAGAGTATGAGAACTTTTGACAAATGCCTGGCGAGAGCATAGAAAGTTTATTCGCTCGCTTTCAGGTGATTGTCAACAGGATGAGGGCTAACAAGGTGTAACACCCCTGGTGTTAAGCATTAATTAAAATTCTAGTTAAGTTGTTTAGTATGCATAATTATCTGGTATCATGGCATAAAAGCATTTCATGTTTTCATGTTTAAAGCATAAATGTGATGCTTTATATGTTTGACAAGAGTGTTGTATGTTTTTAAGTGTTGATTTCTATATTTGATATATATGTGCCTTGATTGTGATGTTTGGTGTTATATGAAAGGGGCAAGTGAGAAAACCTTGGTTTTTAAATCTCTCTTTTTGTCCCCTTTGTAATAAGTCAAAAAGTATATCAAATTTCAAAATGATTTCTAAAGCAAAATTGTAGCTCTTGTTGAGAGGCACAACTTTGGTATTTAAAGGATTCAAGGTTTCTGTACAAAAGTTTGAATAAACTTGAAATCTTTTAAACCCTAAATTTGACCCCAAAACTAGATTTCAAAAACTAAAAAGAATTAGACTTGGGTCTTTTAATCAAAGTTGTAGAGAGGATTAAAAGAAACAACTTTTATTAAGATATATTTTCATGTTACTAAAGAAAATCTGAAGTAATTTGGAAAACAAGTTTGATGTGGTTTCAAATTGAAAATCAATTCCCAAAACCTAGTTTTATCCCCTTTTGTGTAGTTTCAAAATTAAGTATAATTTTGATATGGGACCAAAACCAAAGTTGTAGATAATTTTATAAGGAACACCTTTTATGTTGGTAAAATTTGAAGTTGTTCAGAAAATTCAAAAGTAATTTTGAATTTAAGTTTGAATGCTTTTAGAATTCAAAAGGTGATTTCAAAATTTAGACAGATTTTGGTTGTGCTCCTTAAATGAAAGTTGTAGATCCTAATTTTTGAAACAACTTTCATGTTGGGAGTTTTTCCTGTTGTGTAGTGTTTTTCGGAGAAATAGGGGAAAGAAGATCAAGATGTTCTCTGGTGAACAGTAACCGGAGGGGGAAAGATATCAGAGCAGAGTCGTGCTCTGCTCGCCGGCCGCCACACCGCCGTCTCTTCTGCCGACCATGCCACGCCACCAGGCCACCTCCTGCTTGCACTGTGGTGACCGCCTTTGACGTGTCCTTCGCCCCAAGTCCTTGGCCAGCTATATAAGCCTCCTCATCGCCGGTACCATCCCCGTTTTCCTCCTCTGCTCCTCTGAAATTGCCAAGCTCCGCTTCCACACCTCGCCGTCGTTACGCCGTCTCCGGCCAAGTTGGCCGTGCCTCTGATCCCGCCGCCTCCTGAGCTTTCGTTTGAGCCTTCGCTAGCCTACTCCGGTGATCCATAGCGTCACCGCTGTGGTCGTCTTCTCCAGCACCGACCGGAGCTCCGCCGCGAAACTTCCACCATGGACAGCCTGTCTCGGAGTCTCTCCGGCCAAACCGGTCACACCAACAGCTCCGCCTTGCTTCACTAATCATGCTCCGCTCGCTTGTGAAGTCTCTTATGCCCTATCTTGAGCAGTCCCCGAAGGTTGCCGCCGGTGCAAGCTCCGCCATCGCCGCCGTCGTCGCCAACATCGGTCCAGTGCTCCTCGAGCCAAGGTAAAACGCGCACCATAGTCGTGTTGAGTTCGTGAGTGTGTTGCGCTCCCTAGTTCAGTCTCTACCGAGCCCTAGCAGCCGGAGCGCCGTGTCGCCGCCGTGCTCGGCATGGCCGAGCCGCCATAGCCATCGTCCGCTCGAAGTCGAGAGAGGGCGAGGCCGGGTAAAGGGTGGAATAGGTGCGCGAAGTCAAGCCGAAGTCGTTGCGACCCTCGCCGTCGCCGGAGACTTCGCCGGTGGAGAGATCATCGGCCGGTCATCGATCCGCGCGGTCGGTCAGGCTAACCGGGCGCTAGCCTCGGGCGAGTCGGAAAAAGGGGAGCCGAGGCTGACCGGACGCTGGTCTCGGGCGAGGCGGAGAACCCGCTAGTCTTGGGCGAGGCAGAGAAGGCCTCGGGCGAGGCGGAGAAGGCCTCGGGCGAGGCGGAGAAGGCCTCGGGCGAGGCAGAGAAGGAGAACCCGCTGGCCTCGGCACGAAGCGGAGAGAGAGGATGCTGACACGTAGGGCTCCGCTGTCAGTGGCAGTGGGCCGAAGATGGGCCGAGCCCAGTAAGGAGAGGTGAAACGTTTTTCTTTTTCTGTTTTGGTTGTTTAGTGTTGTGTTTTATCTTTTTGATATCTTTTTGTAGGAAGCTCCAAAAATTGTGAAAATTTTTGTGTGGCTTTCTCAAGCTGCCTGATATTTAAGAAAAATATAAAACTTGAGTTTTGAACAAATTTTGAAACTAATTTAAATATGGCTTTTAATTAATAAATGGACTTTGATAATTTTTGTAGGCCTATTTAAAGGTCCAAAAATCATGAAACTATTGTTGGCACTGTTTTTAGGTGAAAATGTATCTTCACAAAAATTTTGAGGTCTGTTGAAAAAAAATAAAATTTATTCTTATTTATATGCTTTATTTAATCGTTTGAATGTTTATAGTTGTTTGAACTAATTAAGTTGTGAATCACCTGTTAAGTTTAATAGGAAAGTTTTAGAGTTTTTCATAAGCTTTCTAGATTGTCTAGAATCACCCCTTTTTAATCTTAGAAGCTCTAGTTATGGCTTGATTAGTATAAGTGGTGTAATCTATCCAAAGTGTGAACAACAGTGTTTACATCTTGTGTGACTTGGATTATTGTTTGAAGACCATGGGACACCTCTCATCTTGTGTTCCTATGGCTTAAGTGATGTTTTAATGAACCTTAGTCATCCTTAGTTATCTTCCTAAAAGTGCTTGATGGAAGTTGTACGTATAGTTAGGAATCTTAGTTGGTGAGTTGCAAATGGGTTTTGTTGGTTTGCAACTTTACCGCGAAGGAAAGTTGTAGTCGACTTTCCTTATCTTGTGTTATCTTCTGTTCTACTTTTGATTTGTCCTGTACCTTAGCATACATCACATGGCATCATACTAAGCATACATCATTTATCTACGTGTAGTATCCGAGAGTGTTGGAGTCATGTTGATCAAGTTTTGATGATCACCCTTGTCGAACAAGCCTCGGAAGGAGATTCTTGTTGGACAAGCTTCGTCGAGAAGACTTAACTTCAAATCAGCAAAAGAACTAACTTGTGTGGATTCTTCTTGGATCTTATCTTCCCTGCAACGAAGGCAAGCCCCGGTGCATTTAACCATTTCCTTGGATTTACAATTACATTTACTTTCAATAATATGATGTATTAGGTGAATAGGAGTTGAGTGAATCCTATTTGATGCATTACCAACCTTGATGATTCCAATACTTAACCCTGATGCCTGTTTTATCAAAATGCTTAGTATGCTTAGCCATGCTTTACTACTTTATTACAGTAGGTGCTTTTAAAAATGGTTCCTATGTTATGGGGATAATGAATCTTGAGACAACATGATATTGATAGTAACTTACATCAAGAATGGAGTCTTGTTGTAAGGTTACTCAACATAGGACCTGATCGTTGTTGGCCTGCTGTGATTGAGACCCTTGAGTACAGCCCACATGCGGTGGTAAGCCTAATCTATAGCTATTCCGATACCTGAGAATGGCTAACCGCGCACTGGGAGTGGAAAGATGGCGGGAGTAGCGTGTACCCTCGTGGGTTAAAGTCCCGGATTGGAGGTGTACTGTACTCTCGGGTAGCGCGGACCCTTTCTTGTATGGGAGGATCTATAGATATGGTTGATATATGCAAGATTAAGTTCTACATATGTCGTGTGGTATTGAATCCCCAGCTGGGTTAATCGATTCGAATCGCCGTGTTTCCTCGGATATGGAGCCTCAATCCCCCGACCCGCACCGTAGTAAAGAATGGGATGGTCATGAAATGAGAATTCTAGAATGTGAAGGTTTGAGAATCTTTGGTTAGTTCACACTTGAGTTAAAACTTGAAAATAGGTTTTACTTTTACTAAGCTTTATGCAAAAGAAAATACTTTGACTTTGCTAAAGCCTTACCTTGAATCCTTACAGCCTTCAATACCAGAGTCTTCTTCTTTTCTCTAGACGGTTAAGTCTTGTTGAGTACTTTTGTACTCAGGGTTTGTTAACCCCTGTTGCAGGTTTCTTTAATAGGTGATGTTGATCATGATCATGTCAGTGGGCTTGACATGATCTGGTTGTTCTTCTTCTCCAACTTAGGTACTCCGCCTAAGTGTGGTTCCGTAATACTATTCTACTTCCGCAATGCCAGTTATGTTTGTGTAAAAAGTAACTTGTTCATGGTTTTGTAAAGTTTATATCTCTTACTTCCGCACTCCGATGGTATTTTGTAACAAATGTTGTAATGTTGTAATTATTCCAACCTTCATGATGATGATCCTGTGGTTCGTGGATAATTCGGGGTCCTCTCGGGGACACCCGACAGATCTTTCCAGTGATGTGGTACATGTGCACAGTCATTAGGGCTCGGGGAGACGGTGACGTGTGCAGGTGGGCCACATTAATGGGAGGTTCTGCCACATATTGGTATCGGAGCAGGATTGTCATCAAGGAAAGACTGGTTGCAACATTACTTTCGAAAAACTTCAAAATGATTTCTTAATCTAAAAGTTTTTGGGAGCAACAAATAAAAATGATCCTTCCCTAAGTTCTTTCTTGCTGAAAGACTTCGTGAAGACTCTACTAGCAACTCAAGCTGAAGACACTGAGATGGTTTCAACTTGTCTACGGAAGGTTAATGGAGAATTAGCGTCCCTGACAAATCGCGATCGAAGAGCTATTCAACACCTGTACCAAGTCCATGAAGTTAAAGTGTAAAGTATAGCCCTATATCTAACTAACATGTTGGAGACAGGAAGCTCTTATCCATGAGAGGTCGTATAGGACGAGCATATATCATATCATGCATAATGATAAAATGTGCTTTTTCTCTAAATTTTAAAGACAGCGATGATCCCCGATAGTTGATCGTCCCTGGATTCTGTTATCCTTGATACTTTTGTTCCTTAAGTTCTGATCCTTGGGAACTTTTGGATATCTTTCATACACTCTACCACATAAAGTCAGAATCAGGGTAAAATCCTTGGTTCTTTTGGAACACGCGTGTCATGCCTTGAATTGGCACGTGCTAGTTGTTTGATGTCGTGAAAACGACGAATGGTGGTTGAAAGTTACTAAAATTGTGTTCTTTGAAAGGACCCTGATCTGTGGACCAGATAAAAGCGTGGGAACCTGGAGTCACCTATGGATGGCCACCATAAGGCGTTACTGCCAGGTGCTCGCTAATGTCCAGGCCTATAGTCATGATTCTTTCTAGTCCACCGTTAAAGTGCTTTCATTTCTGGATGCCCGAAAGGGAGTTCAAAGCCACTTTCCTTGTAGTTATAACCAACCCTTGCTTTTGGTTATAATTTCCTTCTTATTAAGATGAGAGATATAAAAGTTGTGCTCTATTGTGGTGCCATGATTGGTGACCACGGTGCTGCGTCGGAACCTAGGGAATCTCGTGTGTCTAGATCACACTAGTTTCCACTGGGTGCGCGCAGGTATCGAGGTCTACAGTTATGATCCATTATAGCCCACAACTAATGTACGCTCTCTCTGGATTCTTGATAATCTTTCTTGCTCCACCCAGATATCTTCTACCCTGCTACTTGCAACCGTGTTCTGATCCCGGTTGTAATCCTGAATCCAACCCCGTTGCCTTGTGAACTCCTTGTGAGTAAACAAGTGTGACACATTTCCTTTTCCATTACTCAATCCCAGACCTTTAAGTGCTTCTTAAATCTCGGGACGAGATTTCTTTAAGGGGGGAGGAGTTGTAACACCCCTGGTGTTAAGCATTAATTAAAATTCTAATTAAGTTGTTTAGTATGCATAATTATCTGGTATCATGGCATAAAAGCATTTCATGTTTTCATGTTTAAAGCATAAATGTGATGCTTTATATGTTTGACAAGAGTGTTGTATGTTTTTAAGTGTTGATTTCTATATTTGATATATATGTGGCTTGATTGTGATGTTTGGTGTTATATGAAAGGGGCAAGTGAGAAAACCTTGGTTTTTAAATCTCTCTTTTTGTCCCCTTTGTAATAAGTCAAAAAGTATATCAAATTTCAAAATGATTTCTAAAGCAAAATTGTAGCTCTTGTTGAGAGGCACAACTTTGGTATTTAAAGGATTCAAGGTTTCTGTACAAAAGTTTGAATAAACTTGAAATCTTTTAAACCCTAAATTTGACCCCAAAACTAGATTTCAAAAACTAAAAAGAATTAGACTTGGGTCTTTTAATCAAAGTTGTAGAGAGGATTAAAAGAAACAACTTTTATTAAGATATATTTTCATGTTACTAAAGAAAATCTGAAGTAATTTGGAAAACAAGTTTGATGTGGTTTCAAATTGAAAATCAATTCCCAAAACCTAGTTTTATCCCCTTTTGTGTAGTTTCAAAATTAAGTATAATTTTGATATGGGACCAAAACCAAAGTTGTAGATAATTTTATAAGGAACACCTTTTATGTTGGTAAAATTTGAAGTTGTCCAGAAAATTCAAAAGTAATTTTGAATTTAAGTTTGAATGCTTTTCAAATTCAAAAGGTGATTTCAAAATTTAGACAGATTTTGGTTGTGCTCCTTAAATGAAAGTTGTAGATCCTAATTTTTGAAACAACTTTCATGTTGGGAGTTTTTCCTGTTGTGTAGTGTTTTTCGGAGAAATAGGGGAAAGAAGATCAAGATGTTCTCTGGTGAACAGTAACCGGAGGGGGAAAGATATCAGAGCAGAGTCGTGCTCTGCTCGCCGGCCGCCACACCGCCGTCTCTTCTGCCGACCATGCCACGCCACCAGGCCACCTCCTGCTTGCACTGTGGTGACCGCCTTTGACGTGTCCTTCGCCCCAAGTCCTTGGCCGGCTATATAAGCCTCCTCATCGCCGGTACCATCCCCGTTTTCCTCCTCTGCTCCTCTGAAATTGCCAAGCTCCGCTTCCACACCTCGCCGTCGTTACGCCGTCTCCGGCCAAGTTGGCCGTGCCTCTGATCCCGCCGCCTCCTGAGCTTTCGTTTGAGCCTTCGCTAGCCTACTCCGGTGATCCGTAGCGTCACCGCTGTGGTCGTCTTCTCCAGCACCGACCGGAGCTCCGCCGCGAAACTTCCACCATGGACAGCCTGTCTCGGAGTCTCTCCGGCCAAACCGGTCACACCAACAGCTCTGCCTTGCTTCACTAATCATGCTCCGCTCGCTTGTGAAGTCTCTTATGCCCTATCTTGAGCAGTCCCCGAAGGTTGCCGCCGGTGCAAGCTCCGCCATCGCCGCCGTCGTCGCCAACATCGGTCCAGTGCTCCTCGAGCCAAGGTAAAACGCGCACCATAGTCGTGTTGAGTTCGTGAGTGTGTTGCGCTCCCTAGTTCAGTCTCTACCGAGCCCTAGCAGCCGGAGCGCCGTGTCGCCGCCGTGCTCGGCATGGCCGAGCCGCCATAGCCATCGTCCGCTCGAAGTCGAGAGAGGGCGAGGCCGGGTAAAGGGTGGAATAGGTGCGCGAAGTCAAGCCGAAGTCGTTGCGACCCTCGCCGTCGCCGGAGACTTCGCCGGTGGAGAGATCATCGGCCGGTCATCGATCCGCGCGGTCGGTCAGGCTAACCGGGCGCTAGCCTCGGGCGAGTCGGAAAAAGGGGAGCCGAGGCTGACCGGACGCTGGTCTCGGGCGAGGCGGAGAACCCGCTAGTCTCGGGCGAGGCAGAGAAGGCCTCGGGCGAGGCGGAGAAGGCCTCGGGCGAGGCGGAGAAGGAGAACCCGCTGGCCTCGGCACGAAGCGGAGAGAGAGGACGCTGACACGTGGGGCTCGGCTGTCGGTGGCAGTGGGCCGAAGATGGGCCGAGCCCAGTAAGGAGAGGTGAAACGTTTTTCTTTTTCTGTTTTGGTTGTTTAGTGTTGTGTTTTATCTTTTTGATATCTTTTTGTAGGAAGCTCCAAAAATTGTGAAAATTTTTGTGTGGCTTTCTCAAGCTGCCTGATATTTAAAAAAAATATAAAACTTGAGTTTTGAACAAATTTTGAAACTAATTTAAATATGGCTTTTAATTAATAAATGGACTTTGATAATTTTTGTAGGCCTATTTAAAGGTCCAAAAATCATGAAACTATTGTTGGCACTGTTTTTAGGTGAAAATGTATCTTCACAAAAATTTTGAGGTCTGTTGAAAAAAATAAAATTTATTCTTATTTATATTCTTTATTTAATCGTTTGAATGTTTATAGTTGTTTGAACTAATTAAGTTGTGAATCACCTGTTAAGTTTAATAGGAAAGTTTTAGAGTTTTTCATAAGCTTTCTAGATTGTCTAGAATCACCCCTTTTTAATCTTAGAAGCTCTAGTAATGGCTTGATTAGTATAAGTGGTGTAATCTATCCAAAGTGTGAACAACAGTGTTTACATCTTGTGTGACTTGGATTATTGTTTGAGGACCATGGGACACCTCTCATCTTGTGTTCCTATGGCTTAAGTGATGTTTTAATGAACCTTAGTCATCCTTAGTTATCTTCCTAAAAGTGCTTGATGGAAGTTGTACGTATAGTTAGGAATCTTAGTTGGTGAGTTGCAAATGGGTTTTGTTGGTTTGCAACTTTACCGCGAAGGAAAGTTGTACTCGACTTTCCTTATCTTGTGTTATCTTCTGTTCTACTTTTGATTTGTCCTGTACCTTAGCATACATCACATGGCATCATACTAAGCATACATCATTTATCTACGTGTAGTATCTGAGAGTGTTGGAGTCATGTTGATCAAGTTTTGATGATCACCCTTGTCGAACAAGCCTCGGAAGGAGATTCTTGTTGGACAAGCTTCGTCGAGAAGACTTAACTTCAAATCAGCAAAAGAACTAACTTGTGTGGATTCTTCTTGGATCTTATCTTCCCTGCAACGAAGGCAAGCCCCGGTGCATTTAACCATTTCCTTGGATTTACAATTACATTTACTTTCAATAATATGATGTATTAGGTGAATAGGAGTTGAGTGAATCCTATTTGATGCATTACCAACCTTGATGATTCCAATACTTAACCCTGATACCTGTTTTATCAAAATGCTTAGTATGCTTAGCCATGCTTTACTACTTTATTACAGTAGGTGCTTTTAAAAATGGTTCCTATGTTATGGGGATAATGAATCTTGAGACAACATGATATTGATAGTAACTTACATCAAGAATGGAGTCTTGTTGTAAGGTTACTCAACATAGGACCTGATCGTTGTTGGCCTGCTGTGATTGAGACCCTTGAGTACAGCCCACATGCGGTGGTAAGCCTAATCTATAGCTATTCCGATACCTGAGAATGGCTAACCGCGCACTGGGAGTGGAAAGATGGCGGGAGTAGCGTGTACCCTCATGGGTTAAAGTCCCGGATTGGAGGTGTACTGTACGCTCGGGTAGCGCGGACCCTTTCTTGTATGGGAGGATCTATAGATATGGTTGATATATGCAAGATTAAGTTCTACATATGTCGTGTGGTACTGAATCCCCAGCTGGGTTAATCGATTCGAATCGCCGTGTTTCCTCGGATATGGAGCCTCAATCCCCCGACCCGCACCGTAGTAAAGAATGGGATGGTCATGAAATGAGAATTCTAGAATGTGAAGGTTTGAGAATCTTTGGTTAGTTCACACTTGAGTTAAAACTTGAAAATAGGTTTTACTTTTACTAAGCTTTATGCAAAAGAAAATACTTTGACTTTGCTAAAGCCTTACCTTGAATCCTTACAGCCTTCAATACCAGAGTCTTCTTCTTTTCTCTAGACGGTTAAGTCTTGTTGAGTACTTTTGTACTCAGGGTTTGTTAACCCCTGTTGCAGGTTTCTTTAATAGGTGATGTTGATCATGATCATGTCAGTGGGCTTGACATGATCTGGTTGTTCTTCTTCTCCAACTTAGGTACTCCGCCTAAGTGTGGTTCCGTAATACTATTCTACTTCCGCAATGCCAGTTATGTTTGTGTAAAAAGTAACTTGTTCATGGTTTTGTAAAGTTTATATCTCTTACTTCCGCACTCCGATGGTATTTTGTAACAAATGTTGTAATGTTGTAATTATTCCAACCTTCATGATGATGATCCTGTGGTTCGTGGATAATTCGGGGTCCTCTCGGGGACACCCGACAGATCTTTCCAGTGATGTGGTACATGTGCACAGTCATTAGGGCTCGGGGAGACGGTGACGTGTGCAGGTGGGCCACATTAATGGGAGGTTCTGCCACACAAGGAGCTGTTGCCTTTCGACGATCATGAGAGGGCTCTCAAGCTTTTACACACTCTCGATCGATCGGTGTGGGACTCTAAGGTTCAGGCGATCATCAAATCGCCTAACTATGAGACTCTCACGTGCGACGAGCTATTGAGTAAGCTCAAGTCCAGTGAGATTGATGCCATGGCGAGGGCTTCTTATGAAAATCCTTCTGGCCCGTCGATGGCTTTGGTTTCTGGCTCTTATGCTAACCCCTCTGGAGGCTTTGCATTGTCTTCTCTTCTTTTCGTCATAGAGGAGCAGCTGGAGTTCATGGCGGACGACGAGTTGGCCCTGCTTGCCAACCGGTTCTCGCGGTTTCACAACAACCGCATGAACCGTCGCCGCGGAGGAGGACGAGGAGGCTGCTACGAGTGTGGAGGCTCGGACCACTTCATCGCCAATTGCCCGAAGAAGAACAAACAAGCTTTCGGCAAGGCGGATCACGGCCACAAGTATGACTCCGGCAAGCGCAAGGAGAAGTACGTCCCCACCAAGCACAAGTGGAGGGGCGGCTTCAACAAGGAGTACATCAAGGTGAAGTACTTGGAGAAGGCCCAGGCTGAGCAACGTGCCTTCTTCGCCACGCTCAGCGACGTCGATGACTCGGATGAGGACTCTGCTGCATCAAGCGATGACGAGTCCGAGAATAAGAAGAAGATCGAAGACAAGCTGAACGACCTCTGTTTCTTCACCGACAACGAGGGCTTCTGCACCATGGCCCTTGGCGATGAGGTCAACGGCGAGCTGGAGGAGATCCCTCGGAACAACGACGACGATGACGACACCTCCCAGGTATCACAAACCCCTGATGAGCTCTCTGTTGAGGTTGATAAACTTACTACCGCCCTCCTTAGTCAAGATAAGCTGCTTAGGCGTGCTGCTAGAGAGAGGAAGGAGTTTAGGCAGAAGTGGGAGGATGCGGTGAATTAACTTGAGTCTGTCAAGTCCACCGTTGTCGTGACTGAGGAAGATGAGTGTGAGATGTGCTCCAAGCACATGATTGACCTTCTCACTTTGAGGGGGAAGTATGTTGCTTTGATTGGAGAGGTGGATGAGCTTATGGCTAGACCCGTGTTGCTGGGTGCGTGCAAGTCTTGTGCAGGCTTGCAATCCGAGTTGGCAGAGAAGAAGGCTAGCTCGGATAGCACTTGTGTGTCTAGATGCGCTTTGTGTGAGGGTTTGGAGATGGAGATTGCGAACGTGAAACATGACAAGATGCAAACCGAGGAAGAAAACACATACCTTCAGACCATCTTGTCATGGGTGTCTAGTGGTGAGCCGCAGCTTGGGATGATGATTGCCCAGTTCAAACGTGCTGCTGGAGGTCCTGGTGTTGGTTCTGCTCAAGGTGTTGAGTGTGCTACATCTTTCGGGAAGGTTGGAGAGTTTAGTGGTCTTAAGCCGAGTGAGAAGCCCAACTCCACCACTACTCCCAAACTGACCAAGATTCCACCCAAAGAGCCTCTCAAACCTAACACAAGGATGGAGTATTTGTGGAACCTCCGAGAGCTCCACCCAAGAAGCAAACATGGGCTCCAAAACCCAATCACCTAAGGAACAAGCTAGACACTATGCCACCTACCCATGAGGAGCTCATGCCTGAAAAGAACCGAGTGATCCACACCCAATACCGTGAGTACCAAGAACCCCCTATGAGAGCGGTGAGGTACCACTGTGAGCACTGTGGGAGAGATGGACACTTGAGGGAGTTTTGCTTTCGGCGCAAGAGAGAAGAGCGTTGTGCAAAGGAGTTGAACAACACGGACATGTACCATCTTTTCCATGATGTACATGTGCCGAACGTTCAAAGGAGAGTTGCTAGGCCTAGAGGTCCAATACCTCAAGGTCCTAGGCCGCGAGGAGGACGTGCCCGGTGGGAGCCTGCAGTTGTGGGCTATGGACCCCGTGGCGGTGGCTTTGTAGTTGAGCATTTTGCCCCATCGCGTTTTGAGTATCGCGATGGACGCTCCTCCCTTAGCGGACCACATTTTCCTATACGTGGTGATCGCTTTCCCTGTAGGCGTGCTAGGAATGGTTTTGCTACTAACCGTTCTTTTGAGCAGCCGACCCAACACTGGTACACTTCCCATTTTACTCACCCTAGTGTTGGACCGTATGCTCACCCTATGTCTTTTTATTGATGTAGGTAAAATGATTGGAGGACATTTTGTTGGTGGATTCCGGGTGCTCAAGGCATATGACCGGAAACGCCAAGTGGTTCTCTAGTCTTAGTCCAGTTGCCGGAAAGGAGTTTATCACCTTCGGCGACAATAGCAAAGGTAAAGTGTTGTCTCGTGGGTCGGTGCGAGTTAATGAGCACTTTGTGTTGCGTGATGTTGCTCTTGTTTCTAACTTGCATTTTAACCTTCTTTCTGTTTCGCAACTCTTTGATGATGACTATGAGATTCATTTTAAGTCGAAACTCAGTCGTATTTTGGATCCTCAGGGCAATCTTGTATGTTTGATTTCGCCCTTTTGGAAAGTCTTTCATGCGAATTTCTCGGAGTCATTTGGAATTTCTCGTTGTCTTTTGGCTGGACCTTCCTCCTCTGATCTTTGGAAGTGGCATAGGAGACTAGGTCATCTGAGCTTCGACTTGCTTGCAAGGCTTAGCTCACTTGGCTTAATCCGAGGATTGCCCAAGTTGTGCATGTTGAAGGATCTTGTTTGCCATTCTTGTAGACATGGGAAAATGGTAGCCGCTCCCCACCATCCGGTGAATCAAGTTATGACTAAGCGCCCTGGAGAGCTTTTGCATATGGACCTTGTCGGTCCGGCTCGGGTGAGCTCGGTTGGGGAGAAGTGGTATGTGCGTGTTGTTGTTGATGACTTTTCGAGATATTCGTGGGTTTTCTTTTTGCGGATACATGGGTGTATGCCGGGTCTCTGAGTGATGAGTGATTGTCAACTGGGATGATGCGCATGTTCTTTGGCTTGTGTTGTGCAGGTGTCGAGCACAGATGCAGTGATCAAAGGCGAGGTGAAGGTCATGTAGAGACGTGCCGTGCCGATGGACCGAGAGTGGCGAAGGGCGGACATGAGGCTTGGACTGAGGGACTAGAGGCCCGAGGATCAGCTGTGGTGGCTGGCAGCCTGTGACGACGACAAGTGAAGAAGTGCGGTCATGTGTTGTCTGAGTCGTGGACTCGGGGACACGTGTCGGTGGACGGGGTGCACGGGAGGTGCATCCCCTCTACGACGTTGGTTTGGTGGTAGAGCCAGGGAAAAACCATCGGATAGACGGTTTCCGAGTTTGGCCACAAAACTCGGGCTGAGGGTTTCCGAGTTTGGCCACAAAACTCGGGCTGAGGACGGGGCTCTGAGGGTTTGCTGAGTTTGGCCTCAAAACTCAGATGCTGGTGGGCTGGTTTCCCGGTTTGGGCCTCAAAACCGGGGGTTGGCTGGAAAAGGCTGGTTTCCCAGTTTGGGCCACAAAACCGGGGGTGCAGAGCGAGGGCGGCACGTGGCGGCGATCTGAAGGTTGCGTCGAGGCAACGCTTCGGTTTGTGCGGGCGTGGCCGTCGGATACACCTACCACCGAGTTGGTCCAGAATAACCCTAGGGTTTAGCTGGTTCGCTCTGTAATTAGAATAGAGAGGGGTAGAGTAGGAAATAGACTTAGGCAAGTTGTAGGATAAGTAGTCGGGAGACACCCTCCTCCCATCTATCTCAGTCATTTGCTCTTTCGCACTTAGGGTTTCCTGCACTCCCAATCCCCTGCTGTAGCTAGCTGAGATCCGCAGAGAGACTTGCCTCTGTGTACTATTGATTTCAAGGAAGTGAGGCCGTATCCTCACGGTGGTAGCGTGTGGTAGCCACATAGTTGCAAATTCGTGGTTGTGATTCGCGTTTTGGTCATGTTCCTCGCGGGTTGCTTTTCTCCACGTTTTTCCCGTTGATCAATCTCTTTGTTCAGTGCATCTTTTGCAAATCCGTTTCAATAGAGTTGTTCTAGATCGTGAGGCACTTCTTTCCACCAAAGGAAATCTCCTTTAACCTCACGGTCTAGGAGATCGAGAGATTTTAGTTTTGGATCGGTTTTTGCTCTTTTGCCCCGATTTCTTCCGATTCCTCGATTTGGAGTTAGGTTCGAGCCATGATCCCCGTGGGATAGCTCACTAACATCCTTAGAACTTCTCACACCAAGTCTAAGCCCTAGTGCTTTCGATTCGGAGGAGATCGAGTGGATTTCGCGGAAGAACTGCACTGCGTCGGGGGCATCGGACGCTCGAGTTCTTGGCATCGGACGCTGACCCCTTTAGCATCGGAGGCTCCGTTGCCACGTGTCAGTCTCTGACATTTTCAAAGGGGCATCGGACGCTGCCACCGGACTCTCCGTTGTGCATCGGACGCGCCGGAGTGAGACCATCGGACGCTGAGAGTCTACTGTTCACAGCGTCCGATGGGTGTCCAGTAAGGGTTCTGTCTTGCACTTTTCGCATCGGACGCGTCCGTTGGTTGGGCATCGGACGCTGCCAGCGTCCGATGCTGCTGTGACTGCGCAGTCTCGTTCGCTGTTCGTTCGTGCGATCTCGGATTTGGTTTCCGTCTTTTGCGTTGGCTTTCTAGAGTTGTGTAGTGTCCCGCTGTGCTTCTAGGAAGCATCCACCCTACATCTAGGGTCGTGGACACTAGCAAGCTCTAGGGTTTGCTTCTGGGGTTGATTTCTGGGACAGTGGCTACTAGTTTCCTAAAGGAAAATTTGAAGCTCCCATTCACCCCCCCTCTGGTCGCTTTCTGGTTGCTTCTCGGTCCTTCAATTAGTATCAGAGCGGGTTAAGGATCTTCCACCTTAGCCGGTTCCAGATCCACAGAAGGCGACATGGATCGTGGCGTGGGCAAACCGCCGTTCTTTGATGGGACGAACTATGCGTATTGGAAAATACGCATGTCGGCCTATCTCCAGAGCATGGGCTCTTCTGTTTGGGAGATTTGCAACAGGGATGATTACGTTGTCTTGGCTTCTCGTGTTACTCAGCTTCAGATAGATGAGCACGATGCCAATAGCCGAGCGCGTAACGCTCTTTTCTCCTGCTTGAGCATGTCTGAGTTTGATCGAGTCTCTCACCTCCCCACGGCTCGTGAGATTTGGGCTACCCTCATGCGCTTCCATGAGGGAACCTCTCAAGTCAAATCTCGTCTCTACGAGTCGCACAAGCGGGAGTACGAGAACTTTCGACATATGCCTGGCGAGAGCATAGAGAGTTTATTCGCTCGCTTTCAGGTTATTGTCAACAAGATGAGAGCGAACAAGGAGCTGTTGCCCTTTGACGATCATGAGAGGGCTTTGAAGCTTCTGCACACTCTTGATCGGTCAGTGTGGGACTCAAAGGTCCAGGCGATCATCGAATCATCTAACTATGAGACCCTCACCTGCGACGAGCTCTTTAGGAAGCTCAAGTCTAGTGAGATTGACGCCATGTCGAGGGCTTCTTATGAGAATCCTTCCGGCCCGACTATGGCTTTGGTTTCTGGATCTTCTAACCCCTCTAGAGGTTTTGCTCTTTCATCTCTCTTTTCTGTCATAGAGGACCAGCTTGAGTCTTTGGGGGATGACGAGTTGGCAATACTCGCCAACCGGTTCTCGCGGTTCCACAACAACCGCATGAACTGTCGCCGCGGAGGAGGACGCTCAGGATGCTATGAGTGCGGCGACCCCGACCATTTCATCGCCAACTGTCCCAAGAAGAAGCATTCATCTGGGAAGGGCGATCATGGGCACAAGTACGACTCCGGCAAGCGCAAGGAGAAGTATGTTCCCCCGAGGCACAAGCGGAGGGGCGGCTTCGACAAGGAGTACATCAAGAAGAAGTACTTGGAGAAGGCCCAGGCTGAGCAGCGTGCGTTCTTCGCCACGCTCAGCGATGTCGACGGCTCGGATGACGACTCCGCTTGCTCAAGCGATGACGAGTCCGAGAAGAAGAAGAGAATCGAGGACAAGCTGAACGGTCTCTGCTTCTTCACCGACGACGACGGCTTCTGCACCATGGCGCTTGGTGATGAGGTCGACGGCAAGCTGGAGCACACCCCTCGGAATGACGACGACGACGACGACACCTCCCAGGTATCTCTCACCCACGATGAGCTTTCTGCTGAGGTCGAGAAGCTTACTGCCGCACTCCTTAGTCAGGATAAGTTGCTTAGGCGTGCCGCTAGAGAGCGCAAGGAGTTTAGGCAGAAGTGGGAGGATACGGTGAGAGAGCTTGAGTTTGCCAAGTCCACCGTAGTCGTGTCGGAGGAGGTTGAGTGTGAGATGTGCACCACGCACATGACTGACCTTCTCACTTTGAGAGGTAAGTATGCTGCGTTGGTAGGAGAGGTGGATGAGCTAAAGGCTAGACCCTCGCTGTTGGGTGCTTGCAAGACTTGTCCTATCTTGCAATCTGAGTTGACAGAGAAGAATGCCAAGATTGTGTCTCTTGAGGAGGCCAACTCAGGTAGCACTTGTGTGGCTAAGTGTGCTTTGTGTGAGTGTTTGGAAATGGAGATTGCCAATGTCAAGCATGGCAAGATGCAAACCGAGGAGGAAAACACATACCTTCGGACCATCTTGTCATGGGTCTCTTGTAGTGAGCCGCAGCTCGGGATGATGATCTCCCAATTCAAGCGAGCTGCTGGAGGCCCTGGTGTAGGTTTTGCTCAAGGTGTTGATCTTTCTGCTTTTGGGAAGATTGGAGAGACGAGTGGTTTGAACCCGAGTGAGAAGCCCCACTCCACCACTACTCCCAAACTTACCAAGCTTCCACCCAAAGAGCCTCTCAAACCTAACACAAAAGATGGGGTAGTTGAGGAACCTCCGAGACCCCCACCCAAGAACCAAGTGTGGCATCCCAAACCCAACCACCTAAAGAACAAGCTAGACACAATGCCACCTATCCAGGAGGAGTTGCAACAGAAGGGCAAAGTGATCCACACCCACAGCCATGATTACCAACAACCCCCTTTGCATGCGGTGAGGTATCATTGTGACTTCTGTGGGAGAGATGAACACTTGAGCGAGTTCTGCTTTAGGCATAAGAGAGAGGCGCGCCGTGCTAGGGAGATGAACAACCCGGACATGTACCATCCTTTCCATGATGTACATGTGCCAAATGTTCAGAGGAGTGCTCCAAGGAGAGCAGCTAGGCCCAGAGGTCCAGAACCTCAAGTTCCCAGGCCTAGGCAGCAGAGAGCTCCGAGGAGAGATGCTAGGCCTAGAGGCGCAGTGCCTCAAGTTGCTAGGCCTAGGCCTCGTAGAGAGCATGCCCGGAGGGAGCCTGCAGTTGTAGGCTACGGACCCCGTGGCGGAGGCTTTGTAGTTGAGCGTTTTTCCCCACCGCGTTTTGAGTATCGCGATGGACGCTCCTCCCTTAGCGGACCACGGTTTCCTCTACGTGGTGATCGCTCCTCTCGTAGACGTGCTAGGAATGGTTTTTCTGCTAACCGTTCTTTTGAGCAGCCGGCCCAACACTGGTATTCCCCTTACTTCACTAACGCCAGTGTTGGACCGTATGCTCACCCTATGTCTTTTTATTGATGTAGGTAAAATGGTTGGAGGACATTTGGTTGGTGGATTCCGGTTGCTCGAGGCACATGACCAGAAACGCCAAGTGGTTCTCCAGCCTTAGTCCTGTTGCCGGAAAAGAGTACATAACCTTCGGCGACAATAGCAAAGGTAAGGTATTGTCTCGCGGGTCGGTGCGAGTTAATGAGCACTTTGTGTTGCGCGATGTTGCTCTTGTTTATAACTTGCATTTTAAGCTTCTTTCGGTTTCGCAACTCTTTGACGACGACTATGAGATTCGTTTCAAACCAAATCTCAGTCGTATTTTGGATCCTCAGGGCAATCTTGTGTGTTTAATTTCGCCCTTTGGAAAAGTCTTTCGGGCGAATTTCTCGGAGTCTTTTGGCACTTCTCGTTGTCTTGTGGCTGGACCTTCCTCCTCTGATCTTTGGAAGTGGCATAGGAGACTTGGACATTTGAGCTTTGACTTGCTTGCAAGGCTTAGTTCACTTGGCCTAATCCGAGGATTGCCCAAGTTGCATATGGAGAAGGATCTTGTTTGCCACTCTTGTAGACACGGGAAGATGGTTGCCGCTCCCCACCATCCAGTGACTTAGGTCATGACCAAGCGCCCTGGAGAGCTTTTGCACATGGACCTTGTTGGTCCGGCTCGGGTGAGCTCGGTTGAGGGGAAGTGGTATGTGCTTGTTGTTGTTGATGACTTTTCGAGATATTCGTGGGTCTTCTTTTTAGCTGAGAAGAGCGAGACTTTCTCTTTTGCTCGCAATCTGATTTTGCGTCTTCAGAATGAGTTCCCTTTGAACTCGATGCGAGCAATTCGGAGTGATAATGGTTCCGAATTCAAAAATTCGGATTTTGAGAAGTTTTGTAACTCTTTGGGTTTAGAGCATCAGTTTTCTTCCCCCTACACACCCCCTCAGAATGGTGTTGTAGAAAGGAAGAATCGGACCCTTGTTGAGATGGCCAGGACGATGCTCGATGAGCATAGGACTCCTAGGCGTTATTGGGCCGAAGCTATGAACACTGCGTGCTATATTTCCAATCGTATTTTTCTGAGAGCGTTCTTGAAAAAGACTTCTTATGAGTTGCGTTTTGGTAGACAACCCAAGGTGAGTTATTTTAGAGTCTTCGGTTGCCATTGTTTTATATTAAAGAAAGGCAACCTGGACAAATTCGAATCTTGTTCTTCTGATGGAGTATTTTTGGGTTATGGCACTCACACTCGCGCATATCGTGTACTTAACCTTGATACTAACCGAGTCATGGAGACATCAGATGTCACCTTCGACGAGACTCTCGTTTGTCCTTCTTCTTGTTTTGAGCGTGCAGGTGATCATGAGGTAGGTGAGCCTCTTTTCGATGATGAGGAAGAGGATGCTGAAGGCATAGATGACCCAGCATCACCTCCACCTACAGTGCCGCAAAGAGCGGCTTCTACGACGACTCACGGCCCCGACACCTCTTCCTCCTGGGGGCCGTGGGATCCGCCACCCCGAGCGGTACCTTTTGTACCCGGGGAGGCACCAGCTGCTGTTGAGGGGGAGGCTACTTCAGCTCGGGAGGCGCCACGACACATCCAGCGCCAGCACCCGCCTCAGCAGATGATCGGCAGCATCGACGAACGGGTTACTCGGTCCAGGTCACAACACATCTCTCATTTCGCTCATTCTGCTTTTGTTGCTAATTTTGAGCCCCGAGATGTTGGACACACTTTGACGGATCCGGATTGGGTCAATGCCATGCATGAGGAATTAGAAAATTTTGAGCGAAATCGGGTTTGGGTTCTAGTTCCACCTCCTCCTGAGTGTAAGCCTATTGGGACAAAATGGGTTTTCAAAAACAAGCAAGGAGAGGATGGCCACGTTGTTAGAAACAAGGCCAGGCTTGTAGCGAAGGGTTATAGTCAGAAGGAGGGAATAGACTATGAGGAGACGTTTGCTCCTGTAGCTCGTTTAGAGGCAATTAGGATACTCTTGGCCTTTGCTGCATCCAAAGGTTTCAAACTTTTTCAAATGGATGTCAAGAGTGCTTTCTTAAACGGCTACATAGAAGAAGAAGTTTATGTTGAGCAACCCCTCGGTTTTGAAAATCCCAAGTTTCCAAACCATGTTTTTAAACTCCACAAAGCTTTATATGGTTTGAAACAAGCCCCTAGAGCCTGGTATGATAGGTTGAAAACCTTTTTGCTTGCTAAGGGTTTTAAAATGGGATGTGTAGATAAAACGCTCTTTCTCCTCAAGCAAGGCAAAGACACTCTCTTGGTCCAGATTTATGTGGATGATATCATTTTTGGTGGTTCTTCTCACGCTTTGGTTGCCAAGTTTGCAGATACTATGAGCAGGGAATTTGAGATGAGCATGATGGGCGAGTTGACGTTTTTCCTTGGATTGCAAATCAAGCAATCTCGAGAGGGAACGTTTGTGCACCAGGGTAAGTATACCAAGGATATCCTGAAGAAATTTGATATGGGTGAGGCCAAGCCTCTTCCAACACCCATGTCGACCACGACGGCCCTGGATGCGGACATGGATGGAGAAGCTGTGGACCAGAAGGAGTACCGAAGTATGATCAGGTCGCTCCTCTACCTGACGGCGACACGCCCGGGCATCCAGTTCGCGGTGTGCCTGTGTGCGCGCTTTCAGGCGTCGCCGCGCACCTCTCACCGTCAGGCGGTGAAGCGGATTTTCAGGTACCTTCGTTTCACACCTGAGTTTGGGATTTGGTACTCTGCTTCCTCCACCCTCTCCCTCTGCGGTTATTCCGATGCCGATTTTGCTGGTTGCCGTATTGAGCGTAAGTCCACTTCTGGGACTTGCCAGTTTATTGGTTCTTCTCTTGTTTCGTGGTCTTCTCGCAAGCAGTCTAGTGTCGCCCAGTCTACCACGGAGGCTGAGTATGTTGCTGCAGCTAGCTGCTGTTCCCAGTTGCTCTGGATGATGGCCACTTTGCGTGATTTTGGTCTGAGTTTTTCTCGCGTGCCTCTGCTTTGTGACAGCACGAGTGCCATTAGCGTTGCTAAGAACCCCGTGCTTCACTCGAAGACCAAACACATTGATGTGCGCTTTCATTTCTTGCGAGACCACCAGGAGAAGGGTGATATCGACCTTCTCCATGTCGATACTCATCATCAACTGGCTGATATTTTCACCAAGCCTTTAGACGAATCAACCTTTAACCGGTTGAGGGGTGCGCTTGGTGTGTGTTTCCCCTTTTAGTTGGGGGAAACATTTTGGATCTTGTATTTTTGACTGACTCTTCTGTCTTTCTTTTCTTTTTGCATTTCAGCATACACATTTACATTCTGAGCTTCATGTTTATAATCACTAGAATGTAACTATGCTCTATGTAGTATGCTCCGATGCTTATGATGATGCTTGTAGCTTATGCTCTTTCTGATCACTAGTACATGTTGTGAGCTGAGCTATTTTGAAATGGTGCATTTGCTTAATAACTTAAAATCTGAAAATGTTCACCATTGAGAGATGAAACTAGCATGTGTAGGATGTGTTGAGTTTACTCGTGCTTTTCATATATGCTAGGTTGCTATGTCTCTAGTTCTGAGTCATTCACTTGCTTGGTCTGTTCATATCATGTTTAAAATGTGTACCAAGTTTTAGTGAATTGAGAAGATCGAGATGGGATTGCTTGTCAACACATCACGATATCGAGACGGTTTCTCATTGCACTTTGAGTTAAACTTGAGCCGTGTAGTGTACGACCGAAACCATAGCTTTAAGCTTCTGATTGCTTCGGCATAGGCTTCGCTCGGTTGAAAAGTGAGGCAATGACAAGCTCTCAACCTCTCGCAATCACATGCTAATAATTGAACTTGTGTAATTTCATCGCTGCAACTCCGATCTAAAGTTGAATCCACAAGTGTATGTTTCATTCTTAAGCATGATGATTGACCTTTGCCAGGGGTAGTTCACCTTGTATACATGTTTAGCACTTGTTCAGACTCTCGCTCATACATTGCTAGTGCTATTTTGATGGTGAATACCTTTTGACTCAAAACTGCTCATTCCGGCTCATATGTTCATATTTCATATCTGGTGATCAGTTTGAGCCTTTGCTGAGTCTGTATGCTGTTGTTGAGTCATTGGAGTTATACTGTTTAGAGCATCTTTGCATTCTCCTGAATATATGCCTGAAGCTGCTAACTTGCAGTTTGACTCATATGCATGTTGGAAGGGGGAGAACCTCCTATGTTAGCACTCTTGTTAGTGCCTTTTCTGATGGGGAGAGTCTTTTACTTGATTAGTGCATTTTCAACTAAGGGGGAGAATTTGCAAATCATTTTGTGCTTCCCGAGTGTTCATTTGAGGGAGAGTTTGCATGTCTCCTGGATGTTCAACTAAGGGGGAGTTTTGCTGTTTCTTGCTGGCCGAAAGGCATTGGTATCGAGCTCTCTTTGCTAGTTGTGTTGAGCCTCTGTGCCTCTATCTTGAGGGACTAGCAATTTTGGCTTCGATTTTCCAATAGGTGTTTGCTAGCGGTGTTGAGCCTGTTCTACCTCTTCTTGAGGGCTAGCTTTGCTTTGCTTGGTTGCGTCGAGCCGTTGCCCATGTCTTTGGGGACCAAGTTCTTTCGCTCTTTCCACTTGACCTTCTTCGGCTTTGCTATGCTTTTGGGTCATCTGGTCGAGTTCTCTTGTCTCCTTCTTCCTTCTTCTCCTTCTACTATGATTTGTGTTGGTAGTTGACAATGCACTCATCAAGGGGGAGATTGTGGATACATGGGTGTATGCCGGGTCTCTGAGTGATGAGTGATTGTCAACTGGGATGATGCGCATGTTCTTTGGCTTGTGTTGTGCAGGTGTCGAGCACAGATGCAGTGATCAAAGGCGAGGTGAAGGTCATGTAGAGACGTGCCGTGCCGATGGACCGAGAGTGGCGAAGGGCGGACGTGAGGCTTGGACTGAGGGACCAGAGGCCCGAGGATCAGCTGTGGTGGCTGGTAGCCTGTGACGACGACAAGTGAAGAAGTGCGGTCATGTGTTGTTTGAGTCGTGGACTCGGGGACACGTGTCGGTGGACGGGGTGCACGTGAGGTGCATCCCCTCTACGACGTCGGTTTGGTGGTAGAGCCAGGGAAAAACCATCGGATGGACGGTTTCCGAGTTTGGCCACAAAACTCGGGCTGAGGGTTTCCGAGTTTGGCCTCAAAACTCGGGCTGAGGACGGTTTCCAGGTTTGGGCCTCAAAACCTGGGCTCTGAGGGTTTGCTGAGTTTGGCCTCAAAACTCAGATGCTGGTGGGCTGGTTTCCCGGTTTGGGCCTCAAAACCAGGGGTTGGCTGGAAAAGGCTGGTTTCCTGGTTTGGGCCACAAAACCGGGGGTGCAGAGCGAGGGCGGCACGTGGCGGCGATCTGAAGGTTGCGTCGAGGCAACGCTTCGGTTTGTGCGGGCGTGGCCGTCGGATACACCTACCACCGAGTTGGTCCAGAATAACCCTAGGGTTTAGCTGGTTCACTCTGTAATTAGAATAGAGAGGGGTAGAGAAGGAAATAGACTTAGGCTAGTTGTAGGATAAGTAGTCGGGAGACACCCTCCTCCCATCTATCTCAGTCATTTGCTCTTTCGCACTTAGGGTTTCCTGCTCTCCCAATCCCCTACTGTAGCTAGCTGAGATCCGCAGAGAGACTTGCCTCTGTGTACTGTTGATTTCAAGGAAGTGAGGCCGTATCCTCACGGTGGTAGCGTGTGGTAGCCACATAGTTGCAAATTCGTGGCCGTGATTCGCATTTTGGTCGTGTTCCTCGCGGGTTGCTTTTCTCCACGTTTTTCCCGTTGATCAATCTCTTTGTTCAGTGCATCTTTTGCAAATCCGTTTGAATAGAGTTGTTCTAGATCGTGAGGCACTTCTTTCCACCAAAGGAAATCTCCTTTAACCTCACGGTCTAGGAGATCGAGAGATTTTAGTTTTGGATTGGTTTTTGCTCTTTTGCCTCGATTTCTTCCGATTCCTCGATTTGGAGTTAGGTTCGAGCCATGATCCCCGTGGGATAGCTCACTAACATCCTTAGAACTTCTCACACCAAGTCTAAGCCCTAGTGCTTTCGATTCGGAGGAGATCGAGTGGATTTCGCGGAAGAACTGCACTGCGTCGGGGGCATCGGACGCTCGAGTCCTTGGCATCGGACGTTGACCCCTTTAGCATCGGAGGCTCCGTTGCCACGTGTCAGTCTCTGACATTTTCAAAGGGGCATCGGACGCTCCGTTGTGCATCGGACGCGCCAGAGTGAGACCATCGGACGCTGAGAGTCTACTGTTCACAGCGTCCGATGGGTGTCCAGTAAGGGTTCTGTCTTGCACTTTTCGCATCGGACGCGTCCGTTGGTTGGGCATCGGACGCTGCCAGCGTCCGATGCTGCTGTGACTGCGCAGTCTCGTTCGCTGTTCGTTCGTGCGATCTCGGATTTGGTTTCCGTCTTTTGCATTGGCTTTCTAGAGTTGTGTAGTGTCCTGCTGTGCTTCTAGGAAGCATCCACCCTACATCTAGGGTCGTGGACACTAGCAAGCTCTAGGGTTTGCTTCTGGGGTTGATTTCTGGGACAGTGGCTACTAGTTTCCTAAAGGAAAATTTGAAGCTCCCATTCACCCCCCCTCTGGTCGCTTTCTGGTTGCTTCTCGGTCCTTCACTTTTTAGCTGAGAAAACTGAGACTTTCACTTTTGTTCGCAATTTGATCTTCCGACTTCAGAATGAGTTCCCTAAGAACTCGATGAGAGCTATTCGTAGCGATAATGGTTCCGAGTTTAAGAACTTGGATTTTGAGAAGTTTTGTAACTCTTTGGATTTAGAGCATCAGTTTTCTTCCCCCTACACACCACCTCAAAATGGTGTTGTAGAGAGGAAAAATCGGACCCTTGTAGAGATGGCCAGGACGATGCTCGATGAGCATAGAACTCCTAGGCAGTATTGGGTCGAGGCTATTAACACTGCATGCTATATTTCCAATCGCATTTTTCTCCGTGCGTTCTTGAAGAAGACTTCTTATGAGTTGCGATTTGGGAAGCAACCCAAAGTGAGTTATTTTACCACTGATTTATACTCAAGAAAGGCAACTTGGACAAGTTTGAGTCTCATTCTTCTGTGGTGTATTTTTGGGTTATGGTAATCATACTCGTGCATATCGTGTACTTAACCTTGATACTAACCGAGTCATGGAGACATCTGATGTCACCTTCGACGAGACCATGCATTGTCCTTCTTCTAGATTTGAGCGTGCAGGTGATCACGAGGTTGGCGAACCTCTTTTTGATGATGAGGAAGAAGGTGCTGAAGGGATTGATGATCCAACACTTCCTCCACCTGCTGTGCCTATTGGGTCGACTTCGACCACGACTGCTCGCGGCCCCGACCCGTCTACTTCCACTACATGGGGGCCGTGTGATCCACAACCTCGGGCTGTACCGCTTGTACCCGAGGAGGCACCAGCTACTGTTGAGGGGGAGGTTACTTCAGCAAGGGAGGCGCCACGACACATTCAGCGCCAACACCCTCCTCAACAGATGTTCGGCGACATCCACGAATGCGTCACTCGGTCAAGGTCACTACAAATCTCTCACTTTGCTCATTCTGCATTTGTTGCTGATTTTGAACCCCGAGATGTTGGACACACTTTATCTAATCCGGACTGGGTTAATGCCATGCATGAGGAGTTAGAAAACTTTGAGAGAAATCGAGTTTGGGTTCTTGTTCCACCTCCTCCTGAGTGTGACCCTATTGGTACAAAATGGGTTTTCAAAAACAAACAAGGAGAGGATGGCCACATTGTGAGAAACAAGGCCAGACTTGCTGCCCAGGGGTATAGTCAGAAGGAAGGGATAGACTATGAGGAGACTTTTGCTCCTGTAGCTCATTTGAAGGCAATTAGGATTCTCTTGGCTTTTGCTGCATCCAAGGGTTTCAAACTTTTTCAAAAAGATGTCAAGAGTGCCTTCCTAAATGGCTACATAGAAGAAGAAGTGTATGTGAAACAACCCCCCTCGGTTTTGAAAATCCCAAGTTTCCAAACCATGTTTTTCAACTTCACAAAGCTTTGTATGGTTTGAAACAAGCCCCTAGAGCCTGGTATGATAGGTTGAAAACCTTTTTGCTTGCTAAGGGTTTTAAAATGGGATGTGTAGATAAAACGCTCTTTCTCCTCAAGCAAGGCAATGACACTCTCTTGGTTCAGATTTACGTAGATGATATCATTTTCGGTGGTTCCTCTTATGCTTTGGTTGCCAAGTTTGCAGATACTATGAGCAGGGAATTTGAGATGAGCATGATGGGCGAGTGGACGTTTTTCCTCGGGTTGCAAATCAAGCAATCCCGAGAAGGAACGTTTGTGCACCAGGGCAAGTACACCAAGGACATATTGAAGATGTTCGATATGGGTGAGGCCAAACCTCTTCCAACACCCATGTCGACCACGACAGCCCTGGATGCGGACAAGGATGGAGAAGCTGTGGACTAGAAGGAGTACCGGAGTATGATCGGATCGCTGCTGTACCTGACGGCGAGACGCCCGGACATTCAGTTCGCGGTGTGTCTCTGCTCGCGCTTTCAGGCGTCGCCGCGCACTTTTCACCGTCAGGCGGTGAAGCGCATTATGAGGTACTTATGTTTCACACCTGAGTTTGGGATTTGGTATTCTGCTTCTTCCACCCTCTCCCTTTGCGGTTACTCAGATGCTGATTTTGCTGGTTGCCGACTTGAGCGCAAGTCCACTTCTGGGACTTGACAGTTTTTGGGTTCTTCTCTAGTCTCTTGGTCTTCTCGCAAGCAGTCTAGTGTCGCACAGTCTACTACTGAGGCTGAATATGTTGCTGCAGCTAGCTGTTGTTCCCAGTTGTTGTGGATGATGGCCACTTTGCATGATTTTGATCTGAGTTTTTCTCGAGTTCCATTGCTTTGTGACAGCACGAGTGCGATTAGCGTTGCTAAGAACCCCGTGTTGCATTCTAAGACCAAACACATTGATGTGCGCTTTCATTTCTTGTGAGACCACTATGAGAAGGGTGATATCGACCTTCATCATGTCGATACTCATCTTCAGTTGGCAGATATTTTCACCAAGCCTTTGGACCAATCAACCTTTGCTAGGTTGAGAGGTGAGCTTGGTGTGTGTTTTCCCTTTTAGTTGGGCAAAACATTTTGGTGCTTGTATCATAGACTGACTTCTTTTATCTTGTTTTTGTTTAGTTTTTGCATTTCATCATATTTGCATCTTTATCTTTTCGAGCTTCATGTCTATAATCTATAGAATGAATCTATGCTCTAATTAGTGTATGCTCTGATGATATATGATGATGCTTATAACTTAGGCTCTTCTTGATCACTGATACATGTTGTGAGCTGAGCTACTTTTCAGAACTATGAATATGCTTAATTCAACATAAAATTTGAAACATGTTCACCATTGAGATTGGCAACTAGCATGTGTAAAATGTGTTTGAAATCACCTATGCTTTTCATATATGTTAGGTTGCTATGTCTCTAGTTCTGAGTCCTTCACTTGCTTGGGTATTCATATTCTGTTAAAATTGAGCCAAGTCTAAGTGAATTGAAAAGATTGAGATGGGATTACTTGATAGCACATCACGGTATCGAGATTGTTTCTCATTGCACATTGAGTCAAACTTGAGCCGTGTAGTGTAAGACCGAAACTGTTGCTTCAAGCTTCTGATTGCTTATGCATAGGCTTAGCTCGGTTGAAAAGTTAGGCAATGTCAAGTTTTCAACCTCTCGCAATCACATGTTGAAAATTCAAACTTGTGTAATCACCGCTGCAACTCCGATAAAATTTGAAAACACAAGTCTATGTTTCATTCTATAGCATGATGATTGAACTTTGCTAGGGGTAGTTCACCTTGTATACATGTTTAGCACTTGTGTAACTTCCTGTCTATACATGTTTAGTGCTATTTTTCATGGTGAAACCCTTTCTAAATGGCTTAAAACTGCTCACCTTGCTCATATGTTCATATTTCGTATTCTGTGATAAGTTTGAGCCTTTTGCTGGCATTTATGCTTGTTGTTGAATCATTGGATCAGCACTCTTTAGGGCATCTGTTCTTTCTATCGACTATATACCTGAAGCTGCTAACCTGCATTTGTGACTCATATGCATTTTGCCCTGTGTGCATTTTCAACTAAGGGGGAGAAATTTGACAAATCATGTCCCTAGTTGTGTGCACTATTGAAGGGGGAGCGTTTTCCAATTGTTTTGGAGTGATTTTCAGCTTGTGCGGTTTTTCAATTGGTTTGGAGCGGTTCTGCTAGTTGTGTTGAGCCTTTGCCTCTTTCTGAAGGGACTAGCCTGTCTTTGTCTCTTTTGCTCCGACTACTTTCTTGCTAGTGGTGTGGAGCCTGTTCTACCTCTTCTTGAGGGCTAGCTTTGCTTTGCTTGGTTGCGTCGAGCCATTGCCCATGTCTTTGGGAACCAAGTTGTTTCGCTCACTCCATTCGACTTCTATTGGCTTTGGTTTGCTTCTGGTCGATTGGTTGAGTTCACTTCCTTCTTCTCTCTTTCTTTCTACTCTATATGATTTGTGTTGGTAGTTGACAATGCACTCATCAAGGGGGAGATTGCGGATACATGGGTGTATGACAGATCTTGAGATGATGAGTGATTGTCAACTGGGATGATGCGCATGTTCTTTGGTTTGTGTTGTGCAGGTGTCAAGCACAGAGATGGTGATCGAAGGCAAGGTGAAGGTCAAGTAGAGACGTGCCGTGCCGATGGACCCAGAGCGGTGAAGGGCGGACGTGAGGCTTGGACTGACGGACCGGTGGCCTGAGGATCGGCCGTGCTTGCTGACAGCCTGGGACAGTGATAACTGAAGACTTGTGGGTGGCCGGGGTGCACGGGCGGTGCATCCCTCTACGGCATCGGTTTGGTGGTTGAGCCACAGAAAAACCACCGAGTGGACGGTTTCCAGGTTTGGGCCTCACAACCTGGGTGCGGCCGGTTTCCGAGTTTGGGCCACAAAACTCGGGCTGAGGATGGTTTCCAGGTTTGGACCTCAAAACCTGGGTGCTGTCGGGTTTCTGAGTTTTGGCCTCAAAACCAGGGGAAGGTCCGTGAAAAGGACGAGCGGCACAGTGGCGGCACGTGGCGGCATCCGGTGAGGTCACGTCGAGGCGAAGCTACCTGATGTGCGGGCGTGGCCGTCGGATCAACATCAACCTCGAGTTGGTCAGGAATACCCTTAGGGTTAGCATACTCGCTCATTAGCTGTAAGGGTAGAAGGGGAATAATTGTATTAGGCTATATAAAGAGAGGCCACCCCTCCCTCCAGACTATCTCAGCCATTTCTATTTTCACTTAGGGTTTCCTGCTCTCCCACATCCCTGCTGTAGCTACTGAGATCCGTAGAGACGGTGAATCATACCTCTGTGTATTTGGATTTTGCGGAAATGGGGCCGGATTCCCGTTGTCTCCTCGTGGGGACGAATTTCGGCTGGCAATCGTGATTATGATTCATGTTTTGAACTCATTCTTCGCGTTCTTCTTTTCTTCATGATTTTCCTATCACTCGATCTCCCTCCCCGCTGCGTCTTTTTCGAATCCACTTGAATCAACTTGTTCTTTGATGTGAGGAGAACATTTCCACTGAAGGAATTCAACTCAAACCTCATGAACAAGTAGATTGATTGGTTTTCGTTTTGGATCGACTTTTCTCCTCTCTTCCCCCGAAATTCCTCGATTCATCGATTTGGAGATAGGTTCGAGCCATGATCTCCTAGGAGTAGCTCACTATCTTCCTTGTGACTCTTCTCACCGAGTTTGATCCTTAGTGATTTCGTTTTGGGTGAGATCGAGTCAAATCGGTGAACGAACAGCTCAGTTTCGGGGTGATCGGAAGCATGGCTCGGGCTGACCGAATGCTCGGCGGTGAGTCCGATCATTGAATGTGTTCATTGTGCACCATTCTGTTTCTAACTGGACGCACTTTTTCTCTATGACGAGACGCGACTCTGGTACTGTTCATCGCATTGGTTTGTTGAAGACCGGACGCATTGAGCAGTGACCGGACGCATATCCCTGTGAGTCCGGTCGTGAACAGAGAGGTCCCAAATCGTGTTTGAACCGACCGGACGCGTCCGATCCATACTGACCGGACGCTCACCAGAGTCCGGTCAGTGCTGATCAGCACGCTTTCGTCCATGGTTCGTTCGTCCGTTGTCGGTTTTGATTTCCGGTTTTTGCGTTGGGTTTCTAGAGTTGTGTAGTGTCCCGCGGTGCTTCTTGGAAGCATCCACCCTACATCTAGGGTCGTGGACACTTTCAAGCTCTAGGTTTGTTCTTAGGGTTGATCCTTGGGACAGTGGCGATTAGTTTCTGAAAGGAAATTTAAAGCTCTCATTCACCCCCCTCTGGTCGCCTTTGTGTAGCACTTTCGGTCCTTCACGTCTTCAGCGCGGGTTTGGTAGTTGAGCCTCAGAAAACTACCCACAACGGTTTCCGAGTTTAGTCCGCAAAACTCGGGGTGGCCGGTTTCCGAGTTTGGGCCTCAAAAGTCAAGGGTGGACGGTTTCCAGGTTTGGGCCTCAAGGATGAGAAGGCGCATGGCCGTCGTATGATAATCAGACTGAGTTGGACGGTTTTACCCCTAGGGGGTATTTGGGTTGAGTGCTTCATGTAAGGACGTTTTTGTCTTCGGACGTGCGCCTATATATATATGTGAAGGGGCTGCTAGGGCAGCCATTCCATGGAGGTGTGCCACTATCATTTTGTTGTTGTGAGGGGAGGCTAGGGTTAGATGAGAGGAGGGCTCTTGTTCTTGAGCTTTTGGCCATCTGAGCTTTGTGTTGCTAGGAGTGGCTTGTAACCTAACACCACGAGCTAATACAATCCTTCATCTTGTTAAATTCCAAGGATCAATTTCATGCTCATCTTTGTTGGCTAAAATCTTGATTGAATTCGTGTTTTGTTCTTCATGTTTCTCTCTTTCCCCTCTCGGAGATTTCACGAGTTCTTTCGATTTGAGGGATTTTTTGCGATTCCGTTTGAACGATCTTCTGCTAGGATGTGAGAGGCATCTTTCCACCAAAGGATTTGTTCAGAAACCTCATGAGCACATAGATCGAGCGGAAATTGTTTTTGTTCTCCAAACTTTCCTCTTTCCATGTGATCTGAAATATCTCAATATTTAGTTGGGTTCGAGCCATGATTTCTTAGAAATAGCTCACCAACATATGCAAGATCACCTGGGTGAAGTTTGGTTGCAAGCACTTTTGATTTGGGTTTTGATAAAGGCTGTTTTTTTAGTCTGGGCATTCCTGGACTGTCCGGCATTTATCCTCGGAGTGTCCGGGGATCGAGGGTGTTCAGGGGCAGATCTGGTCCGCACTGTTGTTATTTTCATTTTTGAACGGCGTACTGTCCGGGGTCACTGTAGCGGACTGTCTGTAGTTCTCTGGCAGACAGTCCGCCACTACGCAGATTTGTTGTTTTCATCCGTATCTTTTGAATTCAAGCTCCAATTTTAGATCTGTTTGTTGCGTTGGTTTCCTAACTTCTTAAGAATCATTCCAAGATACTTTTGCCACCATTGGTCTAAGTATTTTTGGTTGGACAATTCCTTCTTCTCCATAGTTGTAAGTGTTCCGCTTTCGGAGTTTCGACGGTTTTAGCGTCCGTATCTTTTGCGTCCAAGCTCTGATTTTATATCCGTCTATTGTGTTAGTTTCCTAACTTCTTAAGGATCTTTCCAAGTTACTTTTGCCACCAGTTGGCCTAAGTATTCTTGGTCAGACACTTTCTTCTTCTCCATAGGAGTTGGGTGTTCCGCTTTCGGAGTTCTGACGGTTCTAACAGCTTGCTTATCTTACTTTATGGTGACCCATTGTGTTCTAAGGAACATCCACCCAATCATTTGGTTCGTGGTCCTCACGGTTGTGGCTCTTAGCATTTGGGGTTAATTTTCTGGGACAATGGCCTAAATATTTCGAAAGAAATTTTATGGCTCCCATTCACCCCCTCTGGTCGTCGTTTTCGGTCCTTCAACTTTTTTAAAAAAGATCCATTTCAAATTCAAATTCAAAACCTTTTGAAACTAAATCAGTTTGTAAACTTGAAGGACCAAATTGGCGACCAGAGGGGGTGAATGGGAGCCTCAAATTTCTTCTTGAGAAATAGATAGCCTTTGTCTCAGAAAGTCACTCCAAAAGCAAGACACGGGCTTGCAAGTATCCACGACCCTAGATGTACGGTGGATGCTTCCTAGAAGCACAGCGGGATACTACACAACCCAAGAAGTCCAACGCAAAAGCCGGAAACCAAAACAGACAACGGACGAATGAACTGCGGATGAAAACATGCAACACTACACCGATCGGACTCTGACCAGCGTCGGATCAGGAACAACCGGACACATCCAGTCAGCAACAAAACGTTCTGGGACCTCTCTGTGTTGGACCGGACTCACCAGCACTGAGCGTTCGGTCACAACACTAGGTGCGTCTGGTTAGTACACACATCAGTGAACAATAGCAGCGTCGCATCCGATCAATGGGCAAGAGAGAGTCAGGTCAAGTTAAGGCAAAACGACCTGTGAACACCTTCAAAGACTGGACTCACTGACGAGCGTCCGGTCAGCCCGATCCCAGCGTCCGGTCACCCCGACGCAGAACAGTTCTTCCACTGATTCAACTTGATCTCCCTCAAATTGATGACTCTAGGTCTCAAACTCAATGAGGGTAGTCACAAGGAGGCTAGTGAGCTACTCCTAAGAGATCGTGGCTCGAACCTATCTCCAAATTGATGAATCGAAGAAGTTTGGGTGAAAAGGCGAGAAGAACATGATCCAAAATGAAAATCGATCGATCTACTAGCTCGTGAGATAAGAGAAGAATTCCTTTGGTGAAAAGAAGCACCTCACGATCTAGAATAAGTTGGTTCAAACGAAATCGAAAACCAACACTCGGAGAGGAAGAATGAAGCAAATCTCTGAGAGGGCAAATGGCAAAATGCTGAAGAACCCAGCACAAAGACACGAATCGATCACGAATTCAACTGTGTCTCGAACCCACGAGACAATAGTGAGATTACGGTCTCACTTCCTCAAAATCCCAGTACATAGAGGTATGATTTGAGTCTCTCTGCGGATCACAGGCAGCGAGGAATGATTAGAACCTAAGCGAGGGCTAAGGGAATGAAAGCTTGAGAATGAGGGGCTGCCAGGATAGAATGGATGGAGGGGCTGCCATCACTACTTATAGCCTAATACACTTATTCCCCTTCTACACCTAGATACAAGAGCGAAGTGGCCAACCCTAGGGGTATCCTGGTCCAGCTCTGTGGAGTCTTGATCTGACGGTCACACGACTTTCTTATCCTTATATTCTGAAGGACCGAAAGTGCTACTAGAAAGCGACCAGAGGGGGGTGAATAGGAGCTTCAAATTTCTTTTCAGAAACTTGTCGCCACTGTCCCGAGAATCATCCCAAGAGCAAACTTAGAGCTTGCGAGTGTCCACAACCCTAGATGTAGGGTGGATGCTTCCAAGAAGCACAGCGAGACACAACACAACTCTAGAGAACCAACGCAAAAACCAGAAATCAAAACCGACAACGAACGTGCGAACAGCGGACGAGAACGTGTGAAGCTGCACTGACCGGACTCACTGGAGCGTCCGATTAGTGAGCACAGGATGCGTCTGGTAAGGCAAAACACGGTTTGGGAACTCTCTATTCCTGACCGGACTCACGGAGTCTGAGCATCCGGTCAAGAGTCAAGCGTGCGGTCACAAAAGTCAAACCCGATGAACAGTAAAAGGAGCGCGTTCGGTCAAGCGAAAACCTTGCGTCCGGTCAAGTCCAAGAAAACTGAGCTGCTGATCATTCAACAACCAGAAACACTCCCAAGCGTCTGGTCATCACGACCCCAGCGTTCGGTCACCCCGACGCAGTGCTGTTCGTTCACCGATTCGACTCGATCTCACACAAAACGAAACCTCTAGGGTTCAAACTCGGTGAGAGGAGTCACAAGGAGGATAGTGAGCTACTCTTAGGATATCATAGCTCGAACCTATCTCCAAATCAATGAATCAAAGAAAGTTGGGAAAGAAAGGAGAAAAGTTGATCCAAAACGAAAACCAACCGATCTACTTATTCCTGAGATTTGAGGTTAATTCCTTTGGTTAAAGTGATCTCCTCACTGTAAAGAACAAGTTGATTCAAATGGTTTTGCAAACAAAGCAACGTAGAGAGAGAACAATCAATGGAAAATCGTGGAGAAAACGAAGAACGCGAGGAACAAGTTCAAAACATGAATTGAACCACGAATTGCGAGCCAAAATTCATCCCCACGAGGAGACAACGAGATTACGGTCTTGTTTCCTCAAAAAACAAATACACAGAGGTATTGTTCACCGTCTCTGCGGATCTCAGTGGCTACAACAGGGAATGGGAGAGGAGAAACCCTTGGAAGCAAATAGCAAATGACTGAGATTGGATGGGAGGTGGGTGTCTCCCTCTACTTATCCTAATTCTAGTTCCCACTCTACCCCTAACTAATTACAGAGCGAACCAGCTAAACCCTAAGGTTATTCTGGACCAACTCGTGGTAGGTGGTGATCCGATGGCCACGCCCGCACAACTGGTAGCATTGTCTCGATGCAACCTCAATGATTGCCGCCACGTGCCGCCACCGCTCTGCTCGTCCTTTTCACGGACCTCGCCCCCGGTTTTGTGGCCCAAACCGGGAAACCAGCCTTCACGACCAACCCCCGGTTTTGAGGTCCAAACCGGGAAACCAGCCGTCCATCGCCTGAGTTTTATGGCCCAAACTCAGAAACCCGCAGTGCCCAGGTTTTGAGGCCCAAACCTGGAAACCGTCCTCAGCCCGAGTTTTGTGGCCCAAACTCGGAAACCATCAGCGCCCAGGTTTTGAGGCCCAAACTTGGAAACCGTCCACTCGATGGTTTTTCTGTCGCTCAACCACCAAACCGAGCCGTAGAAGGGATGCACCGCCCGTGCACCCCGTCCACCGACACGTGTCCCCAGGTCCTCGACCCAAGCAACACCGTGCCCGCAAGTCTTCGCTCGTCGCTGTCCCAGGTTGTCAGCCACCACAGCTGATCCTCAGGCCACCGGTCCCTCAATCCAAGCCTCACGTCCGCCCTTCACCGCTCTCGGTCCATCGGCACGGCACGTCTCTACTTGACCTTCACCTTGCCTTCGATCACTGTATCCATGCTCGACACCTGCACAACACAAGCCAAAGAACATGCGCATTATCCCCAGTTGACAATCACTCATCACTCAAGACTCGGCATACACCCATGTATCCGCAATCTCCCCCTTGATGAGTGCATTGTCAACTACCAACACAAATCATAATGGAATAGAAGAAGAAAGAAGAAGGAGAAGGAGAGAACTCATCCAAATGACCCAAAAGCATAACAAAGCCAGAAGAAGGTCAAGTGAAAAAGCAAAACAACTTGGTCCCCAAAGACATGAGCAACGGCTCGACGCAACCAAGCAAAGCAAAGCTAGCCCTCAAGAAGAGGTAGAACAGGCTCAACACCGCTAGCGAGAAAGCTGAATACCAACTGAAATCACTAAAATCCAAAGAGAGCTTGTCATCAAATGAGGCAAAATCAACTGAATAGTACAATCAGCTGAACACTCATCGAAAGGCAACACTGCTAGTCCCTCAAGACAGAGGCACAGAGGCTCAACACAACTAGCAGAAAAGCTCCGAACCAATTGGAAAATTCAAAATCCGAGCCAGCTCAAACTCCCCCTCCAATAGTGCACACAACCAAGATATGATTTTATGATTTCTACCCCTTATGATTTGGCAAGAATTTCTTCCCCTTAGTTGCAAATGCACTATCAAGTGTCTCCCCTCCAAAATGCAAGTTAGCAGCTTCAGGAATATAGTTGATAGAATATGAAGATGCTCGACAAAGTGCTTATCCGATGACTCAATAATAAGCACAAAATGCTACCAAAGGCTCAAACTGATCACTAGATACTGAATATGAACATTTGAGCAAAATGAGCAGTTTTAGCCAAAAAGGTATTCACCATCAAAATAGCACTAAACATGTATAGGCAGGAAGTCAAACAAGTGCTAAACATGTATACAAAGTGAACTACCCCTAGCAAGGTTCAATCATCATGCTATAGAATGAAACATAGACTTGTGTATTCAAATTTTATCGGAGTTGCAGCGGTTAAATTACACAAGGTCAAATTTCAGCATGTAATTGCGAGAGGTTGAAAACTTGTCATTACCTAACTTTTCAACTGTGCGAAGCCTATGCAGAAGCAATCAGAAGCTTAAAGCAACAGTTTCGGTCATACACTACACAGCTCAAGTTTAACTCAAAGTGCAATGAGATACAGTCTCGACACTGTGATGTGCTGACAAGCAATCCCATCTCGATCTTTACAATTCACTTAACTTGGTACAAATTTAAAGCAGAATATGAACATACCAAGCAAGTGAATGACTCAGAACTAGAGACATAGCAACCTAGCATATATGAAAAGCACAAGTGATTTCAACACATTCTACACATGCTAGTTGCATATCTCAATGGTGAACAATTTCAATTTTTATGTTCATTAAGCAGGTTCACCATTTACAAAATAGCTCAGCTCACAACATATATCCGTGATCAGAAAGAGCATAAGCTACAAGCATCATTATATAGCATCGGAGCAAAACTAGATAGAGCATAATCACATTCTAAGGATTATATACATGAAGCTCAGAAAGTAAAGATGCATGATGAAATGCACAAGCTAAAAGAGAAGAGTCAGTCCATGATACACAAGAGCCAAAATGTTTCCCCCAACTAAAAGTGGAAACACACACCAAGCTCACCTCTCAACCTAGCAAAAGTTGATTGGTCCAAAGGCTTGGTAAAAATATCTGCCAACTGATGATGAGTATCGACATGGCGAAGGTCGATATCACCCTTCTCATAGTGGTCTCGTAGAAAATGAAAGTGCACATCAATGTGTTTGGTCTTTGAATGCAGCACGGGGTTCTTAGCAACGCTAATCGCACTCGTGCTGTCACAAAGCAAAGGAACGCGAGAAAAGCTCAGACCAAAATCACGCAAAGTGGCCATCATCCAAAGCAATTGAGAACAGCAGCTAGCCGCAGCAACATACTCGGCCTCTGTGGTAGACTGGGCGACACTAGACTGCTTGCGAGAAGACCAAGATACAAGAGAAGAACCAATAAACTGACAAGTCCCAGAAGTGGACTTGCGCTCAAGTCGGCAACTAGCAAAATCGGCATCAGAATAGCCACAAAAAGAAAGGGTGGAGGAAGTAGAATACCAAATCCCAAACTCTGGAGTGAAGCATAAGTACCTCATAATGCGCTTGACCGCCTGACGGCGAGAGGTGCGCGGCGATGACTGAAATCGTGCGCAAAGACACACCGCGAACTGAATGTCCAGGCGTGTTGCCGTCAGGTACAGCAGCGACCTGATCATACTTCGGTACTCCTTCTGGTCCACAGCTTCTCCATCCCTGTCCGTATCCAGGGCCGTCGTGGTCGACATGGGTGTTGGAAGAGGCTTGGCCTCACCCATATCGAATTTCTTCAGGATATCCTTGGTATACTTACCCTGGTGCACAAACGTTCCCTCTCGAGATTGCTTGATTTGCAACCCAAGGAAAAACGTCAACTCGCCCATCATGCTCATCTTAAATTCCTTGCTCATAGTGTCTGCAAACTTGGCAACCAAAGCGTGAGAAGAACCACCGAAAATGATATCATCCACGTAAATCTAGACCAAGAGAGTGTCATTGCCTTGCTTGAGGAGAAAACGCGTTTTATCCACACATCCCATTTTAAAACCCTTAGCAAGCAAAAAAGTTTTCAACCTATCATACCAGGCTCTAGGGGCTTGTTTCAAACCATACAAAGCTTTGTGATGTTTAAAAAGATGGTTTGGAAACTTGAGATTTTCGAAACCGGGGCGTTGTTTCACATAAACCTCTTCTTCTATGTAACCATTTAAGAAGGCACTCTTGACATCCATTTGAAAAAGTTTAAACCCTTTGGATGCAGCAAAGGCCAAGAGTATCCTAATTGCCTCCAAACGAGCTACAGGAGCAAACGTCTCCTCATAGTCTATCCCCTCCTTCTGATTATACCCCTGGGCTACAAGTGTGGCCTTGTTTCTCACAACATGGCCATCCTCTCCTTGTTTGTTTTTGAAAACCCATTTTGTACCAATAGGGTGACACTCAAGAGGAGGTGGAACCAAAACCCAAACCCAATTTCTTTCAAAATTTTCTAACTTCTCATGCATGGCATTGACCCAATCTAGATCAGATAAAGCATGTCCAACATCTCAGGGTTCAAAATCAGCAACAAATGCAGAATGAGCAAAGTGAGAGATTTGTTGTGACCTTGACCGAGTGACACGTTCGCCGATGCTGCGAATGATCTGTTGAGGCGGATGTTGGCGCTGAATGTGTCGTGGCGCCTCCCGAGTTGAAGAGATCTCCCCCTCAACAGCAGCTGGTGCCTCCTCGAGTACAAAAGGTACCGCTCGAGGTGGCAGATCCCACGGCCCCCCAAGTAGTCGACGAAGAAGGGTTGGGGCCGTGAGTCGTCGTAGTAGAAGCCAATGCTTGCGGAATAGCAGGTGGAGGTGGTGCTGGATCATCCATCCCTTCAGCACCTTCGTCCTCGTCATCAAAAAGAGGCTCACGAACCTCATGATCACCTGCACGCTCAAAACGAGAAGAAGGACAAACCATGGTCTCGTCGAAGGTGACATCTGATGTCTCCATGACTCGGTTAGTATCAAGGTTAAGTACACGATATGCGCGAGTATCAGTGCCATAACCCAAAAATACACCGTCAGAAGAACGAGACTCAAACTTGTCCAAGTTGCCTTTCTTGAGTATAAAACAATGGCAACCAAAAACTCTAAAATAACTCACTTTGGGTTGTTTTCCAAAACGCAACTCATAAGAAGTCTTTTTCAAGAAAGCACGGAGAAAAATGCGATTGGAAATATAGCATGAAGTGTTCATAGCTTCGGCCCAATATCGCCTAGGAGTCCTATGCTCATCGAGCATCGTCCTGGCCATCTCTACAAGGGTTCGATTCTTCCTCTCTACAACACCATTCTGTGGCGGTGTGTAGGGGGAAGAAAACTGATGCTCTAAACCCAAAGAGTTACAAAACTTCTCAAAATCTGAGTTCTTAAACTCGGAACCATTATCACTACGGATAGCTCGCATCGAGTTCATGGGGAACTCGTTCTGAAGACGCAAAATCAGATTGCGAGCAAAAGAGAAAGTCTTAGTTTTCTCAGCTAAAAAGAAAACCCATGAATATCTCGAAAAGTCATCAACAACAACAAGCACATACCACTTCCCTCCAACCGAGCTCACCCGAGCCGGACCAACAAGGTCCATGTGTAAAAGTTCTCCAGGGCGCTTAGTCATGACCTGAGTCACTAGATGGTGAGGAGCGGCATCCATCTTCCCATGTCTACAAGAATGGCAAACAAGATCCTTCTCCATGGACAACTTGGGCAATCCTCGGATTAGGCCAAGTGAGCTAAGCCTTGCAAGCAAGTCGAAGCTCAGGTGACCGAGTCTCCTATGCCACTTCCAAAGAACAGAGGAGGAAGGTCCAGCCAAAAGCAACAACAACAACAACAACAACAACAACAACAACAACCAAGCCTCTTAGTCCCAAACAAGTTGGGGTAGGCTAGAGTTGAAACCCAACAAGAGACCCTAGTCATGGTTCAGGCACGTCAATGGCTGCTCTCCATGCATTTCTATCCAAACATAGATCTCTAGGTATATCCCAACTTTTTAGATCTCTCTTTATTGCCTCCCCCCACGCGTCAACTTCGGTCTACCTCTACCTCTCCTCACATGAAAATCTTGGGCTAAAACTCCACAATGCACTGGTGCCTCCGGAGGTCTCCTTTGGACATGACCAAACCACCTCAACCGATGTTGGACCAACTTTTCTTCAATTGGTGCTACCCCTAGCCGGTCACGAATATCGTCATTTTGGACTCGGTCCATCCTTGTGTGGCCACAAATCCAGCGCAACATACGCACTTCTGCAACACTCATTTGTTGGACAAGTCTTCTTTTAGTAGGCCAACATTCTGCTCCATACAACATAGCCAGTCTAATCGCCGTCCTATAAAACTTGCCTTTGAGCTTTTGCGGTACCCTCTTGTCACAGAGAATACCAGATGCTTGGCGCCACTTCATCCACCCTGCTTTGATCCTATGGCTAACATCTGCATTAATATCTATATCCTTCTGTAACATCGATCCAAGATACCGGAAGACATCTTTCTTAGGCACCACTTGGTCTTCCAAGCTCACCTCTCCCTCTTCCTGTGTAGCATTGCCGAAATCACATCTCATGTACTCAGTCTTAGTCCTGCTTATTCTAAACCCTTTGGACTCAAGGGTCTGTCGCCACAACTCTAGTTTCCTATTTACTCCTGTCTGACTCTCATCAATTAACACTACATCGTCTGCAAAAAGCATACACCAAGGGATATCTCCTTATATGTCCCTCGTAACCTCATCCATAACCAAGGCAAAGAGATATGGGCTCAAGGCTGACCCTTGATGAAGACCTATTTTAATCGGAAAGAAATCAGTGTCACCATCATTTGTCCGCACACTGGTCTCGACGTTGTTGTACATGTCCTTGATGAGGGTAACATATTTTGTTGGGACTTTATGTTTGTCCAAAGCCCACCACATAACATTCCTTGGTATCTTGTCGTACGCCTTCTCCAAGTCAATGAAAACCATGTGTAGGTCCTTCTTTTGCTCCCTGAACCGCTCCATAACTTGTCTTATTAAGAAGATTGCTTCTATGGTTGACCTTCCAGGCATGAAACCAAATTGGTTCATGGATATCCGCGTCGACCCTCGCAATCTATGCTCAATAACTCTCTCCCACAACATCATCGTGTGGCTCATCAACTTAATTCCCCAATAATTAGTGCAGCTTTGGACGTCTCCCTTGTTCTTGTAGATTGGAACCAATATGCTTCTTCTCCACTCCTGAGGCATCTTGTTTGAACGATAGATATTGTTAAACAACTTGGTTAGCCATACTACAGCTATATCTCTGAGGCATCTCCACACCTTGATTGGAATACCATCAGGACTCATCGCTTTATCCACTTTCATCCTTTTCAAAGCTTCTCTAACCTCCTGCTCTTGGATCCTCCGCACATAGCGCCTATTGGTGTCATCAGATGAGTCATCCAACTGAACGGTGGAGTTCTCATTCTCCCCATTGAACAAATTATCAAAATATTCTTGCCACCTATGTCTAATCTCATCTTCCTTCACCAAGAGTTGCTCCCTCTTATCCTTAATGCACTTGACTTGGTTGAAGTCCCTTGTCTTCTTATCACAAGCCCTAGCCATCCTATAAATGTCCTTCTCTCCTTCCTTCATATTCAAACGTTGGTAAAGATCCTCGTAAGCCCGCCCCTTCGCCTCCCCCACCGCTCGTTTTGCAGCCTTCTTAGCCACCTTGTACTTTTCTATGTTGTCTGCGCACCGGTCTTGGTACAAGCACTTATAGCATTCCTTTTTTTCCTTAATAGCCTTTTGCACATCTTCATTCCACCACCAAGTGTCTTTTGGATCGCGACCACTTCCTTTAGACACTCCAAGCACCTCTGCGGCAACCTTCCGAACGCAAGTTGCCATCTTCTCCCACATGTTGTTTGCATCTCCTTCGTCTTTCCAAGGGCCCTCATCAATAACTCTTTCTTTGAAGCCCTTCAATGCTTCTCCCTTTAAATTCCACCACTTTGTCCTCGCACTCTTGGCTTGTCTGACCCTACGAGCATGCACCAGGAAGCGAAAATCGGCAACCAATAACTTGTGTTGAGAAACCACACATTCTCCAGGTATCACCTTACAATCCTCGCAAGTGTGTTTATCCCCCCTTCTTGTAAGGACAAAGTCGATCTGGCTAGAGGAACGACCACTACTAAAGGTCACTAAATGGGAAGGTCTCTTTCTAAAGAAAGTGTTGGCTATCATCAGATCGAAAGCTGTAGCAAAATCTAGGACATCCACTCCCTCCTGGTTCCTACTACCATAACCGAAACCACCATGAGCCGCCTCAAAACCTGCACTTGAAGACCCTACATGGCCATTTAGGTCCCCTCCTATGAAGAGCTTCTCACTGCTATGTACAGCTCTAACCAAGCCATCCAAATCTTCCCAGAACTGCCTCTTAACACTCTCATCATGGCCTACTTGAGGGGCATAAGCACTAATTACGTTTAGAACCATATCACTAACGACAAGTTTAACTAAGATAATCCTATCTCCTTGTCTTCTCACCTCCACTACTCCATCCTTCAGGCTCTTGTCAATCAGAACTCCTACTCCATTAATATTTGAAGTTGTCCCTATGTACCAGAGCTTAAAACCAGTATTTTCCACCTCCTTCGCCTTCTGACCCTTCCATTTAGTCTCTTGGACGCACAAGATATTTACACGCCTCTTAACCGCTGTATCAACTAACTCTCTTAACTTACCCGTGAGGGACCCTACGTTCCAACTGCCTAGACGAATCCTAGTTGGCTCGACTAGCTTCCTTACCCTTCTCACCCGCCGAGTCAGATGAGAAGACCCTTGCACATTTTTCACCACATCCGGGCGCCGATGTGGCGCGCCACTAAGGATGCGACGACCCGATCCTTGCTCACTTGGCACCATGCCCAGATCACGACACGGTGCGTCACGGGGGTAACGACCCGGCCCTTGCTCATTTGACACCATGCCCGGGTTCCGACATGGCGCGTCGCTAAGAGGGTTACGCCCCAACGGGATTCTTTTGGGTTTCATCTCCATAAGGTTAGCTAGGTTTTTACGTTGGCTCTCCAAGCCTATCACAACCCTCCTCCTTAACTAGGGCTTGGGACCTGCTATGTTGAGCCACCATAGACACCCCAACATAGGCGGAGTTTAGGGTTTAGGGTTTTAGGGTTTAGGGTTTAGGGTTTAGGGTTTAGGGTTTAGGGTTTAGGGTTTTAGGGTTTAGGGTTTAGGGGTTTAGGGTTTAGGGTTTTAGGGTTTAGGGTTTTAGGGTTTAGGGTTTTAGGGTTTAGGGTTTAGGGCAACGAGAAATTCCAAACGACTCCGAGAAATTCGCACGAAAGACTTTCCCAAAGGGCGAAATCAAACAAACAAGATTGCCCTGAGGATCCAAAATACGACTGAGATTCGGTTTAAAACGAATCTCATAGTCATCATCAAAGAGTTGCGAAACAGAAAGAAGGTTAAAGTGCAAGATAGAAACAAGAGCAACATCGCGCAACACGAAGTGCTCATTAACTCGCACCGACCCACGAGACAACACTTTACCTTTGCTATTGTCCCCGAAGGTGATAAACTCCTTTTTGGCGACCGTACTAAGACTAGAGAACCACTTGGCGTTTCCGGTCATGTGCCTCGAACAACCGGAATCCACCAACCAAACGTTCTCCAATCGTTTTACCTACATCAATAAAAAGACATAGGGTGAGCATACGGTCCAACACAGGGGTTAGTGAAGTAGGAAGAATACCAGTGTTGGGCCGACTGCTCAAAAGAACGGTTAGTAGAAAAACCATTCCTAGCGCGCCTACGGGAAGAGCGATCACCACGCAAAGGAAAACGTGGTCCGCTAAGGGAGGAGCGTCCATCGCGATACTCAAAACGTGATGGGGGAAAATGCTCAACTACAAAGTGCGGATACATGGGTGTATGCCGAGTCTCTGAGTGATGAGTGGTTGTCAACTGGGATAATGCGCCTGTTCTTTGGCTTGTGTTGTGCAGGTGTCGAGCACAGATACAGTGATCGAAGGCAAGGTGAAGGTCAAGTAGAGATGTGCCGTGCCGATGGACCGAGAGTGGCGAAGGGCGGACGTGAGGCTTGGACTGAGGGACCGGTGGCCTGAGGATCAGTTGTGGTGGCTGACAGCCTGGGACAGCGACGAGCGAAGACTTGCAGGCACGGTGTTGCTTGGGTCGAGGACCTGGGGACACGTGTCGGTGGACGGGGTGCACGGGTGGTGCATCCCATCTACGGCTCGGTTTGGTGGTTGAGCCACAGAAAAACCACCGAGTGGACGGTTTCCAGGTTTGGGCCTCAAAACCTCAGCGCTGATGGTTTCCGAGGTTGGGCCACAAAACTCGGGCTGAGGACGGTTTCCAGGTTTGGGCCTCAAAACCTGGGTGCTGCGGGAAAGGAGTTATGTCAATTTTGCCTTTGCGGTTATTCCGATGCCGATTTTGCTGGTTGTCGCATTGAGCGCAAGTCCACTTCTAGGACTTGTCAATTTATTGGTTCTTCTCTTGTATCGTGGTCTTCTCGCAAGCAGTCTAGTGTCGCCTAGTCTACCACGGAGGCTGAGTATGTTGCTGCGGCTAGCTGTTGTTCCCAATTGCTTTGGATGATGGCCACTATGCGTGATTTTGGTCTGAGCTTTTCTCGCGTTCCTTTGCTTTGTGACAGCACGAGTGCCATTAGCGTTGCTAAGAACCCCGTGCTGCACTCTAAGACCAAACACATTGATGTGCGCTTTCATTTTCTGCGAGACCACTATGAGAAGGGTGATATTGACCTTCGCCATGTCGATACTCATCATCAGTTGGCTGATATTTTTACCAAGCCTTTGGACCAATCACCTTTTGCTAGGTTGAGAGGTGAGCTTGGTGTGTGTTCCCCTTTTAGATGGGGGAAACATTTTGACTCTTGTATTATAAACTGACTTTGTGTTTTTCAGTTGGTTTCGTTTCTTTCATTTGGTTTCATCATGCATCTCCGCATTTCATCATGCATATTTACTTTCAGAGCTTCATGTATATAATCTTTAGAATGTGACTATGCTCTGTATAGTATTTGCTCCGATGCTTTATGATGATGCTTGTAGCTTATGCTCTTTCTGATCACTGATACATGTTGTGAGCAGAGCTATTTTATGAATGGTGAATTTGCTTAATGAACATAAAACTTGAAAATGTTCACCATTGAGATATGCAACTAGCATGTGTAGAATGTGTTGAAATCACTTGTGCTTTTCATATATGCTAGGTTGCTATGTCTCTAGTTCTGAGTCATACACTTGCTTGGTATGTTCATATGCTGCTTTAAAATCTGAACCAAGTTAAGTGAATTGGAAAGATCGAGATGGGATTGCTTGTCAGCACTTCACAGTTTCGAGACTGTTTCTCATTGCACTTTGAGTTAAACTTGAGTTGTGTAGTGTATGACCGAAACTGTTGCTTTAAGCTTCTAATTGCTTTTGCATAGGCTTCGCACAGTTGAGAAGTTAGGCGATGACAAGCTTTCAACCTCTCGCAATCACATGCTGAAATTTAAACTTGTGTAATTTAACCACTGCAACTTCGATAAAATTTGCCTACACATGTCTATATTTCATTCTATCGCATGATGGTTGAGCTGTGCTAGGGGTAGTTCACCTTGTATACATGTTTAGCACTTGTTTGACCTCCTGTCTATACATGCTTAGTGCTATTTTGATGGTGAATACTTTTTTGGCTAAAAACTGCTCTTCTGCTCAAATGTTCAGATTTCGTATTTAGTGATCAGTTTGAGCCTTTGCTAGCATTCTGTGCATTTTATGAGTCATCGGATCAGCACTTTGTCGAGCATCTTCATATTCTATCGATTATATTCCTGAAGCTGCTAACTTGCATTTTTTTCTCATATGCATTTGGAGGAGAGTTATTTTGTCAAGGGGGAGAAAATTTGCTTGTTGGTGCATTTTCAACTAAGGGGGAGAAAATATTGACAAATCATGATCTCTACTGATTGTGTGCACTCTTTGAGGGGGAGTTTCCTCGCTGCTGAGTTTTTGAGAGCATTTTTGGGAGCTAGTTGTGTTGAGCTTTTGCCTCTTTCTTGAGGGACTAGCAACCTTGTCTTTATGCTCTTCAGTTGATGTCAAGCTTTCTTCAGTTGGCATCGAGTTTCCTCGCTAACGGTGTTGAGCCCGTTCTGCCTCTTCTTGAGGGCTAGCTCTGTTTTGCTTGAATTTCAGTTGATTTTTCAATTGGTATCAAGTTTTCTCGCTAGCGGTGTTGAGCCTGTTCTACCTCTTCTTGAGGGCTAGCTTTGCTTTGCTTGGTTGCGTCGAGCCGTTGTCCATGTCTTTGGGAACCAAGTTGTTTTGCTCTTTCCACTTGACCTTCTTTGGCTTTGATATGCTTTTGGGTCATTTGGTCGAGTTCTCTCTCCTTCTTCCTTCCTTCCTCTATTTTATTATGATTTGTGTTGGTAGTTGACAATGAACTCATCAAGGGGGAGATTGCGGATACATGGGTGCATGCCAAGTCTCTGATTGATGAGTGATTGTCAACTGGGATAATGCGCATGTTCTTTGGCTTGTTTTGTACAGGTATCGAGCACGGATACAGTGATCGAAGGCAAGGTGAAGGTCAAGTAGAGACGTGCCGTGCCGATGGACCGAGAGTGGCGAAGGGCGGACGTGAGGCTTGGACTGAGGGACCGGTGGCCTGAGGATCAGCTGTGGTGGCTGACCGCCTGGGACAGCGACGAGCAAAGACTTGCGGACACGGTGTTGCTTGGGTCGAGGACCTGGGGACACGTGTCGGTGGACGGGGTGCACGGGTGGTGCATCCCATCTACGGCTCGGTTTAGTGGTTGAGCCACAGAAAAACCACCGAGTGGACGGTTTCTAGGTTTGGGCCTCAAAACCTGGGCGCTGATGGTTTCCGAGTTTGGGCCACAAAACTCGGGCTGAGGACGGTTTCTAGGTTTGGGCCTCAAAACCGGGGTGCTGCGGGTTTCTGAGTTTGGGCCACAAAACTCAGGCGATGGACGACTGGTTTCCCAGTTTGGGCCTCAAAACCGGGGGTTGGCTGTGAAGGCTGGTTTCCCGGTTTGGGCCAGAAAACCGGGGGCGACGTCCGGGAAAATGACCAGCAGAGCGGTGGCGGCACGTGGCGGCGATCGGTGAGGTTGCGTCGAGGCAACGCTACCAGTTGTGCGGGCATGGCCGTCGGATCACCACCTACCATGAGTTGGTCCAGAATAACCCTAGGGTTTAGCTGGTTCGCTCTGTAAGTAGTTAGGGGTAGAGTGGGAATTAGAATTAGGATAAGTAGAGGGAGACACCCACCGCCCATCCTATCTCAGTCATTTGCTCTTTGCCTTCTAGGTTTTCCTGCTCTCCCAATCCTCTGCTGCAGCAACTGAGATCCGCAGAGAACCATACCTCTGTGTACTGAAGATTTTGAGGAAGTGAGACCGTAATCTCACTGTTATAGCGTGTGGTAGCCACACGGTTGCAGATCGATGTGTTGATTCGCGTTTTGTTCGTGTTCTTCACATTCTTCGTTTCTCCGCGATTTTCCCGTCACTCGATCTCCCTCTCTACTACGTCTTTTTAAAATCCGTTTGAATCAACTTGTTCTTTACAGTGAGGAGATCACAAGTAGATCGGGTTGATTTCGTTTTCGTGGCGCTTTTTTGGTTCATGCACCTTCCCCTTCGGATTCCCGGTGTTTGAGTTGATTTGAGCGGATGATTTCTTGAGGATAGTCTTCCAACAACCTCGTGATCATCTTCTCCAAGTTTGGGAACTAGGGATTTTGATTTGAATTGTTTTGGGGGAGATTTGTGTTGAGGGCGATCAAAATTGCCCTTTCTGTTCATCCGCGGACAGTCCGCCACTGGGGGCGCAGACAGTCCGCGCGTCGGGCTTCAGCCTAGTCAGTGGCTGCGCGGCTCGGACGCTTTGCTGGAGATTGACCGGCGGACAGTCCGCCGTAGTCGATCGCGGACAGTCCGCGAATCGACCAGGGGACTTCAGCAGCTGTGCTGTTTTGCACTTTCAGCCAGCGGACAGTCTGCCATCCCCTTGCGCACAGTCCGCGGTAGGGGCGGACAGTCCAGGATCAAGAGTCCGGACAGTCCGGGAATAGGCTGCTTGTTGTATTTTAGTGCGTTTGCTCTCCTGACTTCTCCGCTTGGTTTCCGGACTTCTCGGTTGGCCCTTTAGCTCACTTAGGAACCTCTCTAAGTATCTTTGCTACTTGTTAGCATTGGTATTTAGGGATTTCCCGACATAGCCTTCAATCTACGTTTGGGACTAGGTTTTTCGGGGTTGAACTTGTGCCGGTACTTTTGGCGTTTGGTTTGCTATCGCTTTGTGGTGCCTCGCTGTGATCCTAGAGATCATCCACCCTCTTCCAAGGGTCGTGGGCATCACGGTTTCGATCGAATCTCTTGGGGTTGATTTTGGGACAAAAGGCCAAAGTTTTGAGAGAAATTTTTGAGCTCCCATTCACCCCCCTCTGGTCGCCTTGCTATTGCATTCTCGGTCCTTCAATTGGTATCGGAGCGAGTTAAGGATCTTCCACCTTAGCCGGTTCCAGATCCACAGAAGGCGACATGGATCGCGGCGTGGGCAAACCGCCGTTTTTCGATGGGACGAACTATGCGTATTGGAAGATACGCATGTCGGCCTATCTGCAGAGTATTGGTGCTTCCATTTGGGATATTTGCAACTCTGCTGATTACGTGGTCTTGGCTGCTCATGTTACACAGCGTCAGATCGATGAGCACGATGCCAATAGCCGATCCCGTAATGCTCTTTTCTCCTATTTGAGCATGTCTGAGTTTGATCGCGTTTCTCACCTCGCTACGGCTCGAGAGATTTGGGCTACCCTCATGCGTTTCCATGAGGGAACCACTCAAGTCAAAACCCGTCTATACGAGTCGTTCAAGCGAGAGTATAAGAACTTTTGACATATGCCTGGCGAGAGCATAGAAAGTTTATTCGCTTGCTTTCAGGTGATTGTCAACAGGATGAGGGCTAACAAGGAGCTGTTGCCTTTCGACGATCATGAGAGAGCTTTGAAGCTTTTGCATACTCTTGATCGGTCGGTGTGGGACTTGAAGGTTCAGGCGATCATTGAATCACCTAACTATGAGACCCTCACATGCGACGAGCTCTTTAGTAAGCTCAAGTCCAGTGAGATTGACGCCATGGCGAGGGCTTCTTATGAAAATCCTTTTGGCCCGTTGATGGCTTTGGTTTCTGGCTCTTCTGCTAACCCCTCTAAAAGGCTTTGCACTTTCTTCTCTTCTTTCTATCACAGAGGAGCAGCTGGAGTTCATGGGGGATGACGAGTTGGCTTTGCTCGCCAACCGGTTCTTGTGGTTCCACAACAACCGCATGAACCGTCGCCGTGGAGGAGGACGCTCGGGATGTTTCGAGTGCGGCGACCCCAACCACTTCATCGCCAATTGCCCGAAGAAGAACAAGCAGACCTTTGGCAAGGCGGATCATGGGCACAAGTACGACTCTGGCAAGCGCAAGGAGAAGTGTGTCCCCGTGAAGCACAAGCAGAAGGGCGGCTTCAACAAGGAGTACATCAAGACGAAGTACTTGGAGAAGGCCCAGGCTGAGCAGCGTGCGTTCTTCGCCATGCTCAGCGACGTCGATGACTCGGATGATGACTCCGCTTCCTCAAGCGACGATGAGTCCGAGAAGAAGAAGAGGATCGAGGACAAGCTGAACGGCCTCTGCTTCTTCGTCGACGACGAGGGCTTCTGCACCATGGCCCTCGTCAAGGAGGTCGACAGTGAGCTGGAGGACATCCCTCAGAACGACGATGACGACGACACCTCCCAGGTATCTCAGACCCCCGTCGAGCTTTCTGCTGAGGTCGAGAAACTTACTGTCGCGCTCCTTAGTCAAGATAAGTTGCTTAGGCGTGCTGCTAGAGAGCGCAAGGAGTTTAGGCAGAAGTGGGAGGATACGGTGAAGAAACTTGAATCTGTCAAGTCCACCATAGTTGTTACCAATGAGGAGGAGTGTGAGATGTGCACCACACACATGACTGATCTTCTCACTTTGAGAAGCAAGATGTTGTGTTGGTAGGAGAGGTGGATGAGCTGAAGGCTAGATCATCGTTGTTGGGTGCGTGCAAGTCCTGTGCGGGCTTGCAATCTGAGTTGGCAGAGAAGAATGCCAAGATTGTGTCTCTTGAAGAGGCCAACTCGGGTAGCACATGTGTGGCTAGGTGTGTTCTTTGTGAGGGTTTGGAGATGGAGATCGCTAATGTGAAGCATGACAAGATGCAAACCGAGGAGGAAAACACATACCTTCAGACCATCTTGTCATGGGTGTCTAGTGGTAAGCCACAACTCGGGATGATGATCTCCCAATTCAAGCGAGCTGCTGGAGGTCCAGGTGTAGGTTTTGCTCTGGGTGTTGATGTTTCATCTTTTGGGAAGATTGGAGAGTCGAGTGGTCTTAACCCATGTGAGAAGCCCAACTCCACCACTACTCCCAAGCTTACCAAGATTCCACCCAAAGAGCCTCTCAAGCCTAACACCAAGGATGGGGTCTTTGTTGACCCTCCGAGAGCTCCACCCAATAAACCATCATGGGCTCCCAAACCAAACCACCTCAAGAACAAGCTGGACACCATGCCACCCATCCAAGAGGAGCATATGCCACAGAAGGGCAAAGTGATCCACACCCACTACCGTGAGTACCAACAACCCCCTTTGAGAGGGGTGAGGTACCATTGTGAGCACTGTGGGAGAGATGGACACTTGAGTGAGTTTTGCTTTCGGCGCAAGAGAGAGGCGCGCCGTGCAAAGGAGATGAACAAAACGGACATGTACCATCCTTTCCATGATGTACATGTGCCGAATGTTCAGAGGCGTGCTGCTAGGCCTAGAGGTCCAAAACCTCAAGTTCCTAGGCCTAGGCCGTGAAGAGAACGTGTCCGGCGGGAGCCTACAGTTGTGGGCTGTGACCCCGTGGTGGTGGCTTTGTAGTTGAGCGTTTTCCCCCCATCGCGTTTTGAGTATCGCGATGGACGCTCCTCCTTTAGCGGACCACGTTTTCCTCTACGTGGTGATCGCTCTTCCCGTAGGCGTGCTAGGAATGGTTTTTCTGCTAACCGTTCTTTTGAGCAGCCGGCCCAACACTGGTATTCCTCTTACTTCACTAACCCCACTATTGGACTGTATGCTCACCCTATGTCTTTTTATTGATGTAGGTAAAACGATTGGAGAATGTTTGGTTGGTGGATTCCGGTTGCTCGAGGCACATGACCGGAAACGCCAAGTGGTTCTCCAGTCTTAGTCCGGTCGCCGGAAAGGAGTTTATCACCTTCGGCGACAATAGCAAAGGTAGAGTGTTGTCTCGTGGGTTGGTGCGAGTTAATGAGCACTTTGTGTTGCGTGATGTTGCTCTTGTTTCTAACTTGCATTTTAACCTTCTTTCTATTTCGCAACTCTTTGATGATGACTATGACATTCGTTTTAAGCCGAATCTCAGTCGTATTTTGGATCCTCAGGGCAATCTTGTTTGTGTGATTTCGCCCTTTGGAAAGTCTTTCGTGCGGATTTCTCGGAGTCATTTGGAGTTTCTTGTTGTCTTTTGGCTGGACTTTCCTCCTCTGATCTTTGGAACTGGCATAGGAGACTAGGACATTTGAGCTTCGACTTGCTTGCAAGGCTTAGTTCATTTGGCCTAATCCGAGGATTGCCCAAGTTATGCATGGAGAAGGATCTTGTTTGCCATTCCTGTAGACATGGGAAGATGGTTGCCGCTCCCCACCATCCAGTGACTCAGGTCATGACCAAGCACCCTGGAGAGCTTTTGCACATGGACCTTGTTGGTCCGGCTCGGGTGAGCTCGGTTGGGGGGAAGTGGTATGTGCTTGTTGTTGTTGACGACTTTTCGAGATATTCGTGGGTTTTCTTTTTAGCGGAGAAAACTGAGACTTTCTCCTCTGCTCGCAATCTGATTTTGCGTCTTCAGAACGAGTTCCCTTTGAACTCGATGCGAGCTATTAGGAGTGATAATGGTTCCGAGTTCAAAAACTCAGATTTTGAGAAGTTTTGTAACTCTTTGGGTTTAGAGCATCAGTTTTCTTCTCCCTACACACCACCTCAGAATGGTGTTGTAGAAATGAAGAATCGGACCCTTGTAGAGATGGCTAGGACGATGCTCGATGAGCATAGGACTCCTAGGCGATATTGGGCCGAAGCTATGAGCACTGCATGCTACATTTCCAATCGTATTTTTCTCCGAGCTTTCTTGAAAAAGACTTCTTATGAGTTGCGTTTTGGAAAACAGCCCAAAGTGAGTTATTTTAGAGTTTTCGGTTGCCACTGTTTTATACTTAAGAAAGGCAACCTGGACAAATTTGAGTTTCGTTCTTCTAACGGTGTATTTTTGGGTTATGGCACTCACACTCGAGCTTATCGTGTACTTAACCTTGATACTAACCGAGTCATGGAGACATCAGATGTCACCTTCGACGAGACCATGGTTTGTCCTTCTTCTCATTTTGAGCGTGCAGGTGATCATGAGGTTGGCGAATCTCTTTTTGATGAAGAGGAAGAGGGTGCTGAAGGGATAGATGACCCAGCACCTCCTCCACCTGCTGTGCCGCAAGGAGCGGCTTCCACTATGACTCACGGCCTCGACCCTTCTTCCTCTACTACTTGGGGGCTGTGGGATCCGCCACCTCGAGCGGTACCTTTTGTACCCGAGGAGGCACCAGCTGCTGTTGAGGGGGAGGCTACATCAGCTCGGGAGGCGCCTCGATACATTCGGTGCCAACACCCACCTCAACAGATGATCGGCAGCATCGGCGAACGTGTCACTCGGTCAAGGTCACAACAAATCTCTCACTTTGCTCATTCTGCATTTGTTGCTGATTTTGAACCCCGAGATGTTGGACACGCTTTGACGGATCCGGATTGGGTCCATGCCATGCATGAGGAGCTTGAAAACCTTGAGAGAAATCGGGTTTGGGTTCTTGTTCCTCTTCCTCCTGAGTGTCATCCTATTGGGACAAAATGGGTTTTCAAAAACAAACAAGGAGAAGATGCCATGTTTTGAGAAACAAGGCCAGACTTGTAGCCCACGGGTATAGTCAGAAGGAGGGGATAGACTATGAGGAGACTTTTGCTCCTGTAGCTCATTTGGAGGCAATTAGGATACTCTTGGCTTTTGCTGCATCCAAAGGCTTTAAACTTTTTCAAATGGATGTCAAGAGTGCCTTCTTAAACGGCTACATAGAAGAGGAGGTGTATGTGAAACAACCCCCCAATTTCGAAAATCCCAAGTTTCCAAACCATGTTTTTAAACTTCACAAAGCTCTATATGGTTTGAAACAAGCCCCTAGAGCCTAGTATGATAGGTTGAAAACCTTTTTGCTTGCTAAGGGTTTTAAAATGGGATGTGTGGATAAAACGCTCTTTCTCCTCAAGCAAGGCAGTGACACTCTCTTGGTCCAGATTTACGTGGATGATATCATTTTCGGTGGTTCTTCTCACGCTTTGGTTGCCAAGTTTGCAGATACTATGAGCAGGGAGTTTGAGATGAGCATGATGGGCGAGTTGACATTTTTCCTCGGATTGCAAATCAAGCAATCTCGAGAGGGAACGTTTGTGCACCAGGGTAAGTATACCAAGAATATCCTGAAGAAATTCGATATGGGTGAGGCCAAGCCTCTTCCAACACCCATGTCGACCACGACGGCTCTGGATGCGGACAAGGATGGAGAAGCTGTGGACCAGAAGGAGTACCGGAGTATGATTGGGTCGCTGCTGTACCTGACGGTGACACGCCGGGACATCCAGTTCGCGGTGTGCCTTTGCGCGCGATTTCAGTCGTCGCCACGCACTTCTCACCGTCAGGCAGTCAAGCTGTAACACCTCTGGTGTTTAAGCATGTAATTAACTTGACATTTCATCATTATCATCATTAATCATCTTGATCATGATTTCATGTGTATGCATTTGCTTAGTGTATCATTTTATGTGATGTACCTCTATTGCAAAAACCCTAATTAGCCCACTTCTCTCTACTAAGGCAAAATGGTAATTTCACCTCTGTGATTAGCTTTGTGTAATTCTTGTTCCTTTGGTGTCTTGAAGTTTTGTTGTGTTGGCCAAAATTCAAAAATCAGAATTTGATTTCAAATCCCTTTGCAAAACCCTGATTTTCAAATCCTGGATTTTATCCCTCTTTTTGTAAGTCGAAAATTATTCAAAATTTGGGATTGGTCCAAAAAGAAAAGTTGTAGATCTGTCAAAGAGAAACAACTTTGGTATTCACAAGTTTTCAAGTTTCTGTACAAAATATTGAGTTATTTCAAATTCATTCCAACCCCAACTTTTGTTCCCTTTTCAGTTTTCAAAATGAGTTCAAAAACTAATGAGTTTCTGGAAAAGTGTATAATAGCAAAGTTGTAGGTTTTGATAAAAGGAACAACTTTCATGTTTACAGATTTTCAAGTTTCAGTTTGGAATCCAGAGTAATTTTGATTTGAATCAAGTTTGAAAAAGTGTCCCCTTTACTGTTTTCAAATATTGTTCAAAAACTATTTGGAATTTGAAAATGGTCATATTGACAAAGTTGTAGATCTCCTTTTTCTGAACAACTTTGGTGTTTTGAGTTTTTGTCGCACAGTTCAAATTTTGGAAGTAATTTGCAAATTTCTGAAACTGCTCAAAAGTCAAACCCTAGCCTAGTCTACTGTTCTTCTTCCTCGCGTAGAGGGGGGGGCCCCGGCCATGGCCAGCCCGCCGGCAACTCGCACGCCGCACGCCTGGCTGCTCCCCACGCGCCACCAACCTGCCGCCGCTGTTCCCTTGTCCCCTCCGCGCCCGCACGCGAGCGCTGACCCGCGCTCCCGTCCCCTACAGAGCTCCGCGCGCCGCCGCCGCGTGGCCATCACCGGCGAGCACACGCCCGAGCCCCGGCTGCACGCCATCACCCCCGCCAGAGCGCAATCGAGTGCGCACGCGCTCGCCGTGTTCATCCACACCACCCCGAGGCCTCTACCGGCCCCTGGCCGCGCCTATAAGAAGGCCGCCGGAGCCCGAGCCTTCCCACTCAGCTCCGCCGCCGTCGCCAGCACCAGCCAGAGCCTCCCGTGCTCAACCACCTAGCTCAAAAGCTCCGCCGCGTTCTTGTTCTGCTTCACCACCCTCAAATTTCACCTCTACCGCCCTCAATCGCCCGGCGTAGCTCGTCGTTGTCGTCTCCGGCGAGAACCCGGCGAACTCGGGTTCGTGAAATTCGCCGTCTCCGGCCTTGATCATCTCCCTCCGACCCCCGCATCACCTTCCTTACTCCCGTGCGACTCTAACCCGGCCATCGCGGCTCCGTTTGTTGCACAGGGTCGCCACTGCGCCGATCGCCGTCGCTCGTCGTCCGCCGGTCACCGTCGACCACCTCCACCGTCCATCCCCGTCCCTCACCGAGCTGTCCCATCAACGCCGGTGAGCTCCCTGTTGCCTCCCGTGCCCTCAGCTCTGCCGCGGAGTGCCCAGGTTGGCCGGCGTAAGCGCGCCGCCGCGCTCGGGTCGCCGCCGGCGAGCAGAGCACCGCCGTGCTCCGTTTTTCCTTTTTATTTTCAAGATGTGAATAGTGTTCTGTTTTCCTTTTTTTTTGTATGATTTTCTGTGTTGATCCAAAAATTCTGAAATTTTGATGGTAGACTCTTTACACTTTGAAGTATTTTATAAAAATATAAAACTTGACTTTTCTGCAAAAATTTGAAAATGAAAAATCTCCCTTTTAATTAATAAATGATGGTTTTGGATTTTTAGAAAATGATTTATAGCTCCAAAAATCTTGAGATAAATTTTTGTGACCTTTTTATGACATGCTGAACCTCTGGTAAAATTTTGAAGTCTTTGGAACAAGTTGATTTTTGGACATTTATTTTAATTCCTAAATAGTGCCTTTTGTTAATTAATGTCCATATTTAATTGAGCACCTTAATGACCTCCAAAAATTATGAAATTTGTTTTGCCATATACTTGTACCCTAATGAACTTGGGTGATTAATCTGGTAATTTTTGGAGCACTTTCATAAAATGACCTTTTTAAATAATTAAGGAAATAGGAAAAGGTGATTAGGGTTAGCGTTGAAAGCCCTGTGATGTGACTTTTGGATTGCTTGACGTTCATAGACCCCTACCCTTTGGTCTATGATGTTTGTGATGCCTTGCTATGTCCATACTTAGGCTTAATAAAAGTTGCTTAAGTAAACTTGTTAATATTGCTTAAGGAAGAAATGGTTACCTTTTATGCTCAACCTAGATTTCGATTATGCCTTGCCTAAGAGTAATCTTGAATCAGTGGTACTGTCTTGCACCTTAAGTCCATATCATCATTCTCATGAGCATTCATCATTGCATCCGTATAGTTGACGAAGAAGGCCCTGAAGTCGAGGTAGCCACCGAAGGATCTGTCCCCGAGGCAACCCCGAGCTCCGACGCCTATACCTACCCCGAGTCTGCTCTTTTTGCCATCCAAGGCAAGCCCCGGTGCATTTAACCCTTTCCTTGAATTTACAAATGTTTCCTTAAATGTCTTTGAGTTAAATTATTGCATTAGGTTGATAGGAGTTGAGTGAAATCCTAACTGATGCATTATCTACCTTGACCAATGATACACCTGATACCTGCTTTTCAAAAACCATTTGCAAAATGCTTAGCAATGCTATATGATAGATTTGCAATAAAATGCCAATTTAAAAAGTGTGATCACTTTAAGAACATTTATGGGAATTTCTGGTTTACTCCCACTATTGGCTAAGTATCTGATCCGTACCTAGTCAATGGGAAGGAGAGGTTGTCCTTGCGTACGGTGCCGTCATGTTGTAGTCCGGGACTCAACAGTTGACACCGACCGGGATAGGGATAAAAAAAAACTGACAGGACCTGTACTCTTGGGTTAGAGTCCCGAGGTGCTTGTCGCTGGCTGGAAAATTTAGGGACCACCTGTATGGGGGCCTGCTGACTAAGACTTGCAACTATTCACATACTACGGAAAGCTTCGGCTCCGAGGAATCCTTTATTGGACCGACAACCGCGCACTGGGAGTGGAGAGATGGCGGAAGTAGCATGTACCCACGTGGGTTAGAGTCCCGGATTGGAGTGGTGTACTGTACTTCCGGGTGGCGTAGGACCGGGCCCAATCTTGGAGGAATCGTGGTAGACGAGTTGGCATATGCAAGCTTGGGTGCTACATATGCAGTGTGGATAGGGACCCTCAGCTGAGTATTATTTATCCGGATTAACGCTGCTCCTCGGTTATGGAGACTTAGTCACTGACTGTCAACAGGGAGTGGTTCTCAACTAGGTCTGTTTGGAAAGTAAAATGAATCAAGGATTATGATGAAACAAGGAATACCGAATCTTTCAAAATTAAAATGAGGTTACCAAAAATGCTTTTCTGCAAAATACTTGAACTTGCTTAAGCCTTACCTTGATTACCCTAAGCCTGCATTCCTGAGTCTTCTCCCTTTTCTTTAGTCGGGTAAGTCTTGTTGAGTACCTTTGTACTCAGGGTTCTTTTACCCATGTTGCAGGTATGGCAGATTCCTCAGTATGCCTTGGACCCTGCTGTGTGACTGTTGTTCAGGAAGAGGCCGATGAGGCCGATGAGTGATTATTCACCCTCGGGCTGGGTGAAGTATCTTTATCTTTTAGTTGTTGTCATATGCTACCCTGCCAACTCTATCTATTTGAACTATGGTCTGTAATAACTTCACTTTAATGTTATGTTGAACCCTGGTTTGTAAAACTATTGTTATTTAAGTCTTCCGCTATTTACTCCGATGTTATTTGTCAAAATGTTCAAGAGATTGTAACTGAATTGTGAGATGATCCTGCGGACATCGGGCACTGATGTAGCCCAGTGGCGGAACCCGGTCTTAATCTCTTGGCTGTACGGATCGACTGTCAGTAGTTGACAGTGATAAGTGGGCCATGGGATTAGGGCTGTTACGTCACAGAGTGGTATCGGAGCATCTCACTACAACGTTGCAATCTTTTTGCGAAAACTTCAAAAGGTTTTTAAGTCCAAAAATTAAACTTGACTATTTTGAGTCCAAATTGCTTCTCTCATCTCATCTTGTCTTTTGGCAACTAGTAGCAAGACAACTTGTATAAGCCCTATGTACCTTACCTTACTAGTTGCATTGCCCTGTTCCGTAGGAACGAATCATGCATCATGCCATAATCACTTAAGTATATAAAAGAGTTCGTTGGGATAGTGTACCTATACCCTTTTCTTGCTAGCCTTTCTCATCTATAACCTCTTGTCCAGATATGGTTATCATCAAGCGGACTGCTCGCAAGTCAACTGGACCGAACGGTGTGCCGCGTCATCAGCTGGCGCCACGCACCGGAGAAGAGACTGGAGAATCCTCCAATGGTCGTCGCTTTCCCCGCCGCACCCGCAAGCAGCTGAAGGAGGAAATCAAGAATCTGAAGGCTGAAATGGAGAACATGGAGCATGACTTCTACCTTTCCCGCATGGAGTTTTATGAGGCACGAGCTTCCTTGGAGCAGGCCAACCGGAACACGGTTCGCGCTATCGAGCAGCGCAATGATGCTTGGACCCGCGAGGATGTCACCAGAGCCCAGCTCCATGGACTGCAGCAATACACCGCCCAGATCGAGCAGTTCAATGATATGCTTCATGAGGAAGTACACCAGCTGCACGACCAGCTTCACCCCGCGATTCCACCAGTTGTTGAGGACCCCGAAGACGGAGTCGTGGAGGAACCTGAAGTAGAACACGAGCCCGATCAGAATGAGGAAGTGGAACCTGCTGAAGATGTCCACGTTGAAGATGAAGATGAGGAGGAAGAGCCTGAGCTTATCATCGAGGATGATGATGTTGACGAAGAGTTGATCTTCATCGATGATGACTAGACTCCTTGTGTCTGTACCATCTGCTTACCTAAAACCTTAGACTAGGTTTGGGGCGTTAGTCTGTCTGTTGCCAAGTCTGGCATGTATCTTTCTTTTCGTACCTTTTCCCTTATCAGTCTGTTGTCATCTTTATCAAGCCAGCTATCTTTGTATCAGTGAAGTTGTCAATCAAGTTGTTTCAGAACCTTTGTCCATATATGCTGAGTTCCGAGTTGCTTATACAGATGCCTGTGAACACCCGTACCGGAGCCGGAGGTGCTGGAGATGACCGTCTCCCAAACCCTCCACCTGTACCAGCTACCCTAGCAGATGCCATTGCAGCCTTGGCCGCCGCTGCCAATCTGATGGCTCAGAATCAAGGGCAGCAGAAACAACGGCAACCGTGGTCGCCGCAACAACCAAGAGACAACCTATGTGGACTTCACTGAAACACGACCACCGGTCTTCACAAAGGCCGATGAACCTCTCGAGGCTGACGACTGGTTACGCACCATGGAACAGAAGTTCAGTCTCCTGCACTGCACGGAGATCCAGAAGCCTCGGTTCGCTTCTCAGCAGCTCCGTGGTCCTGCAAGTGCCTGGTACGCCAACCTGTTGGCGGCCCAGCCGGAAGGTCACCAGCTGACCTGGGAAGAGTTCCGCACCGCTTTCAGAGCACATCACATCCCTTCGGGATTGATGAAAATGAAGTTGGATCAGTTCTTGGCCCTGCAACAGAAAGATTCCACTGTCATGCAGTACGTGGGACAATTCAACCACCTCAGCCAGTATGCCCTCCGACTATGTCAACACAGAGGAAAAGAAGAGAGATTGTTTTCTCAGGGGTCTGCACCCTAAGATTCGCAGAGGTCTGTCCAACAACCTAAACGGATCCTACCATGATGTCGTTGACCGTGCTGTTGCTTTCGAGGAAAGCAACCGCCAGTATCAGGAAGAGAAGAAGAAGAAGAAGGCTGGGTCTAGCAGTTTCTCCAGCAACCATAAGCGCCCAAGAATCATCTACCACCCCAGCCACCACCAAAACCGTGCCCCATACCCCCATCAGCAAGTGGTCGTTCGTACCGCGGCCACCACCCATAACGCTAACCAGCAAAGTGCCACTCAGCCGAACGCCCCAGGTGTTCGTGTCACCACCCCACAAACAGCTTACAACCATCCATGCTACAACTGTGGCCAAGTTGGTCACTGGTCTCGCGAGTGCCCAAAACCCAAGAAGAATACCCAGTATGCACAGAAAGGCCCTGGAGGATCACAGCAGCAGCACCGTGCACCGCAGCAGCACGTCCAGAAGGGCAAGATTGTCAGGAAGCACGGGCAAGTCTACTTAACCACCGCCAGTAACATCCCAGAAGGAGAGCCCGTCATGCTCGGTAGGTTCCCTGTTGCCAATCATCCTGCAGTCGTCTTGTTTGATTCTGGTGCATCACATTCCTTCATCAGTCGCACTTTTGTCATCAGCATGAGTTACCCATGGGGAGTTAAAAGAAAGTTTCTGTATACTTTCGCCTGGAGGGCGGATAAATACTAAGGAAGTGGTCCGCAGTATACCAGTAATGTTGGGAGAACATGTCTTTCCTACCACCATGATAGTACTGCGCAATCAAGAGATAGATGTCATCTTAGGCATGAATTGGATGTGTCAGTATAAAGCCATGGATAGACATCTTAAATAGAGTTGTGAGAGTGGATATTCCTAACAGCACCTCCAAACTCCTTCTCCAACTTCCTATGCCTCAAAAAACCAGCAACCAACCAGTTGAATGCCGCCTGTGTTTCGGAAGTCAGGGATATTCCCGTGGTCTGTGAGTTCCCTGATGTCTTCCCAGAAGATCTACCTGGTCTGCCTCCCGACCGTGATGTTGAGTTTGCCATAGAGCTTAAGCCCGGGACTGCTCCTATATCCCGTAGAGCTTATCGAATGCCTCCCAGAGAGTTGGCAGAGCTGAAGATCCAATTGCAAGAGCTATTGGATAAGGGTCTCATTCGTCCAAGTTCATCTCCTTGGGGCTGTCCTGCTATCTTTGTGAAGAAGAAGGACAAAAGTCTTCGCCTGTGCGTTGACTATCGCCCGCTCAATGAGGTCACCATCAAGAATAAATATCCCTTGCCTCGCATTGACCTTCTTTTGACCAGTTATCTGGAGCCAGAGTGTTCTCCAAAATTGATCTCAGATCTGGCTATCACCAAATCAAAATCCGTCCAGAAGACATTCCTAAAACAGCTTTCACCACCAGATACGGTCTATATGAGTATTTGGTCATGTCCTTTGGCTTGACCAATGCCCCCGCTCATTTCATGTATCTCATGAACTCTGTGTTCATGCCAGAGCTCGATAAATTTGTAGTCGTGTTCATTGACGACATCCTTGTCTATTCAAGAACCCCTGAAGATCACGCCAAGCATCTTCGAATCGTTCTCTCTCGTCTCAGAGATCACCAGCTGTATGCCAAGTTCAGTAAATGTGAATTCTGGCTAGATCGAATTCAATTCCTCGGTCATGTCCTGTCCGCTGAAGGTGTGTCAGTTTGACCCTGGAAAAGTGGCAGATATCTTGGATTGGAAGCCACCTACCACTGTCCGCGAAGTTCGCAGCTTCATGGAATGGCTGGATACTATCGTCGATTCATCCCAGATTTCTCCAGAGTCGCCAAGCCTATCACAGAGTTGTTGAAGAATTCCGTGGATTTCGTTTGGTCACCAGCCTGTGAGCAAGCCTTTCAAGCCTTGAAGAAACTGCTAACTACATCACCAGTTCTAGCTCAACCAGATATCGAGAAACCCTTCGATGTATACTGTGATGCATCTGGTACTGGTTTGGGCTGTGTTTTGATGCAAGAAGGACGAGTAATTGCTTATGCCTCACGACAGCTTAAGCGACATGAGGAAAACTACCCCACCCATGATCTTGAGCTAGCAGCAGTCGTGCATGCCTTGAAGATTTGGCGTCACTATCTGTTGGGCAGCACCTGCAATATGTATACGGATCACAAAAGCCTAAAGTATATCTTCACTCAAGAAGAATTGAATATGAGGCAGAGAAGATGGCTTGAGTTGATTAAAGATTATGATCTCGAAGTACATTACCATCCTGGTAAGGCAAATGTAGTTGCCGATGCCCTTAGTCGCAAGTCATACTGCAACAGTCTGACAACGAAGCCCTATGATCTTTCCTTGTGCCATGATCTTGAAAGAATGGGTATCGAAATGATTCCGCAAGGAAGCCTGAACAATGTCAGCATAGAAACATCCATCAAGGATCAAGTCATTGCTGCTCAGAAGGATAACCCTGGAATCAAGCACATCATCGAAAAGGTCCAGACCGGAAAGGCTGATTGTTTCAGGATCGATGATGTAGGAGTTGTTTGGTTCAAGAACCGTCTAGTAGTTCCAAGGTGCCTGAATTGAGACAGTTAATCCTTGATGAAGCACACTTGACCCAGATTCTCTATTCACCCCGGCAGCAACAAGATGTACCAAGACTTAAAGCAAAGATTCTGGTGGACTAAAATGAAGATTGAGATTGCCCGGTATGTCGCTCAGTGTGATACCTGCCAAAGAGTCAAGGCAGTACACATGAAGCCTGGAGGGGAATTGCAACCTTTGTCAGTACCCGCTTGGAAATGGGACGACATTAGTATGGATTTTGTCAATGGACTACCCAAGACCCAGAAAGGTTTTGATTCCATTTGGGTAATCGTGGACCGACTCACCAAACAAGCTCACTTCCTGCCAGTGAAGACCAGTTACACCGTCCCCACGTATGCCACTTTGTACAAGAACCACGTAGTGAAACTTCATGGCATACCCAAGACCATTGTCTCTGACCGTGGTACCCAGTTTGTCGCTAAGTTTTGGAAAGCGTTCCATACCTCGCTTGGAACCAAGCTCTTACATAGTACAGCCTATCATCCTCAAACTGATGGACAAACTGAGCGAGTCAACCAAGTGCTGGAGGACATGTTGAGAGCCTGTGTTCTTACCTTCGCAGATACTTGGGATGACTGTTTGCCTTTGGCAGAGTTCTCTTATAATAACAGTTACCAAGAGAGCATAAAAATGGCACCCTTTGAAGCACTGTACGGTCGTCGTTGTCGTACACCCCTCAGTTGGTCTGAGCCCGGAGAAAGAGAATTCTTTGGAGTTGACCTGGTCAAAGATATGGAAGAGAAAGTCAAGCAGATACAAGAGAACATGAAGATTGCCCAATCTCGACAGAAGAGCTACGCTGACAAGAGACGTCGACCTCTGAAGTTTCAAGTTGGAGATTATGTATATCTCAAGGTCTCACCAACCAAAGGAGTCACTCGTTTTGGAGTCAAAGGAAAGTTAGCACCCCGCTACATTGGTCCGTTTGAGATTTTGGAATGTTGTGGCAAGGTAGCTTACAAGCTGAAGTTGCCCGATCATCTCTCCGCTGTCCACAATGTTTTCCATGTCTCCCAACTCAAGAAGTGTCTCAGAGTACCAGAACATGTCGTGGAAGTTGAAGGTGTCGAGCTAGAGCCTGATCTATCCTACTCAGAATATCCAGTTCGCGTGTTGGATCACAAAGATCGAGTTACTCGAAGAACTACCACAAGGTGGTACAAAATCCAGTGGAACCAGCACTCTGAAGAAGAGGCTACGTGGGAATCTGAAGACTTCTTGGCAAAGAACTATCCCGACTTTCTCGAATCCCTGTCTATGTAAAGTTTTGCCTTTATCCCTTCTTTGTCCTTTCTTAAGACGCAGAATCTCGGGGCGAGATTTCTTTAAGGGGGGAAGGCTGTAACACCTCTGGTGTTTAAGCATGTAATTAACTTGACATTTCATCATTATCATCATTAATCATCTTGATCATGATTTCATGTGTATGCATTTGCTTAGTGTATCATTTTATGTGATGTACCTCTATTGCAAAAACCCTAATTAGCCCACTTCTCTCTACTAAGGCAAAATGGTAATTTCACCTCTGTGATTAGCTTTGTGTAATTCTTGTTCCTTTGGTGTCTTGAAGTTTTGTGTGTTGGCCAAAATTCAAAAATCAGAATTTGATTTCAAATCCCTTTGCAAAACCCTGATTTTCAAATCCTGGATTTTATCCCTCTTTTTGTAAGTCGAAAATTATTCAAAATTTGGGATTGGTCCAAAAGAAAAGTTGTAGATCTGTCAAAGAGAAACAACTTTGGTATTCACAAGTTTTCAAGTTTCTGTACAAAATATTGAGTTATTTCAAATTCATTCCAACCCCAACTTTTGTTCCCTTTTCAGTTTTCAAAATGAGTTCAAAAACTAATGAGTTTCTGGAAAAGTGTATAATAGCAAAGTTGTAGGTTTTGATAAAAGGAACAACTTTCATGTTTACAGATTTTCAAGTTTCAGTTTGGAATCCAGAGTAATTTTGATTTGAATCAAGTTTGAAAAAGTGTCCCCTTTACTGTTTTTCAAATATTGTTCAAAAACTATTTGGAATTTGAAAATGGTCATATTGACAAAGTTGTAGATCTCCTTTTTCTGAACAACTTTGGTGTTTTGAGTTTTTTGTCGCACAGTTCAAATTTTGGAAGTAATTTGCAAATTTCTGAAACTGCTCAAAAGTCAAACCCTAGCCTAGTCTACTGTTCTTCTTCCTCGCGTAGAGGGGGGGGGCCCCGGCCATGGCCAGCCCGCCGGCAACTCGCACGCCGCACGCCTGGCTGCTCCCCACGCGCCACCAACCTGCCGCCGCTGTTCCCTTGTCCCCTCCGCGCCCGCACGCGAGCGCTGACCCGCGCTCCCGTCCCCTACAGAGCTCCGCGCGCCGCCGCCGCGTGGCCATCACCGGCGAGCACACGCCCGAGCCCCGGCTGCACGCCATCACCCCCGCCAGAGCGCAATCGAGTGCGCACGCGCTCGCCGTGTTCATCCACACCACCCCCGAGGCCTCTACCGGCCCCTGGCCGCGCCTATAAGAAGGCCGCCGGAGCCCGAGCCTTCCCACTCAGCTCCGCCGCCGTCGCCAGCACCAGCCAGAGCCTCCCGTGCTCAACCACCTAGCTCAAAAGCTCCGCCGCGTTCTTGTTCTGCTTCACCACCCTCAAATTTCACCTCTACCCGCCCTCAATCGCCCGGCGTAGCTCGTCGTTGTCGTCTCCGGCGAGAACCCGGCGAACTCGGGTTCGTGAAATTCGCCGTCTCCGGCCTTGATCATCTCCCTCCGACCCCCGCATCACCTTCCTTACTCCCGTGCGACTCTAACCCGGCCATCGCGGCTCCGTTTGTTGCACAGGGTCGCCACTGCGCCGATCGCCGTCGCTCGTCGTCCGCCGGTCACCGTCGACCACCTCCACCGTCCATCCCCGTCCCTCACCGAGCTGTCCCATCAACGCCGGTGAGCTCCCTGTTGCCTCCCGTGCCCTCAGCTCTGCCGCGGAGTGCCCAGGTTGGCCGGCGTAAGCGCGCCGCCGCGCTCGGGTCGCCGCCGGCGAGCAGAGCACCGCCGTGCTCCGTTTTTCCTTTTTATTTTCAAGATGTGAATAGTGTTCTGTTTTCCTTTTTTTTGTATGATTTTCTGTGTTGATCCAAAAATTCTGAAATTTTGATGGTAGACTCTTTACACTTTGAAGTATTTTATAAAAATATAAAACTTGACTTTTCTGCAAAAATTTGAAATGAAAAATCTCCCTTTTAATTAATAAATGATGGTTTTGGATTTTTAGAAAATGATTTATAGCTCCAAAAATCTTGAGATAAATTTTTGTGACCTTTTTATGACATGCTGAACCTCTGGTAAAATTTTGAAGTCTTTTGGAACAAGTTGATTTTTGGACATTTATTTTAATTCCTAAATAGTGCCTTTTGTTAATTAATGTCCATATTTAATTGAGCACCTTAATGACCTCCAAAAATTATGAAATTTGTTTTGCCATATACTTGTACCCTAATGAACTTGGGTGATTAATCTGGTAATTTTTGGAGCACTTTCATAAAATGACCTTTTTAAATAATTAAGGAAATAGGAAAAGGTGATTAGGGTTAGCGTTGAAAGCCCTGTGATGTGACTTTTGGATTGCTTGACGTTCATAGACCCCTACCCTTTGGTCTATGATGTTTGTGATGCCTTGCTATGTCCATACTTAGGCTTAATAAAAGTTGCTTAAGTAAACTTGTTAATATTGCTTAAGGAAGAAATGGTTACCTTTTATGCTCAACCTAGATTTCGATTATGCCTTGCCTAAGAGTAATCTTGAATCAGTGGTACTGTCTTGCACCTTAAGTCCATATCATCATTCTCATGAGCATTCATCATTGCATCCGTATAGTTGACGAAGAAGGCCCTGAAGTCGAGGTAGCCACCGAAGGATCTGTCCCCGAGGCAACCCCGAGCTCCGACGCCTATACCTACCCCGAGTCTGCTCTTTTTGCCATCCAAGGCAAGCCCCGGTGCATTTAACCCTTTCCTTGAATTTACAAATGTTTCCTTAAATGTCTTTGAGTTAAATTATTGCATTAGGTTGATAGGAGTTGAGTGAAATCCTAACTGATGCATTATCTACCTTGACCAATGATACACCTGATACCTGCTTTTCAAAAACCATTTGCAAATGCTTAGCAATGCTATATGATAGATTTGCAATAAAAATGCCAATTTAAAAAGTGTGATCACTTAAGAACATTTATGGGAATTTCTGGTTTACTCCCACTATTGGCTAAGTATCTGATCCGTACCTAGTCAATGGGAAGGAGAGGTTGTCCTTGCGTACGGTGCCGTCATGTTGTAGTCCGGGACTCAACAGTTGACACCGACCGGGATAGGGATAAAAAAAACTGACAGGACCTGTACTCTTGGGTTAGAGTCCCGAGGTGCTTGTCGCTGGCTGGAAAATTTAGGGACCACCTGTATGGGGGCCTGCTGACTAAGACTTGCAACTATTCACATACTACGGAAAGCTTCGGCTCCGAGGAATCCTTTATTGGACCGACAACCGCGCACTGGGAGTGGAGAGATGGCGGAAGTAGCATGTACCCACGTGGGTTAGAGTCCCGGATTGGAGTGGTGTACTGTACTTCCGGGTGGCGTAGGACCGGGCCCAATCTTGGAGGAATCGTGGTAGACGAGTTGGCATATGCAAGCTTGGGTGCTACATATGCAGTGTGGATAGGGACCCTCAGCTGAGTATTATTTATCCGGATTAACGCTGCTCCTCGGTTATGGAGACTTAGTCACTGACTGTCAACAGGGAGTGGTTCTCAACTAGGTCTGTTTGGAAAGTAAAATGAATCAAGGATTATGATGAAACAAGGAATACCGAATCTTTCAAAATTAAAATGAGGTTTACCAAAAATGCTTTTCTGCAAAATACTTGAACTTGCTTAAGCCTTACCTTGATTACCCTAAGCCTGCATTCCTGAGTCTTCTCCCTTTTCTTTAGTCGGGTAAGTCTTGTTGAGTACCTTTGTACTCAGGGTTCTTTTACCCATGTTGCAGGTATGGCAGATTCCTCAGTATGCCTTGGACCCTGCTGTGTGACTGTTGTTCAGGAAGAGGCCGATGAGGCCGATGAGTGATTATTCACCCTCGGGCTGGGTGAAGTATCTTTATCTTTTAGTTGTTGTCATATGCTACCCTGCCAACTCTATCTATTTGAACTATGGTCTGTAATAACTTCACTTTAATGTTATGTTGAACCCTGGTTTGTAAAACTATTGTTATTTAAGTCTTCCGCTATTTACTCCGATGTTATTTGTCAAAATGTTCAAGAGATTGTAACTGAATTGTGAGATGATCCTGCGGACATCGGGCACTGATGTAGCCCAGTGGCGGAACCCGGTCTTAATCTCTTGGCTGTACGGATCGACTGTCAGTAGTTGACAGTGATAAGTGGGCCATGGGATTAGGGCTGTTACGTCACACAAGCGCATTGTGAGGTACTTATGCTTCACACCTGAGTTTGGGATTTGGTATTCTGCTTCCTCCACCCTTTCCCTTTGTGGTTATTCCGATGCCGATTTTGCTGGTTGTCGCATTCAGCGCAAGTCCACTTCTGGGACTTGTCAATTTATTGGTTCTTCTCTTGTATCGTGGTCTTCTCGCAAGCAGGCTAGTGTCCACCCAGTCTACCACAGAAGCTGAGTATGTTGCTACGGCTAGCTACTATTCCCAATTGCTTTGGATGATGGCCACTTTGCGTGATTTTGGTCTGAGCTTTTCTCACGTTCCTTTGCTTTGTGACAGCACGAGTGCTATTAGCGTTGCTAAGAACCCCGTGCTGCACTCTAAGACCAAACACATTGATCTGCACTTTCATTTTCTGCGAGACCACTATGAGAAGGGTGATATCGACCTTCGCCATGTCGATACTCATCATCAGTTGGCTGATATTTTCACCAAGCCATTGGACCAATCAACTTTTTGCTAGGTTGAGAGTGAGCTTGGTGTGTGTTCCCCTTTTAGATGGGGGAAACATTTTGACTCTTTATTATAAACTGACTTTGTGTTTTTCAGTTGGTTTCGTTTCTTTCATTTGGTTCATCATGCATCTCCGCATTTCATCTTGCATATTTACTTTCAGAGCTTCATGTATATAATCTTTAGAATGTGACTATGCTCTGTATAGTATTTGCTCTGATGCTTTATGATGATGCTTGTAGCTTATGCTCTTTCTGATCACTGATACATGTTGTGAGCAGAGCTATTTTATGAATGGTGAATTTGCTTAATGAACATAAAACTTGAAAATGTTCACCATTGAGATATGCAACAAGCATGTGTAGAATGTGTTGAAATCACTTGTGCTTTTCATATATGCTAGGTTGCTATGTCTCTAGTTCTGAGTCATTCACTTGCTTGGTATGTTAATATGCTGCTTTAACATCTGAACCAAATTAGTGAATTGGAAAGATCGAGATGGGATTGCTTGTCAGCACATCACAGTTTCGAGACTGTTTCTCATTGCACTTTGAGTTAAACTTGAGCTGTGTAGTGTATGACCGAAACTGTTGCTTTAAGCTTCTGATTGCTTTTGCATAGGCTTCGCACAGTTGAGAAGTTAGGCAATGACAAGCTTTCAACCTCTCGCAATCACATTTTGAAATTTAAACTTGTGTAATTTAACCGGTGCAACTCCGATAAAATTTGCCTACACATGTCTATATTTCATTCTATAGCATGATGGTTGAGATGTGCTAGGGGTAGTTCACCTTGTACACATGTTTAGCACTTGTTTGACTTCCTGTCTATACATGCTTAGTGCTATTTTGATGGTGAATATTTTTTGGCTGAAAACTGCTCTTCTGCTCAAATGTTCAGATTTCATATTTAGTGATCAGTTTGAGCCTTTGCTAGCATTCTGTGCATTTATGAGTCATCGGATCAGCACTTTGTCGAACATCTTCATATTCTATCGATTATATTCCTGAAGCTGCTAACTTGCATTTTGACTCATATGCATTTGGAGGAGAGTTATTCTGTCAAGGGGGAGAAAATTTGCTTGTTGGTGCATTTTCAACTAAGGGGGAGAAAATATTGACAAATCATGATCTCTACTGATTGTGTGCACTATTTGAGGGGGAGTTTGCTCGCTGCTGAGTTTTCGAGGGCATTTTTGGGAGCTAGTTGTGTTGAGCTTTTGCCTCTTCTTGAGGGACTAGCAACCTTGTCTTTATGCTCTTCAGTTGATGTCAAGCTTTCTTCAGTTGGCATCGAGTTTCCTCGCTAGCGGTGTTGAGCCCGTTCTGCCTCTTCTTGAGGGCTAGCTCTGTTTGCTTGAATTTCAGTTGATTTTTCAATTGGTATCAAGTTTTCTCGCTAGCGGTGTTGAGCCTGTTCTACCTCTTCTTGAGGGCTAGCTTTGCTTTGCTTGGTTGCGTCGAGCCGTTGCCCATGTCTTTGGGAACCAAGTTGTTTTGCTCTTTCCACTTGACCTTCTTTGGCTTTGATATGCTTTTGGGTCATTTGGTCGAGTTCTCTCTCCTTCTTCCTTCCTTCCTCTATTCTATTATGATTTGTGTTGGTAGTTGACAATGCACTCATCAAGGGGGAGATTGCGGATACACGGGTGCATGCCGAGTCTCTGATTGATGAGTGATTGTCAACTGGGATAATGCGCATGTTCTTTGGCTTGTGTTGTGCAGGTATCGAGCACGGATACGGTGATCGAAGGCAAGGTGAAGGTCAAGTAGAGACGTGCCGTGCCGATGGACCGAGAGTGGCGAAGGGCGGACGTGAGGCTTGGACTGAGGGACCGGTGGCCTGAGGATCAGCTGTGGTGGCTGACAGCCTAGGACAGCGACGAGCGAAGACTTGCGGACACGGTGTTGCTTGGGTCGAGGACCTAGGGACACGTGTCGGTGGACGGGGTGCACGGGTGGTGCATCCCATCTACGGCTCGGTTTGGTGGTTGAGCCACAGAAAAACCATCGAGTGGACGGTTTCCAGGTTTGGGCCTCAAAACCTGGGCACTGATGGTTTCCGAGTTTGGGCCACAAAACTAGGGCTGAGGACGGTTTCCAGGTTTGGGCCTCAAATCCTGGGTGCTGCGGGTTTCTGAGTTTGGGCCACAAAACTCAGGCGATGGACGACTGGTTTCCCGGTTTGGGCCTCAAAACCGGGGGTTGGCTGTGAAGGCTGGTTTCCCGGTTTGGGCCAGAAAACCGGGGGCGACGTCCGGGAAAATGACAAGCAGAGCGGTGGCGGCACGTGGCGGCGATCGGTGAGGTTGCGTCGAGGCAACGCTACCAGTTGTGCGGGCATGGCCGTCGGATCACCACCTACCATGAGTTGGTCCAGAATTACCCTAGGGTTTAGTTGGTTCGCTCTGTAAGTAGTTAGGGGTAGAGTGGGAATTAGAATTAGGATAAGTAGAGGGAGACACCCACCTCCCATCCTATCTCAGTCATTTGCTCTTTGCCTTCTAGGTTTTCCTGCTCTCCCAATCCCCTGCTGTAGCAACTAAGATCCGCAGAGAACCATACCTCTGTGTACTGAAGATTTTGAGGAAGTGAGACCGTAATCTCACTGTTGTAGCGTGTGGTAGCCACACGGTTGCAGGTCGATGTGTTGATTCGCGTTTTGTTCGTGTTCTTCGCGTTCTTCGTTTCTCCGCGATTTTCCCGTCACTCGATCTCCCTCTCTACTGCGTCTTTTTGAAATCCGTTTGAATCAACTTGTTCTTTACAGTGAGGAGATCACAAGTAGATCGGGTTGATTTCGTTTTCGTGGCGCTTTTTTGGTTCATGCACCTTCCCCTTCGGATTCCCGGTGTTTGAGTTGATTTGAGCGGATGAGTTTCTTGGGGATAGTCTTCCAACAACCTCGTGATCATCTTCTCCAAGTTTGGGAACAAGGGATTTTGAATTGAATCATTTTGGGGGAGATTTGTGTTGAGGGCGACCGAAATTGCCCTTTTTGTTCATCCGCGGACAGTCCGCCACTGGGGGCGCGGACATTCCGCGCCTCGGGCTTCAGCCTGGTCAGTGGCTGCGCGGCTCGGACGCTTTGCTGGAGATTGACCGGCGGACAGTCCGCCGTAGTCGATCGCGGACAGTCCACGAGTCGACCAGGGGACTTCAGCAGCTGTGCTGTTTTGCACTTTCAGCCAGCGGACAGTCTGCCATCCCCTTGCGCACAGTCCGCGGTAGGGGCGGACAGTCCAGGATCAAGAGTGCGGACAGTCCGGGAATAGGCTGCTTGTTGTATTTTAGTGTGTTTGCTCTCCCGACTTCTCCGCTTGGTTTCCGGACTTCTCGGTTGGCCCTTTAGCTCACTTAGGAACCTCTCTAAGTATCTTTGCTACTTGTTAGCATCGGTATTTGGGGATTTCCCGACGTAGCCTTCAATCTACGTTTGGGACTAGGTTTTTCGGGGTTGAACTTGTGCCGGTACTTTTGGCGTTTGGTTTGCTATCGCTTTGTGGTGCCTCGCTGTGATCCTAGAGATCATCCACCCTCTTCCAAGGGTCGTGGGCATCACGGTTTCGATCGAATCTCTTGGGTTGATTTTGGGACAAAAGGCCAAAGTTTCTAGAGAAATTTTTGAGCTCCCATTCACCCCCCTCTGGTCGCCTTGCTATTGCATTCTCGGTCCTTCAATTGGTATCGGAGCGGGTTAAGGATCTTCCACCTTAGCCGGTTCCAGATCCACAGAAGGCGACATGGATCGCGGCATGGGCAAACCGCCATTTTTCGATGGGACGAACTATGCGTATTGGAAGATACGCATGTCGGCCTATCTGCAGAGTATTGGTGCTTCCATTTGGGTTATTTGCAACTCTGCCGATTACGTGGTCTTGGCTGCTCGTGTTACACAGCGTCAGATCGATGAGCACGATGCCAATAGCCGAGCCCGTAATGCTCTTTTCTCCTGTTTGAGCATGTCCGAGTTTGATCGCGTTTCTCACCTCGCTACGGCTCGAGAGATTTGGGCTACCCTCATGCGTTTCCTCGCTAGCGGTGTTGAGCCTGTTCTACCTCTTCTTGAGGGCTAGCTTTGCTTTGCTTGGTTGCGTCGAGCCGTTGCCCATGTCTTTGGGAACCAAGTTGTTTTGCTCTTTCCACTTGACCTTCTTTGGCTTTGATATGCTTTTGGGTCATTTGGTCGAGTTCTCTCTCCTTCTTCCTTCCTTCCTCTATTCTATTATGATTTGTGTTAGTAGTTGACAACATCAAGGGGGAGATTGCAGATACATGGGTGTATGCCGAGTCTTTGAGTGATGAGTGATTGTCAAATGGGATAATGCGCATGTTCTTTGGCTTGTGTTGTGCAGGTGTCGAGCACGGATATAGTGATCGAAGGCAAGGTGAAGGTCAAGTAGAGACGTGCCATGCCGATGGACCGAGAGTGGCGAAGGGCGGACGTGAGGCTTGGACTGAGGGACCAGTGGCCTGAGGATCAGCTGTGGTGGATCACTTTGCCTTTCTGTGACATGAGCTCCTCTTGGATAGGTGGCATGGTGTCTAGTTTGTTCCTGAGGTGGTTTGGTTTGGGAGCCCATGTTGGTTTCTTGGGTGGAGCTCCCGGAGGTTCAACAAACACCCCATCCTTTGTGTTAGGCTTGAGAGGCTCTTTTGGTGGAATCTTGGTAAGCTTGGGAGTAGTCTTGGAGTTGGGCTTCTCACAAGGGTTCAGACCACTCGACTCTCCAATCTTGCCAAAAGATGAAGCGCACTCAACATCCTGAGCAAAGCCTACACCTGGACCTCCAGTAGCACGCTTGAATTGGGAGATCATCATCCCAAGCTGCGGCTCACCACAAGACACCCATGACAAGATGGTCCGAAGGTATGTGTTTTCTTCCTTGGTTTGCATCTTGTCATGCTTCACATTGGCTATCTCCATTTCCAAGCCCTATCCGAGCAAAGCGCATCTAGACACACAAGTGCTATCCGAGCTGGACTTCTCAAGAGACACAATCTTGGCATTCTTCTCTGCCAACTCGGATTGCAAGCCTACACAAGACTTGCACGCACCAAGCACCGAAGATCTAGCTCTAAGCTCATCCACCTCTCCTACCAACACAGCATACTTACCTCTCAAAGTGAGAAGGTCAGTCATGTGTGTGGTGCACATCTCGCACTCACCTTCCTCAGAGACAACTACGGTGGACTTGGCAAACTCAAGCTCCTTCACCGTATCCTCCCACTTCTGCCTAAACTCCTTCCGCTCTCTAGCAGCACGCCTAAGCAGCTTGTCTTGACTAAGAAAGGCGGCAGTAAGTTTCTCAACCTCAGCAGAAAGCTCGTCGGGGGTCTAAGATACCTGGGAGGTGTCGTCATCATCATCATTCCGAGGGATCTCCTCCAGCTGGATGTCGATCTCCTTGCCGAGGGCCATGGTGCAAAAGCCCTCGTTGTCGGTGAAGAAGCAGAGGTCGTTCAGCTTGTCCTTGATTCTCTTCTTCTTCTCAGACTCGTCGTCGCTTGAGGAAGCGGAGTCGTCATCCGAGTCGTCGATGTCGCTGAGCGTGGCGAAGAAAGCACGCTGCTCAGCCTGGGCCTTCTCCAAGTACTTCTTCTTGATGTACTCTTTGTTGAAGATGCCCTTCCGCTGGTGCTTCGTGGGGACGTACTTCTCCTTGTGCTTGCCGAAGTCGTACTTGTTCCCATGATCGCCCTTGCCCGCCACTTGCTTGTTCTTCTTGGGGCAGTTGGCGATGAAGTGGTCCGGGTCACCACACTCAAAACACCCAGCGCGTCCTCCTCCACGACGGCGGTTCATGCGGTTATTGTGGAACCGCGAGAACCGATTAGCGAGCAAAGCCAACTCGTCATCCCCAGGAACTCCAGCTGCTCCTCTGTGACAGTAAGAAGAGAAGAAAGTGCAAATCCTCCAGAGGGGTTAGCAGAAGAGCCAGAAAGCAAAGCCATCGATGGGCCAAAAGGATTTTCATAAGAAGCCCTCGCCATGGCATCAATCTCACTGGACTTGAGCTTACTGAAGAGCTCGTCGCATGTGAGGGTCTCATAGTTAGGTGATTCGATGATCGCCTGAACCTTCGAGTCCCACACCGCCGATCGAGAGTGTGTAAAAGCTTCAAAGCCCTCTCATGATCGTCGAAAGGCAACAGCTCCTTGTTAGCCCTCATCCTGTTGACAATCACCTGAAAGCGAGCGAATAAACTCTCTATGATCTCGCTAGGCATATGTCGAAGTTCTCATACTCTCGCTTGAACGACTCGTAGAGACGGGTTTTGACTTGAGTGGTTCCCTCATGAAAACGCATGAGGGTAGCCCAAATCTCCGAGCCGTAGCGAGGTGAGAAACGCGATCAAACTCTGTCATGCTCAAACACGAGAAAAGAGCATTACAGGCTCGACTATTGGCATCGTGCTCATCGATCTGATGCTGAGTAGCACGAGCAGCCAAGACCACGTAATCAGTAGATTTGCAAATATCCCAGATAGAAGCACCAATACTCTAAAGATAGGCCGACATACATATCTTCCAATACGCATAGTTCGTCCCATCGAAAAATGGCGGTTTGCCCACGTCGCGATCCATGTCGCCTTCTGTGGATCCGGAACCGGCTAAGGTGGAAGATCCTTAACCCGCTCTGATACCAATTGAAGGACCGAAAGTGCTACCAGAAAGCGACCAGAGGGGGGGTGAATGGGAGCTTCAAATTTCTTTTCAGAAACTTGTCGCCACTGTCCCGAGAATCATCCCAAGAGCAAACTTAGAGCTTGCGAGTGTCCACGACCCTAGATGTAGGGTGGATGCTTCCAAGAAGCACAGCGAGACACAACACAACTCTAGAGAACCAACGCAAAAACCGGAAATCAAAACCGACAACGAATGTGCGAACCGCGGACGAGAACGTGTGAAGCTGCACTGACTGGACTCACTGGAGCATCCGATCAGTGAGCACAGGACGCGTCTGGTCAGGCAAAAAACGGTTTGGGAACTCTCTGTTCCTGACCGGACTCACGGAGTCTGAGCGTCCGGTCAAGAGTCAAGCGTGCGGTCACAAAAGTCAAACCCGATGAACAGTATAAGGAGCGCGTCCGATCAAGTGAAAACCTTGCGTCCGGTCAAGTCCGAGAAAAACCGAGCTGCTGATCATTCAACAACCGGACACACTCCCCAGCGTCCAGTCATCACGACCCCAGCGTCCGGTCACCCCGACACAGTGTTGTTCGTTCACCGATTCGACTCGATCTCACCCAAAACGAAACCACTAGGGTTCAAACTCGGTGAGAGGAGTCACAAGGAGGATAGTGAGCTACTCCTAGGAGATCATAGCTTGAACCTATCTCCAAATCGATGAATCAAAGAAAGTTGAGAAAGAATGGAGAAAAGTTGATCCAAAACGAAAACCAACCGATCTACTTGTTTGTGAGATTTGAGGTTAATTCCTTTGGTGTAAGTGATCTCCTCATTGTAAAGAACAAGTTTATTCAAATGGTTTTGCAAATGAAGCAATGTAGAGAGAGAACGATCAACGGGAAAATCATGGAGAAAACAAAGAACGCGAGGAACAAGTTCAAAACACGAATCGAACCACGAATTGCCAGCCGAAATTCGTCCCCACGAGGAGACAACGAGATTACGGTCTCGTTTCCTCAAAAAACAAAGACACCGAGGTATTGTTCACCGTCTCTGTGGATCTCAGTGGCTACAGCAGGGAATGGGAGAAGAGAAACCGTAGGAAGCAAATAGCAAATGACTGAGATTGGATGGGAGGTGGGTGTCTCCCTCTACTTATCCTAATTCTAGTTCCCACTCTACCCCTAACTAATTACAGAGCGAACCAGCTAAACCCTAAGGTTATTCTGGACCAACTCGTGGTAGGTGGTGATCCGACGCCACGCCCGCACAACTGGTAGCGTTGTCTCGATGCAACCTCACCGATTGCCGCCACGTGCCGCCACCGCTCTGCTCGTCCTTTTCACGGACCTCGCCCCTGGTTTTGTGGACCAAACCGGGAAACCAGCCTTCATGACCAAAACCCGGTTTTGAGGCCCAAACCCGGAAACCAGTCGTCCATCGCCTGAGTTTTGTGGCCCAAACTCAAAAACCCGCAGTGCCCAAGTTTTGAGGCCCAAACCTGGAAACCGTCCTCAGCCCGAGTTTTGTGGCCCAAACTCGGAAACCATCAGCGCCCAGGTTTTGAGGCCTAAACCTGGAAACCATCCACTCGATGGTTTTTCTGTGGCTCAACCACCAAACTGAGCCATAGAGGGGATGCACCGCCCGTGCACCCCGTCCACCGACACGTGTCCCCAGGTCCTCGACCCAAGCAACACCATGCCTGCAAGTCTTCGCTCGTCGTTGTCCCAGGCTGCTAGCCACCACAGCTGATCCTCAGGCCACCGGTCCCTCAGTCCAAGCCTCATGTCCGCCCTTCACCGCTCTCGGTCCATCGGCATGACACGTCTCTATTTGACCTTCACCTTGCCTTTGATCACTGTATCCGTGCTCGACACCTGCACAACACAAGCCAAACAACATGCGCATTATCCCAGTTGACAATCACTCATCACTCGAGACTCGGCATACACCCATGTATCCGCAGATTCGCCTCGACGCAAGCGTCAGGATGCCGCCACGTGCCGTTCTGTCGACCGTCGCGCCTTCCTCGATGATAGCTTCACCGCAATGCAAGCCTCTCGGTTCCGCCACATATCGACCGTCCTTTTCGACCTCCCCCCGATTTTGAGGCTGAAACCGGGGAACTGTTCCTCCGGCTGAGTTTTGTGGCCCAAACTCAGAAACCCGCGAGCCCAGGTTTTGAGGCCCAAACCTGGAAACCGTCCACGCCGAGTTTTGAGGCCCAAACTCGGAAACTCGCCACCCCGAGTTTTGAGGCCCAAACTCGGAAACCGTCGAGGTTAGTTTTTAGAGGCTCAACTACCAAACCCGCGCCGTAGACGGGATGTGGTTTGCACACCCCACCCACCGGCACCGATGTTGATGCATGTCCAGCCTCCACGCCGGGCACAACGCCTTCGCCTTCCTTCTCGGTCTCCTGCCAAGTGTTACGACGCCATCGTCTTCCACCTGACTCGGTTGATGCACCACACATCCCCATGTGCTCTTGCTCGCTGATGCCACGTGCAAGCTACCAAAGCTGATCCTCCGATCTCCCGGTCCGTTGGTCCAAGCCTCACGTTCGCCCTTCACCGCTCCAGGTCAGTCGGCATGACATGTCTCGACTTGACCTTCACCTCGCCATCGACCACTGTCTCCGAGGTCCACACCTGCACACCAACACAGCCAAGAGACACACATTGCCTGTCGACCGATCGCTCATCACTCAGGAAGGGATCCACAAGGGCACATATCAAGCTTGTGTTCACAATCTCCCCCTTGATGAGTGAATCGGAGCCTAAAAATTTCTTTCGAAACTTCAACCTTTGTCCCAACAAATCAACCCCAAAAGCTTCGAACACAAGCGTGATGCCCACGACCCTTGGAAAGAGGGTGGATGATCCCTAGGATCACAACAAGGCACCACCAAACGAGAGCAAACCAAAACCCAAGAACTCCAAGTAGTGTTCTTCCCAAAAACCTACTCCCGGAATGTAGATGGAAGGCTACGTCGGGACTCCTCCAAATACCTATGCTAACAAGTAGCAAAGATACCTAGAGAGGTTCCTTGGTGAAACCTAGGAGCAAACAAGAAGTCCAAAAACGAAATGGAAAAGCCGGGAGAGCAAACGCACTAAATAGTGCTTGACTGTGGATTCATGGACTGTCTGGACTCCCAGTCTTGGACTATCCGCCCTGTGCCGGACTGTCCGCGAGTCTGTGGCGGACTGTCCGCCGGCCAAAGACGCAAAACAACAAGTCTGCTGAAACCTCCCTAGATAGTCCTGGACTGTCTGCGAGTCACAACGGCGGACTGTCCGCCAGTCAATCCGAACCAAAACAGCCAAGACGCACAGCCAATGAACTGGCTGGATCCCGACGCGCGGACTGTCCGCGGTACCCGCGGCGGACTGTCCGCGAGCACCCAGGGAGGGCGACTTTGATCGCCTTTCTCCCAAATCTCCTCAAATCTGATCCAAAAAAAATCGCTTGATCCCAAACTTGGAGAAGATGATCACTAGGTAGTTGGAAGACTATCCCTAAGAAATCATCCGCTCAAATCAACTCAAACTCCGGGAAATCAAAAGGGAAGGTGTAGGAACGAAAAAGTCGCCATGAAACTTGAATCGACCAGATCTACTTGTTCGTGAGGAGTGAGATGAATTCCTTCCGTGGAAATGTTCTCCTCACATCAAAGAACAAGTTGATTCAAGTGGATTCGAAAAAGACGTAGCGTAGAGAGAGATCGAGCGACGGGAAAATTGAGACAAAAAGCAAAACACGAAGAACAACTCAAGAACGCGAATCACAATCTCAATTGCCAGCCGAAATTCGTCCCCACGAGGAGACAACGGGAATCCGGTCCCATTTCTGCAAAATCCAAATACACAGAGGTATGATTAAGCCGTCTCTGCGGATCTCAGTAGCTACAACATGGATGTGGGAGAACAGGAAACCCTACAGAAGAATAGCAAATGACTGAGATAGTTTGGAGGGAGGGTGGCCACTCCTTATATAGCCTAATACAATTATTCCCCTTCTACCCTTACTACTAATGAGCGAGCAGGCTAACCCTAAGGGTATTCCTGACCAACTCGGAGTGTAGTCGATCCGACGGCCACGCCCGCACATCCGGTAGCTTCGCCTCGACGTGACCTCACCTGATGCCGCCACGTGCCGCCACTCGCCGTCCGTCCTTTTCCTGGACCTCCCCCGGTTTTGAGGATGAAACCGGGAAACCTTTCCTCTGGCTGAGTTTTGTGGCCCAAACTCAGAAACCCGCCATCGCCCAGGTTTTGAAGCCCAAACCTAGAAACCGTCCTTAGGTCGAGTTTTGAGGCCCAAACTCGGAAACCGACCAGCACCCAGGTTTTGAGGCCCAAACCTGGAAACCATCCATCCTGTGGTTTTTCTAGGGCTCTACCACCAAACCGAAGCCGTAGAGGGATGCACCGCCCGTGCACCTCGTCCACCCACATGTCTTCACTTGTCGCTGTCCCAAGCTGTCAGCCACCATAGCTGATCCTCAGGCCACCGGTCCGTCAGTCCAAGCCTCACGTCCGCCCTTCACCGCTCCGTGTCCATCGGCACGACACGTCTCTACTTGACCTTCACCCTGCCTTCGATCACCGTCTCCGAGCTCGACACCTGCACAACACAAGCCAAAGAACATGTGCATCATACCAGTTGACAATCACTCATCATCTCAAGATCCGGCATACACCCATGTATCCGCAATCTCCCCGTTGATGAGTGCATGTCAACTACCAACACAAATCATATTGAAATAGAAGAAAAGAAGAAGAAAGAGCGAACTCATCCAAACGACCAGAAGCAAAGCACAGCCAAAAGAAGTCAAATGGAGTGAGCAAGACAACTTGGTTCCCAAAGACATGGGCAAGGGCTCGACGCAACCAAGCAAAGCAAAGCTAGCCCTCGAGAAGAGGCACAACGGGCTCAACACCGCTAGCAAGAAGTTTAGAGCAAAGAAGCCAAAACTTGAGTAAATCAGCTAGTCCCTCCAGAAAGAGGCAAAGGCTCAACACAACTAGCTGAAAACCGCTCCAAACCAATTGAAAGCTCATCAAGCGAGCAAACTCCCCCTGGACATGAACTCCCCCTTCAATAGTGCACACAACTAGGACATGATTTGTCAAATTTCTCCCCCTTATTTGATAATGCACAAAACAAGTCTAAACAAGGGAGCCCGAAATGAAAGAGCAAATGCATATGAGTCATAAATGCAGGTTAGCAGCTTCAGGTATATAGAATAAATAGATGCTCGAAAGAATGCTGATCCGACTACTTCAACAGCAAGTATAAATGCCAGCAAAGGCTCAAACTGATCACAAAATAAGAAATATGAACATATGAGCATTGTGAGCAGTTTTAAACCATTTAGAAAGGGTTTCACCATCAAAATAGCATCAAACATGCATAGATAGGAAGTCAAACAAATGCTAAACATGTATATAAGGTGAACTACCCTAGCAAAGTTCAATCATCATGCTATAGAAAGAAACATAGACTTGTGTTTTCAAATTTTATCGGAGTTGCAGCGGTGATTACACAAGTTTGAATTTTCAGCATGTGATTGCGAGAGGTTGAAAACTTGACATTGCCTAACTTTTCAACCGAGCTAAGCCTATGCATAAGCAATCAAAAGCTTGAAGCAACAGTTTCGGTCTTACACTACACGGCTCAAGTTTAACTCAATGTGCAATGAGAAACAGTCTTGATACTGTGATGTGTTGTCAAGTAATCCCATCTCAATCTTTTCAATTCAATTAGACTTGGTTCAATTTTAACAGAATATGAACATACCAAGCAAGTGAAAGACTCAGAACTAGAGACATAGCAACCTAGCATATAGTAATAGCACAAGTAACTTCAACACATTCTACACATGCTAGTTGCCAATCTCAATGGTGAACAAGTTTCAAGTTTTATGTTTGATTAAGCATATTCATAGTTCTGAAAAAAGAGCTCAGCTCACAACATGTATCAGTGATCAAGAAGAGCCTAAGCTACAAGCATCATCATATATCATCGGAGCATACACTAATCATAGCATAGATTCATTCTAAAGATTATAGACATGAAGCCCGAAAAGGAAATAAAGATACAAACATGATGAAATGCAAAGACTAAACAAGAACAAGACAAAAGAAGTCAGTCTATGATACAATAATCAAAATGTTTCCGCCAACTAAAAGGGGAAACACACACCAAGCTCACCTCTCAACCTAGCAAAGGTTGATTGGTCCAAAGGCCTGGTAAAAATATCTGCCAACTGATGATGAGTATCGACATGGCGAAGGTCGATATCACCCTTCTCATAGTGGTCTCGCAAGACATGAAAGCGCACATCGATGTGTTTGGTCTTAGAATGAAGCACGGGGTTCTTAGCAACGCTAATTGCACTCGTGCTATCACAAAGCAAAGGAACTCGTGAAAAGCTCAGACCAAAATCACGCAAAAGTGGCCATCATCCACAACAACTGGGAACAACAGCTAGCCGTAGCAAACATATTCAACCTCTGTGGTAGACTGAGCGACACTAGACTGCTTGCGAGAAGACCAAAGACAAAGAAGAACCCAAAACTGACAAGTCCCAGAAGTGGACTTGCGATCAAGTCGGCAACCAGCAAAATCAGCATCAGAATATCCGCAAAGAGAGAGGGTAGAAGAAGCAGAATACTAAATCCCAAACTCTGGAGTGAAACGAAGGTACCTCATAATTCGCTTGACCACCTGACGGTGAGAGGTGCACGGCGATGACTGAAATCATGCGTAAAGACACCCCGCAAACTGGATGTCCGGGCGTGTCGCCGTCAGGTACAGCAGCGATCCGATCGTACTCCGGTACTCCTTCTGGTCCACGGCTTCTCCATCCTCATCCGAATCCAGGGCCATCGTGGTCGACATGGGTGTTGGAAGAAGCTTGGCCTCACCCATATTGAACTTCTTCACTATGTCCTTGGTGTACTTGCCCTGGTGCACAAATGTCCCTTCTCGGGATTGCTTGATTTGCAACCCGAGAAAGAATGTCAACTCGCCCATCAAGCTTATCGCAAATTCCCAGCTCATTGTATCTGCAAACATGGCAACCAAAGCATGAGAAGAACCACCGAAAATGATATCATCCACATAAATCTGAAGGACCGAGAAGCTACCCGAAAGCGACCAGAGGGGGGGTGAATGGGAGCTTCAAAAATTTCCTTTCGGAAACTAGATGCCACTGTCCCAAGATCAACCCCAAAATCGAAACCTAGAGCTTGCTAATGTCCACGACCCTAGATGTAGGGTGGATGCTTCCTAGAAGCACAGCGGGACACTAGACAACCCTAGAAAGCCAACCCAAAAGACGGAACTCAAATCCGATCAAGAACGAACGAACCGCGAACGAAGACGCGCGAAACTGCAGCGACCGGACTCTGGCCTGCGTCCGGTCAGCAGGGACCGGACGCGTCCGGTCGTCAGAAAACAGCTCTGGGAGCTCTCTGTTCGCGACCGGACGCACGGAGCTCAAGCGTCCGGTCGTTCACTGAGCGTCCGGTCAGATGAGACAATGACACGGGAACAGTGCAAGCGTAGCGTCCGGTCGAAATGCAAACAGAGCGTCCGGTCGAGAGCGTCCGGTCAGTACGCAGAAAAGCTTGGCGCCGTGCTCAACGACCGGACTCTGAAAGCGTGCGTCCGGTCAGCCCGACAGAGCGTCCGGTCACCCCGCGACTGCACTGAAACTCCGGCGATTCAACCCGATCTCCTCCGAATCAAGTGCTCTAGGCTTGGGATTCGATCTGAGGAGTCACAAGGAGGTTAGTGAGCTATCTCTAAGAGATCATGGCTCGAACCTAACTCCAAATCGGTGAATCGAAGGAATTCGGGGGAAAGAAGAAAAAGAGACCCGAAACTAAAACTTGATCGATCTCCTAGACCGTGAGGTTAGAGATGATTTCTTCGGTGGAAAGAAGTGCCTCACGATCTAGAGCAACTCAGTTCAAACGGAATCGTGAAAGATGGACCGAGCACAAAGATCAAGCGACGGGAAAACTCAAGGCACAAGCAATCCGCGAAGAACATGATGAACATGAAATCAAAACGCGAATTGACACCAAGAGATGGGATCCAAGGTGAGGATACGGCCTCACTTCCTCGAATCAACAGTACACAGAGTGGTCTCTCTGCGGATCTCTCAACTAGCTAAAGCAGGGTGTGGGAGAGTGGAAACCCTAGGAAATGAAAGCTCTAACTGAGATTGAGATAGGGAGGAGGGTCTCCCCTAGACTACTTATACTAACCTAGCCTAAGTCTATTTCCTACTCTACCCCTCTCTACTCTAATTTACAGAGCGGACCAGCCTAACCCTAAGGCTATTCTAGTCCACCCGCTGGTGGTAGGTAGATCCGACGGCCACGCCCGCACGGTCTTCCGCGTCGCCTCCACGCAACCTTTAGATCGCCGCCACATGTGCCGCCACCACTCTGCACCCCGGTTTTGCGGCCCAAACCGGGAAACCAGCCTTTTCCATCAGCCCCCGGTTTTGAGGCCCAAACCGGGAAACCAGCCTCCAGCCCGAGTTTTGTGGCCAAACTCGGAAACCGTCCGCGCCCGAGTTTTGAGGCCAAACTCGGAAACGGCCCACGCCCAGGTTTTGAGGCTCAACCTGGAAACCGTCGCGCCCAGGTTTTGTGGCTCAACCTGGAAACCCAGCACCCAGGTTTTGAGGCCCAAACCTGGAAACCGTCCACCGTTGGTTTTTCCCGGGCTCTACCAACAAACCGGCGTCGTAGAGGGGATGCACCGCCTGTGCACCCCTTCCACCGACATGATCGCACTTCTCCGCTGTCGCTGTCGCAGTAAGCTGCCCAGCCACCACAGCTGATCCTCCGGCCTCCAGTCCATCAGTCCAAGTCCACGTCCGCCCTTCACCGTCCGATACATCGGCATGGCACGTCCGCCGCACGGCACGCCCATCCTTCATCGCGCCCGCCCGTCCGTCGGCACGGCACGTCGCAACTTGACCTTCACCCGCCATCGATCACTGTCTCCGTGCTCGACGACCTGCACAACACAAGCCAAAGAACATGCGCATCATCTCCATTGACAATCACTCATCACACAGAGACTCGGCATACACCCATGTATCCGCAAATTGCCCCCAAGGGTGGAATGTTTCGAAGATGAGATTTCGATTTTCTGTGGTGACAATTTGGCACTTATGCTTCACTGTTCGAGGGGGAGTTCTTTGAGAACGGGGAGTCTTTTTTTCTGCCTGTTTTGAGTTATAAGTTTCCAGCTAGTGGTGTTGAGCCCATTTGCCTCTTCTTGAGGACTAGCTTGTTCTGACTTGGTTGCGTCGAGCCGTTGCCCATGTCTTTGGGAACCAAGTTTTGTTGCTCTCATTTTGATTGAGTTTTGCTTTGATGAGTTGTTGCTCCGATCTTTGCTTGATTGTGTCGAACCATTGCCCATGTCTTTGGGGACCAAGCTTCGCTTATCCCGGATTGTTCTTCTTCGGCCTTTCTTTGGCCTTTTGAACATTTCGAGTGAGTTTTTCCCTTTCTATCTAATTCTGCTTCCTTCTATTCTGGTTATGGATACTATGAGTTGACGATGCACTCATCAAGGGGAGATTGAGAACACAAGGTTGATATGTGCCCTTGGGTTCCCTTCCTGAGTGATGAGTGATCGATCAACGGGCAACATGTCTCTTGGCTGTGTTGATGTGCAGGTGCGGAGCTCGGGCAGTGGTCGAGGGTGAGTAAGGTCAAGTAGGGACGTGCCGTGCCGACGCGACCGGGAGCGGTGAAGGGCAGACGTGGAGCTTGGACCGACGGACCAGGAGACCTGAGGATCAGCTGTGGTTAGCTGGCACGTGGCGTTGACAAGCAAGAGTACATGGGATGTGCGGGCATCGGCCGAGTCGGGAGGTTGCCGGCGTGGAGGCTGGACATGCTCCGGCATCGGTGCTAGAACTCGCGGGGTGTGCGAACCACATCCCGTCTATGGCATGGGTTCGGTAGCTGAGCCTCCAAAAGCTACCCTCGACAGTTTCGAGTTTGGGCCTCAAAACTCGGGGTGGCCAGTTTCCGAGTTTGGGCCTCAAACTCGGCAAGGACGGTTTCCAGGTTGGGCCACAAAACCTGGGCGCGCGGGTTTCTGAGTTTGGGCCACAAAACTCAGCCTGAGGACAGGTTTCCCGGTTTTGGCCTCAAAAACCGGGGGAAGGCCCAGGTTTTCCGGTTTTGGCCTCAAAACCGGGGGGAGGTCCGCAAAAGGACGGTCGACGCGTGGCGGCGTGGAGAGGCTGGCGCGGAGGCGAGGCTATCCACGAGGTAGGCGCGGCGGTCGACTGGGCGGCACGTGGCGACATCCTGAGGCTTGCGTCGAGGCAAAGCTAAGGATGAGGAAGGCGCGTGGCCGTCAGATCAACCATTAGTAGAGTTGGATCGGGTACCCCTAGGGTTGGCCGTTTCGCTCAAGTATCTAGGGGTAGTAAGGGGATTATTGTTTTAGGCTATAAATAGAGAGGCACCCCTCCTCTCCTCGATCCTTGCAGTCATTTGTTCCTGAGCTTTCTCTCTCTTTAGCCCTCGCTTAGGTTCTAATCATACCTCGCTGCAAGCGATCGCAGAGACGGGAATACCGCTGTCGAACGGGTACCTCTTTGATTTATGAGTCTTTGAGTAAACGAGACCGAGAGTCTCGTTGTCTCCTCGTGTGAGGAATTTTCGCTGAAATCGAATCGTGTTTTGTGTTCTTCACGTTTTGGTTTTCATCTCTTGGAGATTTGCTTCGTTCTCCCTCTCCACGAGATGATTTTCGATTCCACTTGAATCAATTTGTTCTTGGTCGTGACCCCATCTTTCCACCGAAGGATTTCTCTTCTAACCTCACGAATCCATAGATCGGGTTGATTTCGTGTTCGTTCTTCCTTCTTTCCGTTTCTGGTGATCCTCAGATTTCTATTAATTGACTTGGATTGGTGCGATGATTTCTTAGGTTAGCACCCCAATACATAGAGGAACACCTGGGAGGAGTTTGATCAATGTCCCTTTTAGTTTGGTGAAGTTTCGATCGAATTGACTCTTTGCCCGAGCATTTTTGTGCGCTTCTGTTCATCCGCGGACAGTCCGCGCCCCCAGCGGTGGACAGTCCGGGGATCGGGGCTCCGCTAGGTCTGAACTGCGCAGAGCGATACTGTTCTCAGTCTCATGACTGGCGGACAGTCCGCCAGTGACCCGCGAACAGTCTGGGGTCACATCAGACGCAGCACAGGGTCAGCATCGGACGCTCGATGGTCACTGTTCACTTGTACAGCGGACTGTCCGGCGTGCAAACCGCGGACAGTCCGGGAGTCGTCCAGAACTTGATCAGAACAGTTCTTGTTTCTGTCCTTTTGCCGGCGGACAGTCCGCACCTCCAGTAACGGACAGTCCGACGTTGGGCGGATGTCCGGGACCTGACCCCGACAGTCCGCGAACCTGCTGTTTGTTCAGTTTTGTTCCTTGGCTTTGTCAGTTGGTTTGGGTTTATCCGAAGGTCCGCTGTTACCGCTAGGACATCTCCTAGGGTATCCACCTACTCGTAGGTCGTGAACACTCCGGTCGTTTCGAGTCTTCACTTTGGGGTGACTTTTTGGGACAAGGGCTATACAATTCACGAGTTGAATTTGAAGCTCCCATTCACCCCCCCTCTGGTCGCTAATCTGGTCCTTCAGTCTGCAACATCCATCTCCCGAATGAAACTACATCTCTGCAAGATAGCCGACCGCACATACATCACCGAAATCCTGAGACCAAATAGCCGTCTGATTACTTGCCGAATTCTTTCTCTGCCGGCTGGGCCCACCTATCATATCTTCATGCATGCGAAAATCTGGTGTTAACAGAAGACAAGGCTAATTACCTCAGCCCTATTGACTAGATCCAGAATCCGAGCTCCCTCGCTCTTCTAATTCTATTCTAGCTACGCCCTTGGATGGTGGAGCTCTTGGTTGTCTTGGCTACCTCTAAACTAAATGATTGATCAATGATCTAAGTCTAAGATTGGATGTTGATCTGATTATGTCTCTAGGAGGGGGGTCTGAGGTTTCTTATATAGCCCGGGATGAACCACAGCCCTCGAATCAAACCGACCTTGAACAACGGTCAAGATACGTCAATGAGGTCGATTAGGTCACGCTCCACAAGACGGGCCGTGGAGGAGGCAGGCCCAGGCCAGCCGGCCGGCCCCACCTGGCAGCTCCCACGTGCTTGCTTCCCGAGTTGTCTTCTGGGACCTTCCTTTCTCTCCTAGAATCCTTGTTCGATTGGTTTGCACAATGAGTCGTGGCGTGTGTTGGATTCCTTGCCATCTTCTTCCTCTCTGGTCCCTAGATAATTCTGGTATTCTGTAGCTATTGGAATCTTGTTTGTTACACCCCTGATCTTTGTATGATAATGCTTCTAGAGGGTTCCAGAGTCTTCCTAGTCGTATTCATCGAGGACTCTTGCTCCGGGGCTCCAAATATGGGAAGTGGTATGTCCGTTGTGATCGTCTGGACGAGCTCGTCACAAGGGTTTGCTCTGATTCTTCACTTGAGATACTTATGATGAAATATAAATATTCTACAAAACAAGTGAGAACTACACAACTCGTGGAACTCGTTAGAATCAAACTTATAGCTACACTCTTTGGATCATTGCGGGTCATTTATGAGGTTAGTTGACGGTTTAAAATAGGAGTTATCTACCGTCAACAAGTGTTCCCCCAAGCTAACCTTTGCTAGCCCCTTAGCAAACATTTAGATGATATATTATGATGGATCAGGAGTTGCTACAATGCTTTCATGCCTCAAAAGTACATCGATGTTCAAACAAAAAATTTGCTCTGAATTAGAATCAATCATTTCAACTTTCAACTTACCCTACCTTTACTGTTGGTTACCTTTAACTTTGGTGCTGGTAGCTTTCACTTGGCGTCGTTGACACGAAAATTTGGACGAGGTGCCAACACACTCGACCACGGTCCTCAGAAGTCGTTGCAGATGACAAGGTCTTGACCTCCTGGACCTTCAAGAGATGGCGGTGCCGAATCTCGGTCAGAACGACTCCGGAAGTCGCTAGTCAATTTGACCTGCAATTGACACGGAAAAGAAAAAAAGGCGTCAAATTGTGGAACCTGCCGGTTGATGCCAGACAGTTCCAATTTATACGGCTCTGATATAGCCATTGTCATAGGATATTGACTACAAAGTCAACTCCCAAGAAAAGGTTAAAGCATTGACAATACCTTGAAACAAAATGGCTATTGGATATATAAAGAAAGCATTTAGAACAGGAACAGCCGATAAGCTTAAACATGGGGTAAAATAAAGATCTATGTATGCGTTTAAACGACATGAAACCAATAGATCGACTAATTGCATAAGCAATTCTATTTGTTAACAGTGGGGTGTTTCCATGCAGCCATAATAACAAATAGATCGATAAAGTAACTTGAACATCAACAATGGGGTGTCTCCATGCAGCCATAATGATGACCAAGCTAAATTACGTCTGACACAACAAGCAGATCCACAAGTTTTAAACCACTTAAAAGCATACATTATGAAGGAAGCATAACTGAATCGGCTATTTTAGTCGATACAGGGTCCACGAAGCACGAACAAGATCTATCTGTTACAACCACGGTCTAGCCTAAGATCAAGCTGCGGATACATGGGTGTATGCCGAGTCTCAAGTGATGAGTGATTATCAACTGGGATAATGCGCATGTTCCTTGGCTTGTGTTGTGCAGGTGTCGAGCACGGATACATTGATCGAAGGCAAGGTGAAGGTCAAGTAGAGG